>JAWNOR010000007.1:1200000-1800000 GCA_035045885.1 Drosophila borealis | reverse complement strand
AGTAGGCGCCATCTGAGACACGATGTGCTAACGAGCCGAGTGCCCAAGCCGAGTGCAGAGTACTCTCTCTGTGAGTTTTGTGTGTGTTCCTACTTTTTAATGGCGCCTCATATGCTGCTTAAATTACTCATACGCACCGCAGGACGTCAACATATTTAATATTTAATGCTAACGCCTCGCCCCGGGCAGCCACTTAGACTACACAGACTACAGTCCCCAATGTTAACCGCTCCTGTCTTCCCGGCCTAACTGAATCATTAACATTAAGGTCAGGCAAATCGCAGACAGCGCAGACTGAGCAACAACATGCTAACAACTTTTAATTATAATTAAAGTCAATAAAATGCGCAAGGCAAAGTGAAAGTTAAATTAAATGTTCAAGGGCATGCGGCCGAATACCCTGTAGCTAAAAAGCAGTAGCTATAAAAAATGATGCTCAAGCATGCGATGCAAATTGGTAAAAGGTTGCCACTTTTGGCATTAAGTCGTAAACAGTGTTGTAAACTAGTTTAAAAAACTCTTTTGACGTATTACGCAACACAATGCAGCTGCTGGCATCAAATGTAAATAGTGTTGCAAAGTGGAAAAAAAGCTTTAACAGTGCAATAACAGTTTAGTGTGTCTAATTTATATGTTAAACTGCAAAAAGTGCTGTTAGTTTTTGTAAATTACTCAACACTTTAGTTGCAAATGCTACGATAAGCATTCTTCCAAATTTTGTGAATGAGAAAGACATATTTGGGATTGTTTCTCAAAGTTCAGCCAATAAAAAATGCAAATTATGTCCAAATAATGTCATTTTTTTTCGAAGACTTTGCTTGCACAGAAAGTTTAGTTTCTGTTTTATCAAATAGTTTTGGAATAAAATAGTTTTGTATGTTGCCTTATTCGACAGCAAAGCTTAAAGCGGGATCTATTTTATATTAAGCCAAAATATAAAAGCTTAAAGAGCGACTCACTTGAAACTTTGCTGACAGCACTTTTCATGTATTCACAGCACTTTAACAAGCCTTTCCAGTTGCCTTGTTTTTGATTTACTAAAAAGCCGATCTGTTGACCAAGCACATCAAATTTTGAGCCAAGCGAAACCTTTTCTTACAGTTTTTTCTTGTACATTTTGCAAACAAACTACAGAGATATTTGAGCGCAACCAACAGGTAAAGCCGCAAAATGTGTCCCAGAGATAGGCGGACAAAATGCGAGCGTTGCATAAAATAAAAACACAACAAAAAGCACGTTGCGGTTGGTTGTAACCGACTGCTTAATGCCCGTACACAGCCCAATAACAGCTTCAAAGAGACAGCTTGTCAAATTTATGAAAATAAATTTAAATTTTTTCGAATTAGAGTGCTTTAGAGGAGTCTATCAACAGTTTTTCACACCAAGTTTGGTCATTCTCTAGCCTCAAAACTGTGAAAGATATAGTTTTTCCTTATATGGAAACCAGACATATTCCAAATTTAAAGTCTCTAGCCTCCATAGGTCTGTTCCGCCCACAAAATCAGTAAGCTCTCTTCATTTTGTAAGCGAGTATAACAATGCTAAAAAATTGGAACGTTGTGTGCTTCATTAAAAGGATTAAGTGACGCCCATATTCATGCGGTTGCCACAAAAAGTATGCAAAAAGAAACAAAATTATAAAACTGGTTTAAAACCACCTGTTTTCGGGTTGTCCCACTTCAGCACTCTTCAGGCTGCTCGTCTGTTATGTTTTATAGGTTACAAGTAGCTGCTGCCCTTTTGCTTTGAAGTTTTCGAACTGGTCACCGAAGATGCTTAGCTGAAAATTTGCTAGCTTTGGGTAGTAGCTGGCTGGACTCCCGCCGGCTCTCCTCTCCCCAATGCTAGCTGATTGAAAAGTGAACCTCGTTGAGCACACAAAGCAATTACATTCACAAGCAGTCACTAAAAATTTTGACCACAAATTGCTTTAAAAAAATATATAAAAAAAAGGGCAAACAAAACCAATAAAACCGATGAAAACGATAAAACGTGCAGTCAGGCGGTTTAAGCGGCTTTCACAACAGACGCACTCGAATCTGTTGGAGTGCAGGCGAAAGCACACACACACAAACACACACGCACACATAGTCGGCACACACACATTAATATAATGTTAAAGGGCACGCCTCGTACTTTTTGTATATAGAATGAAATTGCTAAAAATTGCTAACAAAAAGCAGGAAATCACCTTTTAATCGCCCTCAGCGCTTCAGTGGCAAAGAGATAGGGAGATACAAAGAGGGGGAGTGCTGGGAGGGAGTGCGGGGGGTGGGTGAAATTGGTATACAACGCCAGCTGCGCTGTCAGAGACCAGTGACGGCTGCTGTCTTTTGTCTGGCCAACAACTTTGGGTCCCTTGCACAGTTCCCTATTTTGGCCAGCCAACAGCAGATGCTCTTGAGTGCCTTGATAATCAGTTTTATACATGTATTTGTTGTGTGTGAGTGTGTATGTGTGTGTGTGTGTGTGTGCTTGTGGTGTGTGTTGGTGTGCGTTTATGATGCGCGCAATGCTTCAGCACAATTTGATCCTTTTCATTATTTTTTAGGTTTTTTTCTGTTGCTGTTGTTTTTTTTTTTATATATATTTTGCTTATTTTTTTATGCCACATTTCCCACCAAAGTTCACTCACTGACAGCGGCGCCCGAATAGCAAAAACCTGTTGTTGTTGCTACCTCTAGACAAAAAAAAAAACAAAAGAAAGAGAAATTCTTAAAAATTGTTATTATAAAAGCGCAGCAAAGCAGAAATTAGGTTAAATTAGAACAAAGCGCATGGCACAACAATCAAATTGCGCAGGTGGCTGCGAAAATATGCATAAAAATAAATTTAACAAAAAAAATTCTGTCAGTGTGTGTGTGTGTGTATGGTTAAATTAAATCAGCTGTCTCTAATTTGATTAAAATTTTAAAAGAGACAAAAAGAATAAAATGAAAGCAAGTGAATTGCGTAAAAATTGTACGCAAAACCCCAAGGGAATGCTTTGAAAGAACCAAATTAGAAGGAGCGCAAAGCTCACAATTGAATTTCAGTGTTGGTTAGCGCTATATTAAAACGAACATGCATATGTATATTGTTGGCGCATAAAGCGGAATTAAAAAATTATATTGGCTCTAAATGGTTAACAGATAGTTCACTAGTACAAATTTAAAATGTAAGCTAAGCTTATGATAAAAAAGGAATAAATGAAAGAAAACCAAGCAGTGTTGAAAAAGAATCAAATATTCAAACGGAATAATTAGCTTAAATTCTTCAATCATTTAAAGTTGGAACTAGCTAAAATCGGATTTAAAAAAATCAGTTTTAAAACTGCTGAAAGTTAAGTTCAAAGAATTCTGCTTAAACATTCAAATAAATTGTAGATGTCCTGCTTTTATTTATATTTATTTCATGATGAAAAAAGGACAAATGTTCACAGACAATGGCTGCGCCCCGCCCTAACTTTTGTACTAAATAGTCAGCTTTTATAGACTTTCGGCCACTCGAAAACTGTCTATCAAGTTGCTTGAAGAACTTATTTAACTGATAAAAGAATGTGTATCAAGACAACTTTAAAGTGGGGACAATATTTATTTGGGTATCGGACATGGCAGGGGTTGCGGTAATTGCCAATCATTCTGACAGCTATGAGGGGTTGACTGAAAAAGCCTCTTCGGTTGCCGGTTTGCCGTTGTATATGTTTATTTGATGCTGCTGGCACTTAGTCGAATTGCCTGATACTAATTGAACTCGAATTGATGGCAAGACCTTTCAACTGGCCCGGGCTCAGACCAGACTGTTGGCTACATCAAGCAGCGCCAGCTGCCAGTGACAAGTTGCCTGGCCCGTAACTCGACCCTTAACACAAAAAAAAAATGATGTTCTAATTGCAATGTGTGCAGATTTATAACAAAGCGAAATGCTGTACTACGAGATGATAACAGACACACACAAGGACTCGAACTCGAGCTCGAGCTCGAGCTGAAGGCTCGCATAACAAATCGCATGATGGAAGCTGTCACTAGCAACAGTTGAACGCAAATATTTATCATTGGTTATTGATGCGACTGTTGCCAGCATTGGGGCGTCCAAAGAAAAGCAAAAGCAAAAGCCCCAGCAGCAGCAGTAGTGGCAACTGGAAATATATGGGTAAACATATATCGTGTATGAGAAACTTGCTGTTAAATTAGCCAGGCAAACAAATGCGGAACAGACACAAAACCAGGCACAGGAGCAGAAGGCAACACCATCAGACAGCAGACAGCAGCAGCCATCGGCAAGACAAGAGAAACCGGTTTCGGGCGCAAGAGACCAAAAAAAAATTTATTTTTTGCATTTATTAGGGTATCACTAGCAGAGGGTATTCCAATATTGTGGCAAAGAAAGACAGTTACGTATGTGTTAAAACATATATATATGTATACATTAGGAGGATCAACATTTTCAAATTTATAGATATAATATTGAATCAAATTTTTGCTGCGTGATATATAGATTTAATATGATAATATGGTATTCTTGAATATATTTTGTATATATATGTATGTATATATATATATATGATCAACATTAGGAGGATCAACATTCTCAAATTTATAGATATAATATTGAATCAAATTTTTGCTGCGTGATATATAGATTTGATATGATAATATGGTAATCTTGAATATATTTTTCTAAGCTCTGCATTTTTAAATTCTATTTTTTCGTTGTTATCAGTTAATAGAAATTCGATATCTTTTATATCGCATATCAGAATTGTATGATCATCGGGAAATATCATAAATACAATACAAATAATACATAAAAAATAAAAATATATACAAAAAAATATTAACAATAAAAATCAATAAAAATAAATAAAAACAAATACTTATGAATACAAATATAGACAAATAAATAAAAGTTAATATAATCAAAATCAATTAAATACTTATACACAAATAAAAAAAATTCAAAACACAATTAAAGTAAATAAATACATATACAAATAAATAAAAAAAAATGCAAATAAATACAAACAAATATAAATACAAACAAATATAAATAAATAAATTTAAATACAAATAAAGCAAGTCAATACCAATAAATAACAAATGAACTTGTCTAATCATTGCTAGCATATATTTATATATATTAAATCGCCGAATTGTTATATGTTTGATAGGGTATCGAGTGTTCATCTATCATCTATCTACTTTTCTCTCCTGTTACGTTTTGCTTTTTTTCTGCTCTGGTTTGTTGTATTCCGTAGCACACGAGTGAGCTCCAGCATTTTACCTTATTTATGTTGATATTTGTGCTGGCTTTTGTTTTATGTTACTTTCCTTGCCACCGATATCCACCTTCCAGCTACTCAGTTGCAGCTGGCAATTTGTTTGATTGTCGGAGTGCTTGTACTTTCTGGTTGCCATACATATTTTGTCTTTTCTGTTTTTCCTCATTTCGGGTCTACATTTACATAAATGTGCAGTGCTCGTAGTTGATATTTATTTTATGAGCGAAATTATCTTTATTGAAACTTGGCATACACTTGAGATTCATATGTGTGGCAGTGCGTCATGTTTCTATTATTGGGCGGGCAGTCGGGCTTCTAAGTTCCCCAAGCGGCGCAGCTTGTAAACATCTATATTTATGTGTGTACATATTTGCATGCATGCATAAATTTATGTTTGCCTTGCTTTTGTGCTTGCTATTTGCTTGAACTTTGGTTTGTCAAGTTTTGGTTTATTTTAAAGATTCCTGAGTTTTATAGAAACTCTTTTGATTAAAACTCTTTGTTCGAGATGTGCGCATATTTAGTTTCAAATTATGCACACGTTTGCCATTTGGACACAAAAAAATAAAATTAAATATATAAAAAAAAAGAGGCAAACTGGCAGGCAACCAATGTTGGCACCTAAATGCGCATTAACTTAATGGCATTTTGTGGCACAGGCACACACACACACACACACACACGCCCTTATAGTCTCTCTGTGTGTGTGTGTGTAACTTTTTGAGCGGCACACAAAAGTCCTATTAAATTTTTACGACAATTCAGCGCGGAGCAGCAGCAGCAGCCGGCGAGGCTTTTTTTCTATTTGCACTGCACACACACACCCTCACACATACACACACACACTTCCTCACACAGACGCATAGAGCGCTGCTGCTCCCTGGCTGCTGCTGCTGCATAGCTGACGCTAATAGCAAATCCTTGTTAGCCTTCACTTGAGCACAACATGTAAAATTTCACTTTAATCCTTGCTGCGACCCAAGCGGTTTATGCATTTAATGTGTGTGACTCTGTGTGTGAGTGTGTGCGTTTGTGTAAAGTGTGTGTGTCATGTGTGAGTGTGTGTGTGTGGCTTTGAAAATTAATTAGCCCAGCGGCTGCTCCTTTTGCCTGATTAGCATTTCTTAATTGTTATAACACACACACACACGTGCATTAAATATTTATGCTTCAATTTCGATTTCAATTAGCGCCGCTGTCACTTGCCACAAAATGTCTTTAAAATTGTTTATTTGGCCTCGTCCTTTGACTGTTTGTTAATTGGTAAACATTAAGGCGCCGGCAGGGTGGGTGAGGGGGCAGTGGACGTTAGCACATAAATCACATTTAATTATATTGTTGATGTCGCCACGCCGTAAATCGTGCAGCACCTATTTGATAGTCGCAGCCGACTTCCTGCATTGTTCAGCTATACACATATAAATTTATATATACAGCAGTAAATAGGTATACATATGCATATATATTGGACTCACTGTCGAACGTGGCGTATTACCAATGTGCGTGACCTTTCACATAAAACAGCAAACGGCGCTTCCTCTTTTTTTTCACCATACACAACGTCCTTGCCAAGTGGCATTCCACACTCCCCCCCCCCCCTACACCCCCGCGGAAGTTCTGGCCCACCGTCAAGACGTGCATTGAGGCAAAGCAAACACAGACAGCAGCTGAAAAATTTCGTTCAATCGCGCTTCTGTTGGCAGCACAAGTTTCGCATACTCGCAAAATTCATATTTATCGCAAAGATCTGAGTAATTGAATTTAAAAACATTGAAAGTGCTAAAAACATTTAAAAAAATATATATTTTTCAAAATATTCCTGAGAAATTATGTCTGTCCAAGCCATCATAACTGCTGCGAATTGGGACCCGATCATTATTTAGATATTTCTTAAACATTTTTCGCCTACATCTTTGGCCAACTCATGAGACATAGAACAACCAAAAATATATATTATTTATTACTAATTTTAAACAAAACAATGCGTAAGAGAAACTCATAATAAAAACTCATAATAATAATAAATAAATAAATAAAAAATAATACTAACACTTCCTCTTCAAACATTTTAAACTACTTCATGAGCTTGTGTTCGATTGTAAATACTTATCAATAATAATGCAGTTAAATGAAAAATGATCTAAATAAAAAAAGGTTTCAACTATTTGAAATACTAAAAAAAGTTTTCCATTTATAAACAATGCTAGTGAGGACGAAACAGAAAGCTATGTAAATGCTTGAATGATATATGGATTACAATTGATGATCCATTAATTAGAACCAGAAAACTAAATAATAAGTACAAAAACGTCATCTATTAATAACAAAGAATAAATGGAGCTGCCCGTTTTGTTATTGTAAATGTAACAAACAACAAACAAAAAGCGAATTAAAAAGTTTTGATTTATAAGCTTGTAATCGACTTTTGTTCTCTTTCGCTCTCCATATACATCTATCTCTCTCTCTCCGTCTCTTGTTGCTATCGCAATAACTTTTATTTTGTTTTCATTTCAGTGTCGCATAATTAAACAGTGTGCAAAAAAGTAGCTATTCACTTCTTCACTTTTCACATTTTCTTCTATTTTAATTCATTAGCAACATATTTCTTTTACTTTCGTATTTGAGAGTTGCTTTATTAGGCAATTATGAGAGACATTTGAATGGGGGGATGTACAAAAGCTCGGTTGGAATACGAAATATTATAATTATAATTATTTTTCGTGTTTAAATAAAAAGCAAGCGAAGCGTGTAGGCTACAGGAATGTATATAGCTATATCTGTGTGTATCTGTATCTGTATCTACATGTGCATCTGTATCTGCATGTGTATCTGTATCTGCGTCTATATCTGTATTCGTTTCAATGCTGCTGGCGTATTCATTACATTTGCATTCACAAATCACAAATGTGACCCAAATGACATTACCTTGGTTAACGCTTGTCACTCAGATAAATTATACTTCTATATGGTGCTCTGCGTCTATGAAAGAACAAGAAAGTGTGCTGCAAAAGTGAGTGCACGACTAGCTAATACCCTGTGCTCTTATGACCTAATGTACATACTAATCAATCACAAACCACAATCTGATTAATATATATTAAACCCCACAATTCTTATAATTTTTCTATAATAACTTAAAGATTTAATAATCTTTAAACAGCAGATTCAAAGAGAATTAGCTAGAATTGTCAAACAATTTACATAAGTTATACCTGCGTTTGCTCTATTCGAGAGAAGAGATTTTTCTTGAATTTTTTTATCGGCATACAATACCCAATAAGCATTTCCTAGCCAATTATTTAATATAATAAAATTGAAAATGTCCAGAAATACATTGATTATATTTAAATACGTTTTCTTATGCCTGTTAAGTAACGAATATACCCTATTTACAAACGTTTAGTGGGTATTGGGTATAAAAAAACATAAATGAACTTGTGTGGCGCTTACATAGACAGCTGCCAAGTTGCCTTAGGTTAATGTCCATGTGTGTGTGTTTGTGGGCGTGTCCATACACACACACACACACACACACACACATAAACACTCGCACACCCACACACACTCAACGCCAGGGATTTAGCGCGTTGCTGTCGCTGACATTATTGTTGTACACGCCTTTCATCCTTGTAAGTCCTCAATGTGTGTGTATGTGCGTGTGTGTGTGTGCGTGTATTTGTGGCAAAGTTGTTTGGCGCTGCTGCGGTGCGTTATGAAATGCATTTATTATAAATGGATTTAGGATTCAATTCCCTGCACATAATCCTGGGTACATGCATATTACAAGTGCGCTAAGACAACGACAACGAGGACAGACCAAACAAAAGTGCTCTAGTCGCCAGTGCACGACCCGGTGATACCCTGTACTTATCTAATTTAACTCAAGCTAAACTTCGCTTTAATAAACAGGCACTTAAAATCTAAATCTTTTGGTACATGCGAAAGAGGGAATGTTATCGATAATATGAAATAAAGTTAACTATAAAATCGACATATATTATGGTGTGCCTTCTTCTGACTGTTACATACATTCCCACCAAACCAACATACCCGGTTTCGCGCATAATCAAATGCAACAGGGTATCAGGGAAAAGTGCTTAAGTGAATGCTTTAAGCGACTTTACACGCAACTTGCGCATACATTTGTGCGCACCAAACTAATCCCAAGCACACATTTTCCATTTCCATTTGCAGTCACGGTCGATGTCGAGCAGCGAACTGGCCGACCATAGGCGCCGCCATTGCCGCTTCCAGCAGCAGCAGATACACAGCCTGCAGCTGGCACAGCGCAGCCTGCGCCGGCAGGTGAACGAGCTGAAGTACCATCACATTGACGAGCGGGTGCGCAGCATTGAGCTGGAGCAGCATCGCATCGCGAATGCCAATTTCAATTTGAGCCGTCAGATTGCGACGCTGGACAAGCTGCACACCTCGATGCTGGAGCTGCTGGAGGATGTCGAGGGGCTGCAGAGTAAAATGGACAAGAGCATACCAGAACTGCGCCACGAGATATCCAAGCTGGAGTTTGCCAATGCGCAAATCAGCTCCGAGCAGAATTTGGTGCGTGAGGAGAACAAAAATGCGGCACGCTCCCTGCAGGCCATGGCCGTGAGCGTCAGCGTGCTGCAGGACGAGCGTGAGGGTGTCAAGAAGCTGGTCAGCAATGTCGAGCAGCTGCAAACGAATGTGGATCGCATACAATCACTTGTTAACGACGAGCTGCACAATAAGGTAAGAAGTCGCACCAGCAAATGGCAAATGCACATTGACGGCACTTTTCTCATATCGCGCTTTAAAAATAGGACTGCAGCGTTACAGTATTTACTTATCGATACATTCAATAATGAATAGACCTGCCTTTCGTATAGCGTTAGCAGAATTAATCGTATCTGGCAATGCTATACTTATTCAAAGACACAAATTATCGATACATTAATAGCTCGCGGCTTGCAGTTATTGTTACCAACTGCCGATAAGAAAAAGTAGCTAAAATAGCTAAATAAGCTTTCAAATATTGGCAATGAACAATTACAAAAAATAGCTAAATTTAAAAGTCTTTCGGTTGATGCCCTCTAAAAAGTGCCAAGTTTAGCTAGAAAACAGCTAAATTGGCAATACTGGAGTTGGTGATGTACATATATAAATTTATCGGAACATCATGCGCTATGCGATAATTCTCACTCGATATTATATGAATCGATAACATCGCTTTGCCATTGTTTAATTTTTTTAATTTTAAAGAATTGGCGCGCGAATCGCAAACTGCAAACATATTTAATTTGTTTTCTTTTCTCACCCACAGCTTTCACACCTCAACAAGCCGCACAAGCGTCCACATCATCAGAAGCCGCAGCAGCCGCAAGAATTGACAGATCTGAGAACGGATAATGAGCTGGCCGAAACATTGGTGGCCGAATTGGAGAACGTTGAGGCCCAGTATGAGGCGATTGTGAATAAACTGCCGCAGGACTGCAGCGAGCTGTCAACGCAAGTGGATGGCCTGCACTTGATAGCGCCCGCCGGGCAGCATCATCCGCTGATGACGCACTGCAACGCGGATGGCTGGACGACCGTGCAGCGTCGCTTTGATGGCAGCGCCGATTTCAATCGTTCCTGGGCGGATTATGCGCAGGGCTTTGGCACACCGGGCGGCGAGTATTGGATTGGCAATGAGCAGCTGCATCATCTGACGCTGAACAATTGCACCCAGCTGCGCGTGCACATGCAGGACATCTACGACAACAATTGGGTGGCTGAGTATAAACATTTCTATATCTCATCCCGCTCGGATGGCTATAGGCTGCACATTGGCGAGTATAGCGGAAATGCATCCGATGCGCTCAATTATCAGCAGGGCATGCAATTCTCGGCAATTGACGACGATCGCGATATATCACAGACGCACTGTGCTGCTAACTATGAGGGTGGCTGGTGGTTCTCTCATTGCCAGCACGCGAATCTCAATGGGCGCTACAATCTCGGCCTGACTTGGTTTGATGCCGGCCGCAACGAATGGATTGCGGTCAGGTCAAGCCAAATGCTGGTCAAGCGGCGGCCCAGCGATGAGTGTGCGCCGAGCAATGGCAATGAGGCGCCTACAGTGGCGGCAGCAGCAACAACAATTAAATCAGCTTCTGCTGGCACGACACCAACAATAAAAACAACAACAACAACTGTCGTGCCGAGCACACGGCCAAACACTGTGGTGCAGTTCGTTGCCGCTGCGCAGGCGTAAGCCAACAGCTGCCGAAACCAGCTAAACAGCTACAGTGAACCACCAGAGCCATGCCTACTATAGTTTGGAGTGCGTGCGTGTGAAACGCGCAAAAAAATAAAAATAAAACATAAATATATATGTGTAAAAAAGTACCATAAAGAAACTCGGCGAGCATAGCAAGGAGCAGAGCAGACGGCAAGTTAGGGTAGTTGTGGTGCGTGTTTCTTTTGTAAATAGCTAAATTCTTGTCTAAGTTGTAGTTAATACTATTTCAATGGAGCTTATTAGCCTCGTCAAGAAAAAGGAAGGAAAACAAACATAAAAGAGAAAGTGCTTAACAATAGAGCACACTAGGCGTATGCGTAATCTAGTTAATCTAGCTATAGAGAGTATCATCATGCAACTTGTCCATGGAAATATGCAACCCGTACATATTTGTTTTGTCTTTCAGCAGATCTCATAGAGGCATAAGTTCGCGCAGCTCAAGTTGAATACAAAAATCTCGACGACTACAAGCCCAACATTCAAAAGCATTAAAAAACAAACTTTAAAAAAATAATGAAGTAAAGAAAACCCTCCTCTATTTGGGCAAATATCATGAGCAAAACAAATACAAGTGCGTGTATGTCTTGCAGTTATTTCCATAATAACATTAGCTCTAAGTCAAAAGCCAGTCTTTAGTGTAGGCATCTCAGACAAATAATAATATATACTTAAATGTCAAGACAGTCGCACACACAAAGCGAAAATTCTTCAAAATATTATTATTTCATTTTGATGCATTTTTATGAGAAACTTTGTGTGCTGTCTGTATGCTCTAGTGTTTAAAATTTAAGCGTCCATATCAAGTACATTGTGTAGACTTGAAACAGTCATTAAGTATAGTCCTAATGGTAATTTAACAGTTGGTATTTGTAATTGTTGTATTATAAATGTTATCAGCTATCAGATCCTATTCATGCTTGCTTAGCTCCCAATTCAAAAGATTCAGCTTAACTCTCTCATTTTCAATAATGCAACAACCAACGTATATGCCAAAGATAACGAGAGCAAAAATAAAATCCCTCACAAAAAAAACTAAAAAATAAAAATAAAAATAATAACAAAAACCAACTATTTTCTGCAGTTTTGCATATACCAAAAAATACAAATAAATACAAAAATACATTATGAATAAAAATAATAATAAAAGTTGCAGCTAGCTTAAGTCCTGGTCAAGCAACAACTAAATATATATATACACATATAAATATATATGTCTGTAAGTATATATATATCTATATATACATATACCTGTATACATTAATTTTATGTACGTTATATATTAAGCGACTCAAAAGAAGAAGAAAAATACTGGCCATAGCCAGCGTATTTTACAATAAATGAATTGATGTGAAATCTTTTCCCAGCAACGGGTTTTCTTTACGGCATTCGTCAACTGCAAAAACATCTTATGTCCCAGTGGCTGGCAAACTGTTTTCTTAAGCAACGTTCGACTGGTTAAGAAGAAAAAACAACAAGTAAGAATTACTTTGCAAAGATTGAAGACAATTTAATACCCTAACAGGCAAATTGATTAAACTGATTTGCCTTGAAATAAAAACATTTGAATCTTGAGTTATATAATTTTTGAACGTGTTAACTTGTTTAAACATAAAAGAGCTTCATCGTCTACTGAGTATGATCAGATGTTTCTATTTCTATATAAAAAACTTTTCATTATCACTTTTCATTTCTTGTAATTCCGATATATGTATGTGAACTTAATTATATATATATTTTGTTTTTAATTTAAATTTATATTTAATTTTATTATTTTGTTTAAATTTATATTTAATTGAAATAGAATGTATCGAGATTTGCCGTTTAAAATTTTATCAAAATCAAGTTCCATTAACCTTCTCTCAAATTAGGAATTTAACTCTTTAGGCAGGCATTGTGGAAAATAAAAAAAAATTGTTCACACTTAATTATGCAATTTGTTTATTTTTCAATTAATCAATAAGCTTTCCCTCGTTTTATTTCCTTTGCTCGAAAAAAGCAAAGCGATTGAAAGAGGAAATTCCTGAAGCAAACACACTGTTCAAAGTTGATAGACTTGGTTCATCAACACATTTTCTATTCGAAAATAATTTCGTATGTATATAAATATATGCGTAAAAATATATTTGCATGGCGGAAATGTCCCTTTCAATGCTTCAAACATGCTGCATGATAATACCTTCTGCAAGGGAATAAAAAATAAAAAATAAAGGCGTAACGTAAATCTTGGCATGTGAGCTACATGACAATGCACTGCTGCGGCTCTCAGAGTGTTGTCAATGACAACAACAACAATCAAAACCATGCTGAATGCGCAGATTTATGGCTGCATAACTCACACACACACACACACACACACACGCACAGAGTCACACAGGGAATCTGTTTAAAGCGTAGCATAAAAAATGCAGCCACAGAGTAAAAACAAAAGCAACTAAAACAACAAAATGCGAAATATGGCAACTGAGAAATCTGAAAGCCAAGCCCAGAACAATGGCCACAGCTGGCTTTGGTAGCTTGCCGCTGTTGACTCTATTGTTTTTTATTGGCCAGCATGCACTTAGCTTTGCCAGCCCAGTATAGTTTTAAAAAAAATCACAGCCAATTCGACTCAAAGTGCAATTTGTAATTAACTACCAAGTCAATTTGTAACTTAACTTCGATTTGAAATACTATACAAAAAAAAGCGTGCGCTAAAAAGTATGCTTTGAGATTTTTGCCTGCCTTATATTCTGCTTAGTCAAGCAGTGCGTAAACCAGTGTAAATTTTAAGCTGTGAATTTCCATAGCAAAATGCCAGCTGCCAGACTGTTTGATATATCTGGCTGAATGTTTGACTGTCTCACACTCTGTCCGTCTGTCTGGCAGTCTGTCTGTCTGTCTATCTGCCTTATATGCATGGCAACCCCCGAAGCATAAGACATTTTCACACCAGAGCTGCAGCGAATCCTTCAAGCAAAAGCTCAGCTGCAATTTATCAAGCATGAGAGCACACACTTTAATAATGGAGGAGTGCGCATTTTTTATGCTGCTGCCGCCTGCAACTTCCCGTGCCCACAGCCTGCTGCTGCTCGACTCTAATATTGAATATTTTTCAGCATTGACTTTTTGACTGGGTAAGCAATAAGGGCGTTTTGGGCGTGGCATGGCAAAAGTTAAAATGTCATTGTAGATTGACGCACTGATCCTTATTTATGCATTTATTTTGCTGACACTTTTGCCCTCAAAACTCCAGGCTAATGCAAGGCTGTCAAGCGCAAGGAAATATAAAAAATAAGAATATTGCATGGCAATTTTTATTTTATTTATTTATATATTTTTTTTTTGTTCCTTATTTTTGTAGCTTGACATTTATTTGCTGGCTGCGAAAACAAAAATAAAAGTAAATAGCATTTGGCATTTGGGATGTGCTCCAGCGAGACCTCACACACACACGCACACTAAATGTGGCATTTATATACATTTAGACTTGCCATACATATACATTTTTTAACTTTACTTAGGTCAGTCAACAGTTGACAGCGTTTCTGCACCATTTAACCTAAAAACACCTTAGCGTAAAAAGTCAAATTTAGTGTGAACTGCCCCCAAAAAAAGAAAATAAAAATAAAATCAAAAGGAACTGACCCCTAGCCCAAACCAGCCTTCCGTCTCGCTTCTTTTTTTTTTATTTTATATATACGTATTTTTTTATGCAAGTATTTACAAAGGCCGCCACCGCTTAAATAAGTAAAAGGAGCACAAATAAAAACCGAAAGCTTCTGCTGTTGCACACATTTAAAATGCAAATCTATTCATGGTTCTGCGGTCGTAAGCACCACGGAATCCCGAGTCCGGGGCCCGGAGACCTGTGCGTTCGCACTTCCGGCAATTAACAATAAGCCACGCACAAAGTAGCTGAATTTTGTGAATAGCTACTTAAATGTGGAAGCTATATTATAGTTTTCTTTGACTTGGAGGTCTTCTATATGCATAAATAGAATGCTGGCTGTGGCATTGGAGCAAACAGTGAGAACACAAGCTGCCTTCTATGGAAAATGCTATTCTTATTTTTGATATAAATTTTGATAAGTTCAAAAATGCTTTCATTAGGTAGATTAAATAATTTAAATATTTATAAAAATAATAAATATTTATATTAAAATATACAAATTATACAAAAATTATTTATACAATCAATCAAAATTACACTAATATTGACCCCGAATTTGAGGCACTTTTCTGTGTTATATTCAATAAATAAAATTAAAAATATCATAATCATATTAGGCAATTTCGACATATGTCTATAAATGCAATTATTCAAATATATATTTTGGCACATTCGAATGCATATCAAATTCAAACAGTTTTAGTCGTACAGCAAACCCCAAAACCAAAAACCACGAGAATCAGATTCAACAATTCAAGTGAACTCAGCCAAAAATCGCAGTGCAATTTCAGCAGAATTATTTATGCACTTTTCAGCAATTTTTATGCAGTCTACTCAACGGGGCGTATGCGCAATTAATATGCAGACAAGTCTTTTATTAATTATCATAATTAAAGGCTTCTTTGCAATCGATGCGCATTCGCAGCTTTAAACAATAATTATCAGTTAAATTTGTGCCGAGCATTTAAAAACTGTAATAATGTAATTTTACACACTTTAATACACACACACATGGTCATAAAAAAACAGGCAACAATTTAATTAAAAAACATAATACGCCCTCAACATAGAAGTTCAACTCAATCCAAGGACAACAACTAACAGCAAACGTGAAATAACAAAAAGAAAAATGTTTCTATAAAGTTTTATGATTCTAATGTGGCGCACACAAATGACACGAAGAGCCGCAGGCAAAGAGCAAACGCTTGTTAGCTTTTCCTTCTAATCAGCTGGCAACGCGAGGTATTTTTTTTATAACCATGCGAAGGATGTTATCATTATGTCATGATGTATGTAACACTAAAGGGAATATCTTCGATCCAAAAGGTATATATATTCTGGGTCAGTCTGGATCTGTAGAGAAAATTAAGCTATGTTCGTCCGTCTGTTTCTAGGCCAACTTATCTCGCGGCACTTTGCATAGATATTTCTGTAGCAGGCAGTATTTATAGGGTATTTAATCTGCGGCCTGTTGAAAATATACCCGTTTATTTTTGTTTTCTTTCCCGGTTTTGTTGTCTCTGAATCCTACCAACAGCGTATGTGGTGTGCGCATACCGTGCCCACATCCTGTAGCGCCATTGCATGCCAAAGGGAATATGCTAATTTTAATTAGCCAAAAAATTTACATATGCTACGCACACTAGTCAAACAAAACGCACACACGGATACGTGCTTAAGCACTTTAGTAGATATTCTGTGGCAGGACTTTCGCTACAGCTCTGAAAGCAACAGAACAAAGTTTCGACATGTCGCAATTTAGCCAATTATCATTATTATTATTGAGCAGGCGTGTGCGTCCATGACCTAATCCCACAGCGTATTAAATTCACTTCAAATATTTTAAACATTAAATACAATCGAATTTAGACATTTATAGAAAAGTGTTAATTGCATCAAGCTGGCTTTATAAAACTAATCGCATATATATTTTGCGTAGGGCTCAATAATAATTGCTCTGCGCGAAAATTGATAATAGGAAATATTCAATTCAATAAAGAGAAAAAAGAAAGGGGAAACTTTTGTGGCAATTAATTATTTTAAAAAGCCAACACTTGATTGTATTATATAATAAAAGGTAAATTAAAAAGAAATGTTTAATAAAGGCATAAAGTGAAGTGCAATAGAAAAATAATTATATATATTACAATTAATTGGCAACTGAAAGTGCAACGTTTAATAAATTAAAACCAGTTAAAAGTGCTACAAAAAATGTTTAATTAATTGACAAATTGATTTTAAATATTTTCCAGTAAATAAATATCACTATTAAATTTACCAATAAAATAATTAAAAATAAACAAATTAAGTTATTAAATTCAGAAAAACTCGCTGAAAACTCTGCTTACCGTAATGAGAAAATAAATTTGCACAATGATAAGAGTTGAACTTATCGCAGTATATCCCTAGGAGCTTTAATGCGCATAAAGATCTTTTTTTCTGTTATTTTAACGCATTATTTAAAATAAGGCATTTTTTACATTTTTTATATATATCAAATATTTAAACTAATAAAAATATTAGTTCGCACAATTGGCTAGAGTGAGAAAATGAGGAGCTTGAGAGCATTTAGTAAGTTCGCTAAAGCTTTATTTAAATTAAAACAAAAATTTAATATTTGTATGTTTATTAAATATTATTTAATGATTATTAAACGTACGAGTGAAAAATATAAACTAAAATAAATAAGCTAAATTCAAATATAACAATAAAGCTGTAAAGTCGATTTAAATGATGTACACAATTTATTCAAAATCTCTCTGGCAACCCTGCTAATTATATATTATGCATTAATTATGCACTTTAAATCCCCAGGAACATAAATGCACTCTAGGAGCTTTTATGACTTGTCCCAAAGTTTTAATTAAATGCGAATTAAATATAAATATATTTTTAAAATATTTAACCTAATAAAAATATTAGTTCGCAAAATTGCCCAGAGTGAGAGATTCAGGAGCCTTAATACGTTTTAGAGCTTTATTACTTATTTAGAAATTTAAAAAATGTATAAAAATTTTTGATTCAACTATTAAGCTGTATAAACGAGTAAAATGATGTTAACATTTTATTAAAAATCCCTCCCTAAGCTTGTGTATGCAATAAGCTTTTAATGCTAACACAAACAAGGCTTTAAGTTCGACTGCAGTTTAGTTAATTTTGCAAATCATTTTGACAAACATCTATTTTGTATAGTATTGCGAAACAAGTAACAAAATCAGGAGCAATATAATGATTGAGCTAGATTTCCAACCAGACAGTTAAAATAGCTTTTCTTTAGCTCTTTTCCAACTGCGTAAGCACAATTATGGCCATAGCTAGATCAGCTTTAGCATAATTCCCATAATACTTCTATGAACTACATATATCTGTACTTCAAAATCAAAAGCACTTATTACTGGGTCAAAATAGTCCTTTACGTTCTTTGATCACAAAGCAGAAGAAGTAGAAAAAGGGAACTGTTCGAAATAAGCCAGCTTATGAAAAAGCTAAAGTAATCACGACTTGAATCTTAAAAGAGACCAAAAATGCACAATTGCTTTTCTGAAGGACCTTTGGCGTGAATGGAAAGTTGGTTTGGGAGGCACTCGCAACCCTCCAGACTGCAATGGGTACGCCCTTATTTTTCGGCTTGAGCTCTGTGTAAACGCTGCTAAAAGTCACATTGCATTTGAATGGAAAAAGCACAGAGTGTACGAACCCCAAAAGCCTTATTGTTTTCTGGTTTTTATCTACTCCAAGCCGTTATTTCACTTTTCTTGCAGAGTCTGGGGCTAAGGCAAGGCGATTATTGTTGCAAACTTGGTTGACAATTTGCGTCAAGCTGCAGGCAAAACTTGCCAGCCCAACTGACGGCCAAGCAGACCAAAAAAAAAAGAGGAAGAAAAACGAAAAAAAAAATCAAAACAGGCCAAGTAAAGTAGATGAAATGAAGCTGCAGGCAGCGGGCACCAGGCACCAGGCTGGGTAATAAGGCATCAGGCAAGCAAAAAGTGTACTGAAAATAAACAGTCGCATAGTCGGATAGTTGGATGGTCGCATGGTCTCATGGTCGCAAGCTCGGATAGTTGGTTTCGAGTTGGATGCTGTCGAGTTTGTTAGCTGTCTGGACTGTGCGTGTATTGTGTCCTGGCGTGCTCAAACTTTTACCATGCTATAAAGACTTTGAATTTTATATACCCTGTAGCCAAAGAAATCGAGAATACAGTGAGGATGTATGTTTATTAGAAACAAGGACAAGATCAGTGGTTCGGTTTAGGGCTCGAATAAAATTCCCTGCTGTGCGTGAAACCCGCCACCCGGATTGGGTTCAAAGCTTGGTTTCATCTATTTCATATGTTATAGTATACACATTTAAACAATTAAATATTTATTTTGTGACTACGCGATATACTGAAAATATTGAAAGCAGTAGATCTTTTTATATTGTAGTTAAGCCAATATTTGATCTCAATCCAAAATTGGCAAGTGATTTTAACTTAGCTTTTGGTCTGAGTCTGGTTCAAAAGTTTTTCATCCTAAGCCAAACCAATTTTGAAAAAGTTATTTTTCGATTCGGACTTGGGCTCGGCTTTTCTTGCGCACTTGGGTTTGGTTAAATAAAAGATTCGTTTCGTACATACAAATTAATTGGAAAATTTTTATGTAATTGTTTTTTTCTCTCTAATTTCTTGAACATATTTTCGGTCGCCGTTCACATCATATGACAAATATTTCACTTATTGGAATACCTGCCCCTCCACTTATACAAAAATTCAGAAGTAAAAGTATTTCAATTTTTGGGCAAACTTTTTGAACCCTTACACATTGAAATGCCATGTTAATGTTTTCTAAATTTCAGGCCGATGGGACTATAAATACAAAAGTTATTGAGGAATTCATTTTACAAAGTCTGGTGCAAAGAGACGAAGCACAGCCGCTGTATTTGTACAATATATACAGCATTTTAAAAGGTTAATAAAACAAAAAATATGCATTTAAATGCATTTTGATGGTTTCCTTAATATTTTGTTTAGATAACGATGTTTTAATGCGACTATTACAACTCGTGGTTGGGCGCAGGGTAACTTCTAGTCTGGCGATCTCAAAGTTGAGCTTTTGCTAACTTTTCTTTTTACTTATTAATGCTATATTTAAGTTGAATAATTTTACTTGCTTTGTTGCGGCTTTAGAATTAAATGCGCTTCGCCTGTGGCGGGTCAACGACAGCGAGTCTGGCCGAAAGGCGGTCGGCGGAAATTGTATATCCGTTAGAAAATTATCAATTTATGGTAAAATGAGCACTGATTGCAAATGCGCACGATATGCTGGCATGCGATAGGAATTGAAAAGTGCCATGCTTTGTGGCATTGCTAAATTGAAAATGAATCGAAATGAAAACCAAACCCAACCCAACCAAACCAAACCAAACCGATGCGAAGCACTGGAATGTCGCAGCCAAGGCGACAGTCAGCAAGCAACTGGCAAAGGGGGCCATAATGAGCAAGTCAATATCATGGACAGCATGGCACAGCAAAATACAGACATATACAGCATATACACACCCACAGACAGCCACCCACACACTATCACATCCACACAGCAGCAGCAGCAGCATCAGGCAATCGATGAGGTCATGAGCGCACTCAAGTCCATGCGGCTTGGCTGCGTCTTGCCTCATGCAGCGTCGTGCGATGAAAAGCAGATTGCAATTTGTTTTACTGATTTCCATGCTTTTGGCTTTATTTGCTCGACGGAAACTTTCATTAACATCAAACAGCTACAGCTATAGCTTTGCGCACAGCAGGAACAGGGCACAGTCCAAAGGAATATTCAAACAACTCGGTGCAGCCGCATCTTGTAATAAACACTTTCAGTAATGAACACATGCATAACACATGATATTCCTGCAAATGGCATGATTAAGTAGCAACGGCCATTGTTCATTAATGCAATTAGTTATAATTAATAATGATCGAGCATGATGTGAATTGCACTGAAATCAAACTGCATCGGAAACGATCCCAATCTATTAACTGCAAGTTTAAATACTGAAAATGCCGAAGAAACAAGTTTTCTACCAGAGTGAAGGTTGGTAAATTAAATAGGTCTTAAGCTAAAAAGAGCTTACGCATACCTGGGAAATAAAAAGATTTTAAAAGCATTCTACTTTCAAATACCCTCAAGCATTTATATAGAATTTTATAAAATTAGCTGGATAAACTTTTTTAGAAATTAGTGGAGCTTTAAGCTATAGATCTAAGCAATTGTTATAATCAAGAAAGAAAAAAGCTATAAATAAAAAAAAAAAATACTTTATATATAAATGTATATATATATATGTATATATAAGCGTAAAAAACAGTTAGTAAAGTTAACTGTTGCATTTTATAAAGTAGAAACAAAGGGAGAACAATTGTGTGAACCTTTTGTCTTAAAGCTTTCTTAATGCTCTCAGTCATAACTGCTTAAGCTAAGAGAGCAAAATAAATCTTCGTAGTTGAGCTCTTTAAGTGGATACTCTACCATTTATATGCTTTCTGAAGCATTTCGTTAATACTCAGTTGAAGCTGCACTTTACGGCTGGATGCCATTCCGTCATTGGCAGTCGGCAGTGGAAACCGCAAACACATCTAATTGGCCACAAGTTGATGGGCAAACATTTGCCACCTCGAAATTTGTGTAGGCAAACAGTTAAGGGAATCTGAACAATTTTATAAAATATGCACAGCGAGTGCAACCAATTACTACGGCAAATAATGGCCCGAAATGAGTTTTAAGTATCTCACATGCTCGTTTAGCAAACCGCAGGCATTCACAAACTGTGCTCTAACATTAACATTTACACTTGGCATTGGGCATAACAAAAGTCCTCGCACAAACAATAAATTTATGAGATCCCCTGCTTGACCCCCCCTTGAACCCCCTGCCGCGCCACCTTATGCCTGACCCCTATGAAAGAAAGATGTCGAAATTGTGTAACTTTGTTTGTAAGTAATTTTAACAAATTTGCGAGACATTTGTGGCCTTTTGTGCAAATATTTAACCTATTTGGGGCACAACACGGCCGCCTTCCACATTATTCTGTTTGGCTTTTGTTGTGTATTGTGTGTGTGTGTGTTTGTCTCGACTTTTTGCGGCCAAAAAGGCCAATTAACTTAAATAATTAGCCAAAGTTTCTACAGTTGCGATAAAGTTGTTGTCCAAATTGGCCCTGGTTCCGGTCGAGCAGGCATTTCAGCACTAATGGCCACAAGTTTCAATAAAATTTCATTGTTCTGCTGAGTTATATTGTGCTGGCATTTGAAAACTCAGTTAACATTGAAGATTTTTTAAAACACCAAGTATACTTTTAGATTTTTGCTTATAAATATAACTCAATTTTAATTTGAACAAGTCACAAGTGGCTTTATAATGGGCAACAAAACCTCAAAACCCGACAAAGGTTTTAAACAGGAAAAATCGGAAGACGATAAGTATAAGGATACGCACATTATTTTTCGCTATATCTATTGGGCAATTGTGTTCATCGTGCTGGGCCTGCTCGTCACGGGCCTCTACTTCACGCTCAAATCTGATTTTGGACAATGCTCATCGCATGATGTTCGATGCTATTGATAGAGTTTTGCATTACGACGTAAGTGAACCATCTAATTTTAAAACCTTGCCCTAACTTTTCTCTGTTGTAATTAAGCTATTCTTGCAATGGACAATATTGTGCGGACTAAACGTCAACTAAGAAATCACTACATTTACTGGTCAGTGGTCATGTGCCTGTTTATTTTATTTGTATTTATCTTATTTTATTTTATGGAGCAAAAACCCGTATATTGCACAGACTATGAAATCGTTTGTGTAGAAGACGTAAGTCTTATATGTTTTGAATATTTCATTTTATTTATAATTATGTATAAATTCACAGAAACAATAATTTACAAAATTTTATATATGCCTAAGGACATGCTGCTTGGGACTGCCTGAGGTAGGTTTATAAACGTTAGGTGAGGCATATTTACTATTTGTTAACTCTTTTTCTTAGTAAATGATCTTTTTCGAAACACATTTAACTATTGTCGCTTTATGTGGTAAGTTTTTTAATATTACGTATACGCCTTGGCAAATAATCCATTTTTTCTCCTTTTCATTGCAGCGTTTGTTTTTGAGTTTGACTTAAGGAAATGCTCAACAAAATTAAATATATTACTTTTTACTTTTAGCAAGCTGCCTGAGAAAACTACGCCGCCATTTGCAGACAATATGCTCGATGTTTACATATAATTAAGACAATTTCCTGATTGCCTGCCAAAAGTTGAGCACATTCGTTAAGAACTTGCGTAAACAGACGATAGTTCAAATTACTCGACTCTTCATAAACAAAAAACTGCCTGCTCCATTAACAGGAAATATATTCACATGATTTTCAACAATTTCTCACATGTGCAGGCTGCCAGCACAGTGACTGTTAGCAGTTGTCTGACATCGAATAAAATATGAAACCTTGTTTTTTCGTCTACCTTAGCATAACATATAATATGGCATATTTTATTGGGTTAGTTTATGTGTGGATAAAAGAAAAAAAAATATTGTTGACCTACTGCACGCATATTGAATGTTGAAAAAGCTGCTTTTGAAATTTATTGAAGCGCTGCCTTTTATGCAGCTCGCTCGTTGAATTGGCGATGCGCATTCATGAATACCCGAAGAGTGCAGTTTATGGCTGAATGAGTGTGAAGAAAGCGCATCGAAGCCCCATATACATATGTATATATATGTATGTATATAAATAAATACAAATATATATGTTTTACATGAGGATTAAAGCTACAACAAACTACAGCCTCTCTATATTAATTAAGGTTTTTACTTGGATTTGATGGGGTTTTTATTGCTGCTGGGTGTACCCCGTACACGTGCAATTAATCAAAAGCGGGAGTTCTGGTTGCAAGCATGTGTCAGGCAACAAGAGACGACTCTCAGCTTTTTCGATATAGATACCATATATATTCTCGATCAGCATTAAAAGCTTGACTGTCTTTTGATTTTAAAGCAGAAGCCTAAGACCTTCATGCGCTATAAATAATCGAAATCCGTACACTTGACAGTTACAGGGTATACTTTAGCCGTGAACTTTGAGAGCATACCCATTGCCGTTTTTTGCTGCTCTTGTTTTGTATGTTTTCGTGCCCTGCCCAACAATAACGTTTTCACAGTCAACGCGTGAGTCACTTGTGGCCAAAAGTTTATCCAGACACACCCACACGCACACGCACACACACACACACACACACAAATACACATACGCACACACATACAAAAAAGTTGTAAATGCAAACAACAAACTGCATACTAATGATGTCTCTGTTGTGGTCTGCACTTTTGCGCTGTTAGCCCGCATAATTGGACCCGGCTGTGTGTGTGTACTGTATGTGTGCTGTGTGTGTATGTATTCCTAGCTGTTTATCGTATGATTTAAAACATGAAAGCGCACAATTCACATAGCTCTTTGGCTCAAATAGGCGTTTAATTTACAAATCTAATAACCGCAAAGTGATTCTTGAATAAGCTTAAATTAAAGACCAAATGACACTTGTTTAATGTTGAAAGCTTAAAAAATCTTAAAAGTAAAATATTTAACAAATTACTCAAAAATAATAGTTTTCTTATTAATTTTCAAACATATCTTAAACTTTTATGGAAACTTACTTCTTATAAGCAGCATCCAATTCATTAAATGCAATTAAATTTGGATTAATCCAAATAAAAATAAGAAAAATATATGTTTATATCTTATTAAAAGAAAACTTGTAGCTGAAATTCAAAGTAATTATCTTTATTTAGTAGTAGTAGATTTTCACCCTCACAGGCCCATTTAAAACACTTCACGAATAAAAGCTCTTTTATAGCTTTAATGTGCTTTTTTAAATAGTTCAAACGCACATAATTGATTGCAGTTACTCTGTTTAAAAATTCCTTTTGACATGACAAATCTAATATTAAATGCGCCTATTTCAGACGGTATTTCAAGGTCAGGGTTCACCGTTGAGTGCATGAAACTTGAGAGGAACGTCAAGTCAGAAATGAACTGATGAAAATATATGTGTGTTTTTATAACAAACTCTCATTGTTATTTCTTGGCTGTTGCTGACATTTTGCTGCACAGCAGGTGAAAAATAAATAAACTTTTAAATTTCTAACGTAGATTTATTGCCAGCTCTTGGCTAAAGTTTGACATGAGCTGGCATTGCGGTGGCTTCTATTCACACACACACCCAAACACACACGCACACCATAAGCACTCGAGACTTATTGTAGTAGAGCTGTGTAAATTGCCTTATGATTATTTGTTACGAAACTTCATTTGCCTTACAGCAAGTAGCTTGTGGTTTGCAGACAGTAATTGGGATCCTAATTATTTTTTAATTGCGAAATGTACATTTCTCGCGGATGCATTAATTGGCTTAGCTAAAAGTATAATCGATGCTCAGCTGGAAAATGTAAGCTTCATGTAAAGTCTGTTCACAATCTTTTTGCTTAGCCAAGGTCCAAGCCACAACAGAAGTCTCTGTGGGAAGGAACATAGGAACTTAGCCGCAATCCAAGTTTAATCCAATACTACGCCTCTATGGGCCTGATTCGTTAACCTTTTTAATATATCTACAAGCAGCGCTAGATGGATATTATGCTCCATAAATATATATATATATATATATAACTATATATATGTACATTTATATATTAATCGGACAATAGCATTGATAAGGCATGTCCAAGGCTGAGGGGCTACTTATGTTAGCAGGCGATGACAAAAATCATAGGGCCTTAATAGGCATAGTCTGTCAATTGTGAAGTCTGGACGACATTCGGGCCAAAGGGACGGTCGCATTAGAATAGGCTTTTCCAAGAATATTTGCTGAGGTCGCTTGTCAAGAGAAAGGGAAAGGCTGAGCATGATGGACAAGTCAAGTATATTTTTGGGCATGTCCTTAGACGAAAGTCCTATAAATAAAGCTGTGCAGTTTATTAATTTGTAACAAGTAAACTCCATTAAACTCGTTAGAGATTTCACATATAAATGATAAGAATTAAGTCAGTATCAGCTGAAATATACACACACCCACACACACACACCCACACACACACTCACACACACCCACACACACACCCCGCACACACACAAGCCATAAGATATGAAATCTATCTGCTTTCAATTACAAATTTGTCTGCAAATAATTGCAGGAAGCTGTGATAAGCAGTCAATTCGGCTCACTCCGCAGAGCCGCTCCGTAACTATCTGATAATTGCAAGCGCAAAGGAATGCAGCTAACGAGTTTGGCCAAATAGACCGCCAGAGCACACGCTGCGTATGAGTAATATGAACTTATCAGAATTTACATAATTGAACTTTCCGACTGTCTTCCGACTGCCGCACACACATCCATGTTTAATATACAATAACAATAGTACAGCTACGAGCAGCTCTCCCACTGACTGACTACAGTAAATACCGTCTGAGCAGCAAGCATAGCTAAGCGGCTTACTTGCTGGTTGTTGTGGGACGCAAAATAGTTGTTGGCTATGTGGCGCAATTCCATTGTAACTTGACTGTGCGTGGGGCACAAATAGTTGATGTTGCAACCACAGGATGCTAATTAGGAATAAGTGAATACAAAGGAATGGGCGCCAACAAGTTTTAAGCCCAACATGCAGCTTGCAGCTTACCACATGAAACTTCAGTTTTCAACTATGCTATGTACATACATATATGCTACTTTTTACCCCCTATACTTATAGAAAATGAATAAAAGCGAGTGGTATGATAGCAGAAGAAAGTTTTTTGAAACCAATAAATATAAATATATATATAAAGTATATATTAAACTTTATATAATTTTTTTAATATATGCCGTAGGTTCTATTAACTATTGCTATTATTATTATTCTGCAACAATTAGGTGTTATTTAAAACACAAAGAGTTAGGCTGAAGCCTAGAAAGCATGGTGTGAGACAAAAAGATAGTCTCTGCCGAGTATGTCCCAAGTGTGTTGTGTAGCTCAGTTCAGTGTTGAGTGCTCACCAACAATACTAAAAGACAGAGAAGAACCTAGAATGAGAAGAGCTCGTATAATGCGCTTGAGGACGAGGCAACTCTTACTTTTTTTCGCGCTTGCACTTTAAGAGGACGCTGGGTTGAGACAACAACACTCGGGATTATTTACAAGGAAAATAACTACTCTGCTCCAACATAAATATATTTTTATATAGTTACAGATTTGAAATTTTATATTCTCTGATATTGTGAGAGCTATATACAACAACTTAAGTATGTAGGTTTTAGGAAAAAGTAAGCTGATCCATACTAGTTCGCTATTTAGAAATCTCTGTTTTGAAAATTGAGGCCCTGCAATATGCATTAAATTCAGACTACAAAGACCTGGGATATTGAAGAATGCACTGCATATAGAAGGAAGCTAGAAATTTTCTGATGCTGGATACAGGATATCATCTAGTCGCGCATTCTTGACTAGCGCACTTTAACTAGCTTTTTTTGTTTTGTTAGCTTGGCAGGACCTTGTCTTGTTGCAGCAAAAGCTCAGGGCTAATTTTTTGTCGAGCAATTTGACAGTATATTGACCTAATTGTCTCGGTCTCTCTTTCTCTATCTCACTCTCTCTCTCTCTCTCCGTCTCCATCTCGTTCTCTTACGTCCAAACTTGTCCTCAACTTGAGTCCATTTGGTAACTTAAGCCATGGCCACTTTGCACCAGCAGAAAAAAAACCTGCTGACTAACGGATTTGGTTGACTTTGTAGCTATGAGCTGGGAGTCAGTTTGCCTGGTGAAATCCTTTGATTTGGGTTTCATTTGTAGACCAATTGCCAGCTTGGAATCCTGCTCAACACGTGCCCGACTTCACTTTGATTATTTGGTATTTTGTGTGTGTATTTTTTTTCTTTTGCATTTGAAATTGTATTTAAAATCAACACGTTTTAAACAAAAGGCGTTGACGTGCACTAAAAGACAAACAAAACATTTGACATTAAGTATGTGAGATTTTCGTGTTTTCTCCCCTAACCAAGTGTATTGCGAAAATGTCATGCTGCATGTAACAGGTTTATAGCATTAAAAAGATTCTCGATGCATTTTAATGCATATGTTCCTCTTTATAATTTATATCTTTTTATAATACATATCTTAATATATGTATATATTTATATATTTATTTTTATTTAATTTACATTTTTTTTTGTATTATTTTTCGTACGAATGTTAGTCAGCTTAAGTTAATGCTAATATATATGCTATTTCTCATAATATTTTATATCATTATATTTGATATCTTACAATATGGTAAAAAACCAATACAAATCATCTGGCGAAGATCTAAGTCTCTATCACTTACATCACTTAAAGTAGTTTTTAAAATATTTAATTTAATTAAAGTTTTTAAGATTTGTAATAACATTACAAATTATTAAAATATCAAATCATAAAAAAATAATAGAAATTTTAATTAAATAAGTAGAAAAATATTACATCAAAATAAAATCTATGCTTTGAAAACCAGATATACTTGTTGTTCAGCGTAATTATTTACATAAACTTCTTTCTTTGGTCAAAATCAAACTAGCATATTTCAGGACTATATTAAAAGAAATTCATTGAATAAATCTACAAGAGTATTTTATTTTCCATGTGCCCAGGCTTTTTTTTTTGTATAAATTGTGTCGAAATACGGCAACACGTGCTGTGGTATGTAAATATTACACACATTTACACACACACATACACATACTCTCATATACTCTCACACATATTTCATAGATATGTACGGACATAAGCTGTGTATGTGTTTGCATTTGTGTCTGTTTGCGCTTCCGTCTGTCAGATACAATTGTTGTTGTTCTTGTTGTTGTTGTTTATGTTCGTCGTCGTTGTAATGATTGTCCCTGCTGCCCTTCCAGCACCGTCACCCATCAACCCCCTTGCACCCTCCTCCATACCCTATGCACGTGTTTCCTCTTCGATATTTGCATTGGCATTGCATTGTTTCCGGAACGGCTGTGTTTTTCCGCATGCAAATGAAAATGCTTTAAACGTGTTTAAATACGAGAAAAAGAGAGAAATAAGTAGATTGCCGGGTATTTGAGTGCAGACATGTGTGCAGCCAACCAAAAACTGTTGTAAACACTATTACGAGAATTATGAAAGACTTACACTAAGCACACAAACATTTTAAAGGGTAAATAAAGCAAAAGAAAGTTAAGGGGGAGACTTTTTAGGTGTGTTAAATGATAATTGAGAAAAAATATGCTGCTTATTAATGTGAACATGGAGGTCATAAAGAAAAAACACTATTTATAAAATATAATATAAGGAAGAGTTTTGAACAAAAAAGTATATTAATGTACAACAGATGTGTGTAGAAAATATTAAGGTGACCATATTGCATATGTTGCCAATTAAGGGAATAAACTGTTTTATACGAAATAAATACTTTATAAAATTATAAGACTTCCCAATTGCATTAAGTAAACTTTGGAAAAGTTAAGAATGCCTTTGCATGAGAATTAAAAGCTCATGTTATTCCAGGATATAAAATTATTTCATGTTTATTAATAAACCACGCATTAACTAAGTATATTCCATTTAAAGGTAGCCTTACCCCTATAAAATCTTAAATATAACAAACAAAATATTTAAATATATGCAAATATTTTACATGTTTTAAATGGTTGTACAAATCTTTTTTAGTATGAAAATTATTTGTATAGTTAAAACAAATTTCCTAAGAAATATTCCATTGAATTCGAAAATCCCACAAGGAAAGCAGAAGCGAGTGAAAGCGAGAGGCAGCGTAGAGAGAACATCATAAATAAACCAAAAATTTGCCGCATATGGGCAATTATTGAGTTAACTCTATGAAAGCTACAGCAAATCTGTAGCACTCATAACTCACAGGGCACATCAGCATATCCATCAGAAGGGCTAGATGGTGGCAGATGGCTGGGGCAGATGATGGAAGAAGCGGTCAGCAGACAAATTAAAGTCCACTCAAGCACAAATGCAACTGCTGCACATGTTGCTGCGGCTGCTGTGGTCAACATAATAAAACATGGGGCACACATTCAAGCCCTGCAGCCAATTGTGGCAAGCAATGCATTTGTCTGCATCGGAAACAAGAAATTTGTAAAGTGCATGAATACAAAATGAACTCTGACTATTTGAAGTTTAGTTCTTTTGCTATTGTTACCACACTTCACACACACACATATATACTTCACACACAAGTGCCACCGAAAAAAAAACGAACTGAAACTAATCGAAAGCCGCAGACGCAGGCACAAATGTATCTAGCGCATTCTGATTGCGATACACAAGCATTGTTTGCCAGCCAACGCTGCGGCTGCTGCAAAATTTTTTTTAACTATCGATTTTCAAAATTTGGTTTGATTTTTTGCTTAATTTTTTATTTATTGGCAAGCGTGAAAGCCACAAATTGAGTTACACATTGAACTGATGCAAATTGATGTCAGGCAATTAGTTTGCACTGCAAGCGATTTGACAAGGATCCACAAAGAGTCCTGCGCTAAGCTCTGTAATTTGTTAAGCTTTTCGTAAGCCTTTAAAAGCGAGATACTCGTACAAAATATAAACAAATCTTGAAGGCTTTCAATTTGATTGCAGCATCACGTTTTATTTTTGTGCTGTTGTCTATGGCAACTTTGAAAGTCACTGCAAAATAAATTAATTTACATCTCATTAAAAGCAAATTATTACTACGAAGCAAATAAGAATGGAGCAGAGATGAGTGCGAGGCCGTAAGCTACTGTCTAATCAGATTCAAAGCCAAGCCCCCACATAAAGATTTTTTACGTTAATGAAGAAATACCTAAGCAAACATTTCTGTTTGCGACTGTAATTAGTACTTCTTGTCTCCCAACAATGAAGATAATGTGTACAGACATTTGCGAGCGTTTTTTCCGAATTCTTTTTATAGAGTTGCCAGTTTTATAACACGATTTGACATGCATTTCATGCATTCACAAATGTCGATTTACATATATCGATTATCATCGAAGTTCATACATCGTTAAATATCGAGATTCACATATCGATTAATCTCGATTTCATATAATGATCTATATTGATTTCCATAAATTGATAAATATCGATTTTCACAGATCGGTTATTTCGATTTTCGCAAACAGGAAATTATCGCTTCTCATGGATCGATATTTTCCATTTTCGCAAAACGATAAATATTATAAATGTATGTACACATTATGCAAATAGACAAATATCGCTTTTCATGGATCGATATATCATAAATGTATGTACAGGATGCGCTCGCTCAACGCAACTCTCGATACTCGTAGCACCTCAATAAACGAATGTTGGTTTTTTTTTACTTTCCTTATGTTATTTTGTTCTTTCCTCCTTTTCGAAAAATAGTAATTCCCAACCGCAGACAAAAATTTCCGATTTTCCAAACTAAATAGATTAAAATAAAGTAATTATTTTATTATTTTAATATATTAATATTAGACGTAGAGAACAGGAATCTCTCTCTGAAAGCAGGTCCATTGATAAATAGAAAATGAAAGCGCGCTTTTTGCCATTATCGCGGTTTTCGCAATTAGCCCCAATTTATTATTTAAATAAAAACTCACGAGTTTTGCCTAAATTCTAATACCTTGGCATGCCTCATACCACATGGGTAAGCAAATACATTTGCCACAAATATTTCATAAATCATGTTTATTTCTTAAGCTATTATTTTGTCAATTCACTTGTATCCAAAATATTGTTTAATGTAACTTTAAGCTAATATTCACGCAAGTTGGCGCTCTTGAGCTTCGCCGAAAGGATTCAGTTTATAACAACTAATTCTCATGCATAAAAGTTTATTCTATTGTTGAAATTTTTGGCAATCTTGCACTTAATGCACTTCAGGCTATAGTTTCGAAAATGATACCGCATAAACTTTTGCGAGACTGGGGAGTCGGTTCTTCGGGGAGAGGGAGCCAAAAGCACTTAAAATGTTTCTCTCATATTTCGACTATTTACAAAACGATTCAAATTTTCGTCGTTTAGCTGCCTCTGGCGCTGGTATCAACAATCGGGCTGAGCGTTAAGGGCGTGCCTGTGGCCTGCTATTGACAATGATTATGTGCTCTGCGTGTGGCTTGTCGATTGAGTAGCGAACTTTGATATTGTATTGTTCTCATGGCCAAGTTAATCGAAAGCCCAATTAGTCGGACCCAACCGGGCCCAGTCCACGCCCAGTCAAAACCTCCCACGCCTGAGCCCGCATTCATCTGTTCATCCCGATTGGGCAGCTGAGCACTCGGCGTGGAGCCGGGCAAATACAATTAAGCGGCTACTGTTAAATTAGCAGCATAATAAGCACCAAAATGTAGTTGAGCCGTAAACAAGCACAAAAGCAAAGCCCGATAAATTAAGCGCTGACATTGGAACAAAAGTTTTGCTTTATTTGATTGTTCGGGCGGGGGAATTACTTCAACTCAATCGCACAGAACTTGACTTAGATCTATATATAAAAAAAATAAAAGAAATGCCATTGCGCACAATTTCTACGAAATTGCATGGACAAACAGGGCTTCCGACAATGTCAAAGCTACAACTTAAACAATCAAGGCCAAACTAAAGGCCAAAGTTGACAAGCGCTTTACATACAATAGCACATAATAAAAGAAAATATCAAATTGAGTTCTATGTTCTCTATAGCACAACATAAGAAAAATATATATGTGGTTGTCTTGTTCTCTATTGCGCTTTACCTTCGACATGTTTATCATCATTATTATTATTATTATTTTTTTTACTTGCAGTCAGCTATAAAAGCATATGACTTTGTCTTCAAAATGTGCTTAAATGACATTAACTGAAAACATAAGGTGATAAATGTATAAAAAATGTCAAGACCCATATAAGTGGTGAAATGTTTATTTAAATTCTCATAATAGAGTGTAATAAATTAGCTATTTGAATTAAATAAGGCAAACCTAAAGCTATACTCTAATTAATCAAGCTAGCTGTTCACACAAATCGGCATATGTGAGGAGAATTCCCCCCTTCATAACAATTGAGCCGCATCATCTCCCTCATATTCCAGGTTGGGTTTTTGATTGTAAACTTTTTTTTACTTCTCATTGAGAAGCTGGCGAAGGAGCTACAATATTGTAGACAAGAAAATTCTTAAGATAGATAATAACTATACCCATTGAATTGCCTTTGAATAATTGGTTGAGCTTTGACTTTAAAGCTGACAAATTTAAATGTTTTCGGTAAGTCTTATATAACACAAATGGATTAAACCAATATAAAAGTACCACTTTCAGCCAGTGTCACTGGCACTTTGCCAAGCCAGACGCTGTGTAAGCTAAATCGTAGACACAGACAAAAGGCGTTTATAATGAAATATATATATATATATATACATTCAACCGCATTTTTTCCATACATTTCTATATAAGATATGCAAAAGTGTGTGCGTTTACATATATCTTATGCATGACAAGGCTTTAACACAGACACATACACACATGTATCCAATTATATATACATATATATAGATAATGTATATGTGCATATGCGGGCGCCTTGGCCGTATATGAAAATGGCCGACACGTTTTGCGAGTACGACAGCTGCACATCACGTTCTGCACTCGCCCGTATATCATATGCGAGAGTCTGAGTAACCGGCAACGTAATTACTTAAATATGTTATAGCCGGGAAGTTATACAACAATAGCTTTTACATATACATATAAAGTGGAGCATGTGTCTTTCACTTACTTCTGAAACAAAAACAGAATGCTTTGCCGGCTACACAAAGCCAACTCAAAAGTAGGGTAACAGATAATTAACAAAATAAATGCATAAAAGTTTCATTTCAAAATATTTTCTATAGAATGGTTCAAAGTATAGGTATCTCTTAATTATCTTCAGATAGTTTGTTATAAGTACCTGAGCACTGTTCGAGAGAAAAGAAAATTATTTGAATGCAAAGTAAAGCTCTATGCGCTTCAATTTGGCCATATTACAACCAAAGATTATATTCCAAACTAGTTAAGCTTAATTAGACAAAAGCTGAATGATAATAATGAAATATTAAATGTGGCAATAATCTAAAACAGGATTATATGATGAATTTTATGTGCTTTTAAATAATTTACCTGAACCCATTGAAAATGGGTAAAAAGATTGTAATGTTTTTATGCAAATGTAAAAAAATTCTTCATCAGAAAAATGTCTTAGAATTTTTGCTTTTAATTTCCGTTTTCTTCAAAGAATTATATATTTTCCAATAGCTCCAAAGTGAATTTCATGCAAATTTCACATATTTCACTAATAATGTTAAATGCTAATAAATTAGCTTAAGTACGTGAAAAGTTTTTAAAGAATTGTATTTAGAACATTTAACTTGAATGAAAAATCGTCTCACGTATAACTAATTACATATATATTTATCTGTGTGTGTGTGTATATGTATATACAATTTTGGTTGGGAAATTCCATTTTTATGTGAAGCAAAGAGCATTTGGCAGAACGTGCGAACATTTGCGATGCTCTTAACACTTTAATGACATTAATTTAAATGAATGCCGCACGAAGCACAACAAGCTATTCCATAGATAGAAGCGAAACAAATACACAGATAAAAAAAAATTACTTGAAGCAGCCAACTTCCATTGCAAATCAGAAGCAATTTGTTGCTCTCTGTGGCAAATCTATATATGTTTATACATATATATACATATATATACACACAATATATGTAAGCATATAAATGCAAGTCAAGCTCTCCCAGGTTGGGGTTTAATGCGCATAACAAGAGTTTTTGACTGCCGAATAAGGAATTTGTTATGCTCTATGGAAAATATTTAATAAAATTATATATAATATTCAAAGATGATCTAGATTGAAAGTTAACTAATTATCTTTAAAAACAATATTTGAATGTAAATATATTATACGAAACATCAAACTTTAACCTCGCATAGTATAATTATTAGATTTTAACGAAACTACGCACTTGGATTTTTGATATTTAAGAGTTTTTATCAATCTGGAAGCAAAACTTTCTGTAATACTAACGATAATATCGTTTGTTTTTGCATTTATAAAATCCGAATAAAACCATTAAAAATTCATTATGTAGCTATAGCATAATACCTGTCATATACTCGCTCAGCTTAACTGCCTAAAACCTCTCATAATCTGATTATAACATCTATCCCAATTGTATTAATATATATATTGCATAAGGGCATACGAAATGCATTATATGTTTGTACAGCTTACACAGGATAAAAAGAGTTCTGTCGACAGCTTCCAGGACTGCGAATGGGGCAGGACATTGGCGAGAACTGCAACTGGCAAGTGGCTGGCCAGCTGGCAGTTGGCAGTTGGCTGTCTTTTAAGATTTTCAGTCGACTTGAGTTGAATGCGTTTGCAGTTGGCGCCAGTCAAAGACAGTCAACAGATGCCTCGTTATATGAAATTGTAATAGGATTGTGAAAATTGACAGCTTTGACATGTTCGGTGCGGACCATCTTTTGTATAACAATCAATATTTATGGAGCATTATGGCATTATGCGGAAATAAGTGTCTCAATTTAATTAACGTGCATTGAGCTCAGTAATTGTGAGCTTGTTGTTATTGCTGTTATTGCTTAGAGCCAAATTAAGTGTAAATATTTAAGCCAATTTGTAGTTGAAATGTCGCACAATTTATTCCATGCCCTTTTAAATGCGATAAATCAACAATAATAAACAAATGTCGCTCATGCAAAAATATTCATGCAATTAGGCAATAAGCAAACAGTGCCGCAATCCCAACGACCCCAATGTGCGGCACGGCTAAAGGCTTGACAACACGGCGTATGCGGGATAGCAATATGCGAGACTGAATATTCAATAAATGACAACACACTTTTGCAAAAGGTCGATCTATTGGGCAATACAATTTGACGTGCATGATTGAGAATTGATCTGCTCATGAGTTTTGAGGTTTAAGTCATAAGTATTTGATTTTTTTAGAGTATATGAATTGTAATTAAAGCTCTTAGGTGCTTTAAAAGATATTTTGGTTATAAAAACTAAGCTTTCTTCAATTGAATTTGAAGACAATCTTGAAAAGCTTTAAGCTCTTTTACATTAAGCAAATACACAATTAGTTTAGCTTCCATGTGCTTGTTAATGAGCTTTTGAACAGAAATGTCAGCACATTAATGCTTGCATTGGAAATGAAATTGTTTAATTCTATTATATTTTTAAAACCCGACAACTTTTTCATTCTAATTTAAGTTTTTAGCGCACATTTAACTTAATTCAATAAAACATATTATCTCTTAATCGCGATAACCATACAAAAGCTATTATGAATGTGCTTTGAGAACTGCTTATAACTTTCTTCAATGAGAGGAAATTGAGAAAGGGAAAGATCCTGGATGACTGTATTGACAAAAGAAAATTGTAGAGCAACTAATTGCCACGACGAACATCCGTTTTCAGCCTGATTTTGGCATCTCTTTGTGCGTGCGGCACAATTTAATTCCAAATTTTATGCACAGTTAAATTAATGCTATGCCAGGCTACCATTGTTTCTCGCGTCGCGCAATATTCGTGCAATATTCAGCGCAGGAAAATTAAATTAGGCGCCATCATATTTGCCATTGTTGGCTTATGCTGTATGCAAAAATCCAGCGAAAATGCCTGCCAAGTTGCGCCCATATCAACATATCAAACAAAATAAAATAAAAGAAATAAATAAGGTAAAAAAAAAAATGCTGTGACCAAGTTTTGCATTATTATGTGGATATTTTTTTTAATGCTGCTGAAATGCGCAACGGCAAACGGAGCAGAAGACTGCACAATAAATGAATAATAATAATAATAATAAAAAAATAAGAATAATAAATACGAAAGCCAAAGAAACGTATAAAAAACCAGACGCATTCAAAATTCATTCATTGTAGCAAAAGCTTCTGGTTACTGCGGCGTTCGTTTCCGCTGCAGCTGCAGCCCCGGATGTGATTTTCATTTTTATTTCCGGCAATTAGCACTCGAATTGAGAGTGCAAACGAACTCTTAACGCAGCCACTAAAGTATGCTTCAGCCGACATCCTTTTAAATGATGATTTAAAACTGCGTTTCTATACCCTTACCAAATGGCCTACTCTTATTTTTATGGCCAGCTGTAGAATGCAAATCAAATTGACTTCCCAGTTTTAAAGTTCGATTTCAGTTCAATTATAAGAAAATAACACATTTTAAATAATCGGAAAATTTATCAATTGCAACAATATATATAGCATACATTTTGGGGCTGAATTTAATAATCAGAATATAATAAAATATAAGACTCTTCATAGAGTAAGCTGGTGAGCTGTCGGATTCGAGGTTATCTATTTCTATGTCAACAACCTTCCAGTCTTATTATCAGCAAACTTTCCTGTTAACTCTAGGAATACAAACGGCTTTTTGCTATTTCAAAGCTTTATCTTGTTGGGAGTTGCCGCAAAGCGGACAAAACAAAAGTATAGTACCCTGGGGCATCAGCTGTGCTAGTGATCAACTAAAAAACATCCAACTATGTATTATTTTTAGTTCCGAGTATATACAAATATAATCTATTATAATTATACTTTTGGTTATATCGCGCAGTCACCGTAGGATATTTAATCTTCATTATGGCGACAAATAAAATATTTTTTTTTTACATAATATTAAATGCACTTCTGGCACTTAATGGCTGGCAAAGCAAACTCTTCAAATTTCACAGTAATTTAAAGTTTTAGTCTGCATTTCCGCTGGCAGCGGCCACTTTGTTGCTGCCTCGCCGCTAACTGTCGGGGTTTTCGCAAACGAACCTGACCGAATTTATGTTTCCGGCGTGGTCTGCAGCTGTTTCGACGCTGTCTCTGTCGCATCCGTTCGCATTAGAATAAGTTCGTTGCAAATTCCGACCAAAAGCCGCTTGCTTTAATGGCCAACAGTTCATTTAAGTCAGCTTTTTGCGAATTGTGGGACGCAAGCATGGCATTCAATTTAACAGGTGGTACGTATATAAATTTAAATAAAATATAATCTACACTTTAATAAGTAGTTAGTTATAACTTTAATAAGTTCAGTTATAATTGTAGCGTATTCAATGCAGTCTCTGTAAATACATTAAAGTAGTCACTGAACTGCATTAAATATAGCTTTAAATCGCTGCAGAGTTATAGATCTGACTATATAAAATCCCTTTTAGCTGAAGTTTAGAATTTAATATTTATATTAGTTAACTAACATGTTCCATATATGTTAAAGATTATGTTATGTTATTATTTTATGTTATGTAATGTTAAGATTACGTTCTGTCTTATGAAGAGTCAGTCTGTGACATCCGTTCAAAATATATGAGAGTCAAGAAATGATACTTACAGACATATACTTAATTTTATAAATATATTAAATAAAGTTAATCATTCGCTCACAAAAAGGCTTGAAAAGCCTATACCTACTTATATTAAAATTTAAAGAATATGATGGATTCTTGAGCGGAACTTTTTCAACTTTAAAGCAGCAAATTTTGTTCACCATGCTTTTAAAGGTTTTAATGGACAACCCTTGAACCTGTTCATAAAGGAATTAAAAAATAGACAACTAAAATGTAATGTAAATTATTTTAATATGCCCATTAATCATTTTTCTAATAATTATAATATTACAGGCCATTAAATTCGTACGCATAACTCAGAAACTATTTATATTATTTATTCCAATAAGCTTATGGAAACAATTTTAATCAATTCACAGGCACTAATCTTTTGGAATATTTTATAATAAATTTAAAGACATTAACCCGGTTCGATAGTGGCTCAGGGGCATAACTCAGAAAGAATTTGAGCTATATTCATGTAAATTAATAATTAACTTACAAGGTGGCTTATCAAATGTTCTAATATGTAAACATTTCAATAGGCTTTTAGGAACAATTGTAATTAATTTTGGGAAATTAAACCGATTTGTAAGAGCTTCAGGCGCATAAATCTCTGAGTTGTTTTTAAAATCGAGCATGCCGCTCATAAAGTGTCTTTAACATGATTGCAATTTGTGCATTACATGTTCCGCTCAAACTTCTGCGAATTACATTTACTGGATCTGTTGAATGTGGCTCGATTTGGGTTGAATATGGCGAACGTAGCTCACGCTTGACATATTTATGCTGACCAAAATTGATGTTTGATGTCGCAGCAAAGTTCGTTATAATTAAGGCAGCTGATGGAGCAGAGATAACAGCATCTTGGCAGTGCATACTGGCACAGTTCGGATGGGTTGGTTAACAAGTGAAGTGAAGCAAGTCGGGTATATTTATCAACTAGCCGCAGACCGGCAATTTGTTGCTTGTTACTAACTGTTCGCTGGCAACTTGGTTGCCCTGTTTTGGGCTGTGAACAGCAAAGAGTGAACTCGAAAACCAGCTGGCAGCTGATTTATGATGGCAGCCGCAAGGGGATTGGGTCTCTGGTCTGGTCTGGTCTGGTCTGGCCTGTGGCACATAAAATATTAAAGCCTGGCGAAAATTAACAGTCAAACGCAATCGAGTTTTAAATTAGTCAAGTCAGCTGGGCTAGCCGGGCATCGGTCATATGCTAGAGACTGGGCACATCTTCAGATGTGCAATTGAAACCCTAAGTAAACCGAAACCAAAGCTGTCTGCCTTAATTGTAGCGACATGCGTTTTAAGCCGCAAAACCATTTCAGTTACGACTTTACACTTTTGCACTTCATTTCGCAGTCCTTGGCAACGCCGGCAGCATTCGAGGCCATCAAAATGAAAGTAAAGCGCCAAAGGATTTTACTCACTTACATTGCTTCTTCTTCTGCAAATGCTTTTGCTCCTTTCACAGTGCTTCTTGCAGCTTACTGGCATGCTGTTGTTGTTATTGCCACTGCCACTGCCACTGCCACTGCCACTGCTGCTGTTGCTGCTGCTGCAGTTGGTATTTCAAAGCATTTTACATGGCATTAGTTCTGTATGATGCTGCTTTACGAGCTAAAGCGAATCAACTGAATGTGCCAGGCTTGGCGAGCGGCAAAGGCGCGTCGCACGGCAACAGCCAGCGTCTCAGTTACAAATATCTCTTGGGCATACGGAGCGTATGTGTAATGCGCTTAGTGTATTGAGTGGCAAAGCAATGGCGGCAAGTAAATCGAAATGATATACAATGCTTAGACATACTGACTCCTTTCAAGCGGATATCTTTTCTACATGTTTACGTCAATTTAAAAAAAAATATAAAGATAAATAAGTTAATATCCATATTAAAACTGCATTAATGCTTCTCACTGCATGTGAAATGGAGTATTTTGTGAAATAAATTCAATTCAATCGTATTTGTATATACAATTATTATTAAAAGCAAAGTAAAATACATTTGTTTGAGGGAGACTTTCTGCAATCAATTTAATAATCTCTTGCATAAACATAAACAAATGCTTCATTGAGTATTATTATAAGGTTTAAATTTAAAATAAAAAATCTTTAACTTTGCTGTTCATGAAGCTCGAAATGTGTCTACTGAAAATTCTTGCATAATATTTGCATATTTATTTATATTATTTATTTTAATAATGTTTTTGTATTTTTATTACAAATTTAGTTAACAGACAACTATTGCAAGAATGTCTGAAATATTTGTATATTCAATTTTGTATATATGGATATTCAATTTTATTATTTGAGCATGACAACAATACGCAGAATCTGAATTATTTAAGTGAGGACATAACCACTTTTATTAACATACTTTAAAGTACAATTTTAAAGTTTACCAAGACTTGGACTTGCACAGTAATATGTACACATACAAAAATAAAAAAATTGTGTAGAAAAATATTGAGTTACAAATAATTGTTTTTTTATTTTTATATTAATTAATTTATTTGCGGTAACCAATTTTGCTTTATACTATAACAACTGTACATAAAATATAATCATTATGTATTTAGCATAATATTTACGTTGTATAAGCATGTGAGTAAAAATGTAAAAAAAATTGAGACAAATAAATCGAAAACGTAGCTCAGCTTAAATTCTTAAATCCAGCAAATTGTATGCACAAAAAATGCAGATTCATAACGAGTTAAAGGAAAACGTTTCCAACGTTGACATGTCAGAAATTTTGGTATGCATTAGTTGTGCACAGTCTGTTGCCTTGTAAAACTGAAGATAGTGTGCACACGTGTGCTCGAAATCCAAGTGACAATTGAATGAGGCAACTGCAGCAGGCGGCACCAGAGATTAACAGTGGGCTGAGGGCAGGGGAAAGGAGGGCAGGAGGAGTAGCAGCAGGAATCAGGAGACAGTGCAGTTGTCTGACAGCTGCTTGGCAGAATTCAAGCTGGCATACCAAAATATTACTTATGACCGGACAATAAAATGTCCTTTGCTATGCACAGGCAAAGGCACACACACACACACACACACACACACACACACACACACACACACACACTAGAATCCTGGCTGTGTGAGGCACGAAGCTGTGCAAAAATTGTCAATATGACAAAACATCGTACGTTGTACGCATTGTCAAAAGAAACGTGCTCAAGCAAGTTATTGACATGAAAAATGCTCGTGTACATATTTTTGAGTTTTGATTTCAGATTTACGACCCACACACACACACATCAATAAACGTATTTGGCTGAATAAACGAAATTTACAAATTTACAATAATTTTGGCAATAATAAAACGCAATTTGCTAGCATATTATTTGATGTAGATAATTGCCAAAATTATATGAAAAATAAAATAAATTGTATAACATTCATTTTATGAGCAATAAGAAAAATATATCAAAAAATGACTGAAGATTTATTTTTGCAGCCCTTTTTTTTATTTATTTCGATTAAAGGTCAATAACTTTGCCATTTTGCCGTTTGCTGTTGATTTTGATGTATTTTCTTGCGATTGACAATTGTTTTCCCATTTTCGTGCAACGCAACAAAAAAAAAAAAAAACCTGACACTTTATTCCCCAGCGCGTCTTTCATCATTTTGCTGCTTTTGATGTCAGCGCCGTCAGACGAGGCAACAATGGAGAAAAAAACTCAACAAAATCAACAACAGAAAAGAAGAAAAAAAGCGAAAATTGCCGAAAATATTAAAATTGAAAATTGTTTTCTAAAAACGCAAAACAACAGCGAGTGTAAAAATGAAAATAAAAATAAAATGAAACAAAAAAAAACAAACAAATCCCCAAAGTGAGAGCGCCACAGCGACTGGGCTCTGTCGACGGGCTCATGAGTCGGTGCAAACGGAATAATATTTACCCAACGTGATTTTGTTTACCTATCTTTTCAAGCCCAACTGCGTGCCCGGGCAGCTACCTGGCAGACAGACCGCCCGGCGTAGTACCCCCCCCCCCCCCTCATAAAAATAACCAAAGACGCGCACACACACACATATACATATACATATATATAAGGCCGCAAATTGTTTGTATTTTGTTATTAGTTTTCTGTGTTTATTTCACTTTTTGCATTTGTTCTCTTTTATTATCACTTTACTTTTATATCCCATTGTACTCATTGTGTATTTTGATGAACTTCAGTTAATCCAGCTGTCGTCGCTTTAAGCCTGTCCTTAAAAATGTATCTTTCAGATACTTGCCTGTCATGCCATGCGTTTAATGTAAAAACCAACCAAGTTGCAACTTTAAATTTCTTTGACTTAATTTTAGTTGCCTCAAGTTTTGCCAGCTGCAAGCAGAGAGTGTGGGGCAGGCGCCAGCAAAGGGCAAACTTGCAGCAGGCGAAAACAAAGGCAAAGACTTTATTTAATTAAAAACTTGATGCAGGCATCCAAAATGCTCTTGCATAAGAATAAAAAATACATGTTACATCTTGCATGGATATGGACCAAAAACTTTTTCGGTAAACTTCAAATGTTGGATTTTTCATTAGCACTTCTTAATTAGCCCCCGCCCTGACACCCGACACACACACTCAGACACACACACACACACACACACACGCGCTTGCCTGTTATCTGTGAACTTTTTTTATGATACGACTTAATGGTTAAGAAAGCAGCTCAAATGCCAAATGTCTAAGCATAAAACTTAGCATAAAGTTGCCCAATTTGGCAATTTGTCTGCGGCAATTGTATCCAGGGTGCAATCACTTTTGATGTCATGAGCACTCCATTGTGTGCGCTTTATTGTCCGCTGTAAATCTCTATTATTTCTTGGGCGTACGTTGGGGTGTACTAATTCAATGCCCTCAACATGGAAATGACTCGGCATTCGCCTAATGAAACCAAATTGGTTTCCACCTAATTCTTGATGCAGCTAGTATTAATTTTTAAACCAGTTCAGCGGAATTTTGCAGTTTAAGTTACTTATTTTTGTTGTGGTTAAAAAAAACTCGATATAAACATGTGAGGGTACTCCGGTCGGGAGTATCCGACTAGGGGATATCATGAACCTCCTTCTGGCAACAACAAAAGCAGCTCGCTGCATGATAGCCATAAAATGGAAGATATTTAATCTGTATATACTCTAGCTTTTAGAATTCAATAGATTTGCTCAAAAGCATAGATTTTTATGTCGATTTTTATCGATTGCTTGGAAACAGGGCAAGTTATCGATTATCGGAACCAAGCAAACTTCAAGATTTCAAGCCTCTAGCTCTTATAGGTTCTGATATCTTTGCGTTCATACATACGGACGGACGGAAGGACAGACAGTTGGACATAGCTAGATCGACTCGGCTATTGATGCTGATCAAGAATACATATATACATTATGGGTTTGGATATGCTTCCTTCTGCCTGTTACATAGGTTTGTACAATACCATTATACCCTTTTTATCCGTTTTCAATGAGTTCAGGGTATAAAAACCATATTAATTAAATATCAAGTGTCTTTCTGTCTTGCACAAGAAAAGTCACAGTATATCCAAATTAAAAGAAACAAATGGTAACATATACAAGATAATAAGAAGCCAACCATCATGGGCGATATACTTATGTAATGGCATTTCAAGTAAAAAGGAAAATGCGTATAAATGTGGCTTACATAGCTAGGGATATCCAATTAATGCGATAACCTAATCTTACCTAGAAAAAGTCTTTATTTCATACAAAAATTAATTAACAATGGAGCGCTGTTCGGATTGTTTTATTATATAACAGCAAGCGCAGTCTCTAGTGCCCTGTCTGAAAGATACCCTGTAATCAGCATCTGGTTAGCGTAGGACAGATTGACATTTACGCAAACTCATACGCAAAAACACACGTGTACACAAAAATTAGTTGTTTAATCACTTTGGTTTTTATAGTCCGACTATTCCCAAATTTGCGGGCCAAAAAGATAGCGCTGAAATGTTTGAATATTTAGAAAATCATATTTTTTGCTCTTGTAAAGAATAGTGGAAAAACTTACGAACAATATTCGATAAGCCATACCAAGAGCCCGTAATTATAAGAAATAAGTTTAACTTTATCTTAACTGGGTTAAATATAATATAATAAGATTTAATATATAATATTTGGTCTATTTTACTCTTATAAGAAATAAAAAGAAACCTATAGACCTGCTTCTGCGTTTTAAGACAAGAACCCGCAATCCACAAAAAATGCCTTTAATACTAAGACTTGGGTATCTCAACAGATCCAGCTCAAGAGTATGCATGTACTTCCTTAGTCGAAACACCTTCTGCAGAGTGTTACATTGTTACATTGGCACGGTTTAATTTAACACATTTGTATCCATTTAATGTCCACAGGCTATGAAATTATCATAAAATGTAGACAAGGGCTACTTCATAAGTTTCGACACATTATGTTTTTTACACGTCCAATTTCTGACATTTATCTAGCATTTATATTACATTTGGCTTATGGCACAAATCAAATAATTTTACCTTTTAAATTGCGAACAATAAAATCTCTGGTTTATGCACGCACACACAAACACAACTTCACACATCCACGCATTACATTTTATTTGTATCTTTTTTATTTTCGTGCTCTTTAAATACTTTTGTTTGTGGCATTTAAATTGTATTACGTTTTTTTTTTAAGCCGGCAACAGCTGTTGGCCCCGCGATTAATTGTGTAACTTAGTCGCATGTAATTTATTTGTTAATTTTAATATAAGTATTAAATTACGCATTTTTGTAATACGCTTGATTTATGCGCGCAGCGCGCCGCGCGCCCTAAAATATGCAACATGCAAATTAATAAAGCGACGCGCTTAAAACTTTAATCCTTTTTGCACATATGGCAGCCAGTATTTATTACTCCCGTTGACACGCGCACACCTGACCTTTTTTTTCGAAATGGAATACCCCTTATGCTGCCCCTAAAGCCCACTGTTTCCGCTCCCCTCCCCCAGACTAGACTGTTTGCCGTTGGCTTTTGGAGCACATTTGGAATTTATGCACATTTCATGGCATTAATTATGCGCTTTCGAGTTGTTGTTGTTGTTTTTGTTATTGTAGCACGTTATTTGTTGTTTATTGTTGACATTAATAAACGCGCAATTAATGAAATTGCAAACGTGCAGCTACATAATTAATTTTTTGCATTAATTATGAATGCTCTTCAAATTATACAAATTGTAAATGTTTTCCGACATATATATATACATATATATATATATATATATATATATATATATATATATATATATAATTTTATTTAAATATAATTATTTTATTCATAATATTAATGCCATGAAGTTACACACTGTCAACACCAGATGGCGCCAGCGCAAAAAAGGTGCCGTCTGCAAATACAATTGATGCATTTTTGTAAACTTTGAAATATTTTCTATGATAACAGGCTAAGCAGACTCGCAAGACTCTTCTCAAAGTGCTGGCATTATGCATTCAAATTGCATAGATAGCTTAATGCCTCGCATTTTCCATGCACTTTTATGCAAACACTTGAGCATGCTGCCTTCCGGCTTTTCACTCGCAACTGGCAACTCAAGTAACTGCTCAAAAGACTTATTAAATTTGCTATTTTCTCTTCAACAATTAGCACTCGTACCTGAGGCTGGTCGGGCTATATCCGCAGCCCAGTTAATGAAAACTTTTGAATGAGAACTTGAATAAGTAATAAAGTACTTGGCCTGTAGAAAAATACAAAAAAAAAACCTGGCCAACTGATGATGGGGCCGGCCAACCGGGCGGATACTTCAAATCGGGCTGTCGGTCTGACTCGTCGGACTGGCTATTTGCAAAATGCTTGACCAACTTCTGAACTTTTGAGTAACTTTTGATGGCATTCGCAATTGTTTGTTGTTTCGTTGAGTGTTCGGAGTTTGCCCCATGTCGCCAACGCTTTTAAAGTTGTTGTTGTTGTTGCTATTGCTGCTATCGCCTAAGTGTTTTAATCGGACCACAAGTGAGGCTTTAAGTCGCATAAAATGCAAATGCATAAATAATGTGGACACATACCTAAAGACTACCGAGCCTACATATTTGAATACCAACCAAAATGGTTGCACTTAATTGTAACAATATTTATATTACTTTTTGTTGTTTTATTAAAAAATGTTTTATGCAAATGTTATTCACAAAAGTTTCAATAACAAGGCAATAAAGTAAAGCAATCAGGGCTCAATTAAAAAATAAACAACATAACGTCAAATAAAGCGAGATCTTTTTTTTAACTGGTAAAACAATAAATCCAGCTTAAAGCTTAAATGCTTTTAAAACTCCACAATGTAATTAAAATAAATTAAATAACGCGATAATATAGATATTGTAATTAATAAATAAATAAATATATCAATTATTAAGATAAAGGTAATTAAAAAAACTAAACAAATATTTGGGTTTAAATGTAAAAATAGATCAAATAAAAAAATAAAACAAAATGTAAAAAATATTAATATTAATTAAATAATAAACTTCAATTGAAGAAGCACAAATATTATGAAAAAATTTCAATTCAATAAAAAATAATTAAAAGATGTTTATATAAAAACAAAAAAGAAAATCCACTTAAGAAGCTTTCAGTTGACTTTAAAGGAAACCTGGAACAAAATCGCTTTGAAAAGAGAATTGGGCACATTTTGCAAATCGTGCGAGCTGTAAGTAAAACTTCTGCAATATGATTAAATTAATAAAGTGAGCTTTAAACTTTCAAGTACATTCAAAGCTGTTCGAAATGCAATCTGAATAAATAAAAATCAATTCATGAATAACATCTAAATACAATTGTCTTGGCATGTAACCAATTTTGTAGCCTACCTATCAAGCTGTCTATTACAGAGCCTGCATAGTCGGTGGACCGCACAGTTGGTGCTGGAAACTCAATCAAAATATGCACAATGCACAAAATTTAAATTTTGATTTAAACTTGCCCGACAAGCCATAGAAACTGGGCAACGTCAGATTATATAATAAATAATCATATTGCCGACCTTACATCGCCTGGGTCGAGCTTGAGCTTTGCCTTGCACAGACCTGTCCTCGACTGGCCACAAGTTGCATTTGTAAGCAATTTGAGGCGCACAATTGTATAGTTCTCAATAACAAAACTAACCCCGAAAACCCAACCCCCAAGCACCACACACAACTGTGCACAGTTGTCGTCTGTGGCCAGAAGCTGTCCAAGTGCAGCAGTCGCAGGAGTAATAGAAATTCAATTTTCCGCAACATATGAGTAATTAAAATTGCTTTAAAAGCTGCCAAAAAATAATAGCTTCGAAAAAATGTTGTCTTCTATTTGTTTTTAATATACAAAATGCAAAATGGTTTAAATATATGCAAATGTATTTTATGATATGCATAAAACAATATATGGCACATATATATCCTGTTGAATGGGCTTTCATTTGTGCGGGTTCTATACGGAAAATAAAAGGAGAAAAACATCCGCTAATTCATCCACAATTGGGGAATTGTGGTTGCTGCCTCTCAACTGCACATGAAATATTGAACAATAGACATTACAATGAGCTCGGAACGTAGAGTCAGGCCTCAAAATTTCCACTTGTATCAATCGAGCTGAAATTTGCATAAAATAAACAATGCACACGTATTGCCCATACGAAGCAACAGTATTTCTAATTTTCAAACGATACACGGAGAGACTATAATTAGAATTTGCATATGATTACACAAGAGCTGGCTGTGCTGAACAATTGCAATCTGAGTCTGTGTGCGTTGCAGGCTCATAAATATATTAACATTAATTATGTTTCATGCCGCTGCTAAGCTGAAATTTAAGACCATGTTGGAAGCATTTTAACGGACTAACAATTAACTTACATACATTAACATTTCATAGTACCCAAAATCAGATAATCTGTTTAGTAATTTTATATTCAATTAAATACTCAGATTTAAGCCAGAACCAAGAGTAATTGAATTTTGTAATGAGTATTAAATAATTAAGTAAACTAAACAAAATTTAACAAAATTGAACTTTTGCCTAAAAGCAGCTGCAGTTGACATTGCGATTTGCAATCAATTTGAAATGTATTGAACTGGCCCAAGTTATTTATCGGTATATCAACCAGAAATTAATGTAAAATTTTATTTAAAAAAGTTATTTTTTTTAGGAAAAGGAATCAAAATCGAATAAAAATAAGCGATAAAACTATTTTATAGTCCATTTGAGCATATTAAAATTATTTAATCATTATAAAAAGCCGCATTGATATATAAAAAACCCGTTTTAAAGATCTAATAAGGACTTGCCTGACCAGAGTCAACAACTGAGGCCACTTGTCACAATCAAAGCCATATATAATACATATATAATATATATTCCTAGAGATTACTTATGTTAAATCATATTTTGAGGTTCTACAAAGCTCAAATCTGAGAGAGCATTAAATAATGCCGAGAAAACGGGCAACAACTGAGGGTCACCCTTCTTAAAAGCGAATGATAGTTGAATAGACAATTAAGTGCATCGAACTTAAATGTACACGGACTTTGTTGTGTTATAATATAATTTGCATACTTCTTTAAAAATAAAAAAATATAGTTCTTGTATATTTTTAGTTACATACCTTCTCTGTGCTTAATTCCAAAACTGAACAGAAATCAAAATATTCCTTGTGATATTTACGAAATAGAGTCTATCAATTGTTTGCTTTAATTTAATTTGATCATCCTATGTTAAAGTCTACACATTTTTAAGATACAATTACCAAATAATCTACTTAAGGCTTTTTATCTGTTTGTAAGCGTATTCAGGTATCGGCAGTAGAATGTAACCCGTTCGTTCTTGTTACAACTTGTACACGATGACTGCGGCATGCGACCGAAAACCCCCAAAGCTGTCAATCAAAGTCAAGGCAAGTTTATTGCACTTGTAGAAATGTAATGGAGAGGGCAGAAAGAGCTTCGGGCAGCAGCAGCATCAGCAGCAAAAAGAAAGCAATACACACACTTATATGTAATCGTAGCATATCTGTATCTATATCTCGAATGTGGCCAAAGTTATTTGTTTGCACATAAAAATACGTAGACAGCGCTCTAGAGAATCGACTTGCAAAGTGGAAAGGCAACAGCAACAACAACAGCAACAACAACTACTTACGAGCTCACATGCAAATGGCATGCAATAGGATGCACGAGGCGCCGCAGAGTATGCTATGGAATATTTTAAATTGTTTTCAACAAGGAATTTTAATATAAAAACATGGCCACTAAGCTAGAAACACACACACACATGCACACCCACCCACACACACACACACACACACATACATACATATCCACTGAGAGATAGTGACTGACAGGCACGTGCGGAGAGCGCAATCAATTTGTGCTTCATCAAAGTTCTGTGCATATTCAACACATAATGCAAAAATTGAAAGAAAAAGAAGAACAAAATTAGTTGCCGCTTATTGAAAGAACTCGGCAAAATGAAACCAAGCCATGACCTCACAATGTCTTGTGTGTGTGCATGTGTGTGTGTCTGTATGTGCGTAAGTATGTGCGTGTAGGCGTGCGTGTGTGTGTGTGTGTATGCTACTAATTGAAATTAATTAAGTACGCATGCTTTTAATGAAAGTCATGCCTGATTACTTCGACTGTACATTTCCCATGCAAAGCTGTTGAACAACAAATTCACCAACAACTCGCCTTTAAGTAAAGAGCACATATTTATATAAAACTGATAATCAATGGATAAACCAGAAATTCGTACTGAAGCTTCCTTTTGAGTAGAAGGTACACACTAAGACGGAGTTAGGGTGGCCCGAATTTCTCTGAAAAAAACATCAAAAATGCAGTGTGTGCTTTGTGAACGTGACGTCTGCATGGCTGAGCGTCAGACCAGCGGCGGGTTGCCGGTTCAAATTCAGCGGAATTTTCAATTCTTTTGTTTGTTTGTTAAATTTATTAAATTCTCAAGAAAAAGCAGCAAATAATAAATTTTGGTATGAAATGAGGAAAGGAAAACGAATGCTTGCTAGCTTTATTAGTAAAAAATGTTCTTTTATTTCTTTTGTGATCTACGATTCCAACATATATATGCATTCTCTTGGAAATGCCAATCAATTAACTAACTAGAAAGTTTAGTTTTATTTGATAGTCTGTCCATCAACAGCTATTTCTTGAGAAGCTCAAATAAGTAAACATAAATGCAAACAACTTGGCGTTTCGTTGGTGAAAACCATTTGCGGAACTCATGCGTATGCTTATTATATGCTCATTCGGCAGAGAAGTATTGGGCCGAAAGCAACATCAAAAGCTGCTGCAAAACTGAAATAATTATTTATTAAAGCGTAAGTCCAAAGGCCAAACACAACGACTTAAGTGAAAGTGCCTCCGCTCTCGAACTAAGCTAATTAGCCAGTCACTGGAGCGGCACATGAGCAAACAACTCATTTGTGCTGCAAACTTTTCGCGTTCAACTTGAGAGCAATATCGTTGGCAGTTTTTTTTTTTTTAAACTAAACTAACTGGACAGCAAAATATATTTATTTCGCTGCAGTTACAAAAGACGTGACCATTTTAATAAAAGCAGCCAAGTAGATGGAAAGGGAATTGTTGAGTAGCGGGGGTAGGCTTTAGTCGTAATCCCAAATTGATGAAGGTTCAGGTTCAATGCCAAGCAAGCAATTATTATTAACTATGCTCCAGGGTGCCAGAGCTCAGCACTTGCCATTGACACTGGGCCCCACAGGCAGCAGCAGCAACAACAACGCAAGATTATAAAAGCTGTACGTGTCTGGCATAAAGTTGGGCGGGTTGGGGAACCGAAACGCAACTAGTGGCAAAAAAGATTTGCGCTCTCTTGATAAGTACTTAGCATGAGCTAATGTAATGAAATTGCATTACCCAAAAAAACTTACAGTTGAATGTCAATTTGCCTGCACACAAAGCCAGCTCGGTGCGGAGGCGGCTTCGCGTGGAAAGCACATTACACATACGCCGCGTAGGCAGCTCCGCAATTGAATGCACGTTGCCAGGCAACCGACTCGAAATGGAAAATGGCTAAAGGCTTACCCTGTTGCCAATTGGTAACTGGTAATTGCTACTAATGGCTCATTATTGCTGGCCAGCAACATGCCACTGCATGTTGCAAGCAATTTGTACGCATGAAAAATCAATCTGCTAGCAGTTCGTGCTTATTTCCATTAAAGCCAACTTAAATATTTAAAATGAAAATGAGTTGCCACGCAAATAGCTAAAGTTTGCCCAGGCAGCACCTATTCAGCGCCAGCCATGCGTTAAATATTTTTAAAAAATATTAAAAAATATAAAAATAACAAGAATAAACAAAATAAAACACCTTTAAGCATCTTTGAAGCGAACGCTACAAATATTTGCATAAATAAGTCAGCAGCACCCGGATGAGGAAGCCGTCCTCAAGCGGCATTCAGTTACCTGCATTACCTGCTGCGTTCTCAATGGCAGCAACAGCAGCAGCAGCAGCAGTTACCTTTATTTTATTTAGCAGCCACTAACGCCCGATATTGTGAATAGCTGAAGCGGAAAATTGTAAATCGCCTGCACAGCACAGAATGAAAACATTGCAATATGCAAATGCAGCTTGCGATTCGCGTTTTATCTAGTCTATTGCTTTAATAGAAAAGATATGTGTATTTAAATATAAATATATTAATATAAAAAAATATATATTTATTTATTAATATAAATATAAAATTGCAAAAAGAGAGAGATAAATATAAATATATTATTATATAAAATATTTTTATTTATTAAAATAAATATAAATATAAATATATTTATATAATCTAAATCAATGTGTTTGGGGTTAAATGGTTCTAAATTTTGATCCAGCAGTGTGCCGAATAATTGCTTTACTTAAGATTTATGTCATGCTTGTGTCCTATGCTCAGTCTCTTTATTTGCTTGATAACAATTGATTAATTCAATTTTTCTCGCTCGATGTGCATGCAAATTTCAAAGTCCCGAACTCATCTTTAAGCTAATTATAATATGCCAAAAAGTGCTCAAACACAAAATATCACTTAGGCATTTATTTGCCAAGTAATACTTGCAAAACGTTTTTATTAAATTTATCTCATCTTGCAGGCCATTCGCTGTGTTACGCCCACACACACACACACAGAGACGCAGACAGACAGATACCCACGCACACATATATACACAGTATAGAATACATAAATTAAACGATATATCATGCTGACATCTTAAATATTGTTAAAAACTGTCACGTTTACATTTTCGTTGCTTACTCATTCAGTTGGTGTTATATAAGTATCATACCTTGAACCACCACCCAAACAGTCAACCCCCCCCCCCCCCCCTCAAACCGCCGTCGCCCCCTAGCCATCATCCGGCCACTGACTCTGCGGATTTCTGGACTGACAGTTAATGGACCATAAGAAATTCAATTAGAGACGGTCTCTTGTTGTTGTTCTGTTGTTGTTGTTGCTGGCACTGCGGCACAACAGTTCGTTTTGTGTGTGCCTGTGTGTGCTTGTGTGTGTGTGTGTGTGTTTGCCATGCGCTATTCTTCTTGTGGCATTATTTTTTTATTAATGATACTTTACGCTGTTGTATGCCGCAACGGCAGCCATACAAAGCCAAATAAAAAGGCCCGGGCCAAAAGCAGCCGCAATTGTCTGACTGTCAGTTCTATGACACAGTCTCTGTCTGTCTGTCTTTCTGTCTGGCTTATGAATGCTGGGCAAATTTTACAATAGCTAATGCTCGCAGTGCGTCACCCGGAAGTATGCAGCGCAAATTTGTATAGTCATTTATGGCCAGGCCGGCCAAGGAAACGTGTTGCTATATTTGGCTAATTAAAGCGGCTTAAATAGCAACTTCTATAACTAGGCCTTAATCAGCCAATTGACAGGCCTCAAGCGCTCAAGCGCTTTAATTAAGCCAAAAGTAACGTCTAAGCAACAGCGCAAACAATGCTTCAGAGTCATGGCGAAAAACCAAAATGTTTTCTGAGTGTCAAAAGCTGGCTGTTTGGACGGCCGTCTGTCTGACTAACTGTTTGCTTGTTGGCTTATTTGCTTTCCTGATTGTGTTAGCGGTTTCTTCGCTGACAGCAGCCGCTTTGCCGTTTGCCACTTGCCACCGTTTGCCGATTGCCTTTTTCCTTTCGCCTTCATTAGCGCTGTCAAGTGAGCGACACCTTTTGCCACGCCCCACAGCGGCCCCGCACCGCCCATTTGTGCGTGCGGCTGCTCATTTGCATAAGAGGCCCTACGTTAATCAAGTGCTATCGTTATAATCAGCACATTTGTCTTTAAACTTTATGGCGCCACTATCTTTTTCCGCCCCACCAAAATGTGTGTGACAGCCCATTTAAAAACAAGAGTACACAAGTTGGAAGTGCAAGACTAGCAGATACCCTGAATATAGTGCACAGCTGCCGTTATGTTTTATACAAAAACACATTGATAAACGATAGGAGAATACATATTTTTTAATTTCAAGCATTCACGTAGACTGACAAACAGATAGACGAACACGGCTATATCAACTCAATCCATCCTCCTGTTTAAGAATATATTTACTTTTTCAATTTGAAAAAGCTTCCTTCGGCATTTTACATACAGTTTGTCAAGCACATTACACCCCTTTTTACATATATTTACTGCCTTCAGAGGGCATTGAAAATAAAATCACGCATACGCCGCGTGCGTCAACTTGTTTGCGCTGCTTTAGTTACGCTACATTTAAGCCGGCCTTATTAACTGCTCTGTCAGCTTAGTCGATTGCTGGCAATTATTGCCATTTCTAGCAGCAGCTATTTCAAATGCTTGGCAAACTTACGATTGCTTGGCAAATACCAACAAATCGATCAATTGTCGCGCTGCCAGAAGGCAAGCAGCAGGGTCTGCAACGTTTTGATAGCAGCAAATTGATTTTTCTACTCGACGCGAATGCAATCCGATACAACAACAAAAAAAAGGAATTCAATGCAATAAGCAGCAGCAGCTGCAGCAAACGCACGACATTGCAATTTATAACGCGCTGCCCTCAAATGTATGCTATAAATTCGTTCATACGCCCAAACAGCAAACTGCCAACGACTGGCATTTCAATTATAGCTTTGACCAAAATCGACTACTTAATGATATTTTTGCCCGCTTACACTTACTTAAAGGTTTCTATTTCTTTTTCTTACTACACAAACACATATTTATTAAATGCGTTTTATTGTGTGCCTTCTTATTTTTGGCTTTTCCCAATTATGGCTGCTTATTGTGCTGCATTAAATCAAGAAGTCGAACTATCAACTCGATGCCAGGCATTTTTCTTTCATTGTTCTCATTCTTTACGTGTCGCTACACAACTGCCAAAAGAAAACAAAATAAATAAGTAGAAAATAGTAATAACCCGCACCCCACCCAAAAAAGTCGTTAGATTTGTGCAGTCAGCTGTGCACATTTCACATTGTACTTCAATTAAACAAAATGTTCGTTTCAATGGGCAGCGCTCAAAGCTTTCCCAGTTTGTGTACAAAAGAAAACTGTTCAAGCTCTGGGCTGTTCAAATTGTGTGACCCCATCCAAGGCTTTTGTGCAGTGCTTATTTAGTACAAAAGCAAGCAATACAAGAAGTTAAGCGAAAATAGCTATGAAAGCACATTAAAGCTATTCGTTGAGTATTTAATTTAGCTTACATTAAGCTGAAAGCTCTTGAATCTAAATCACATACAAAATTTTTTTATCTCAACACCATGTCACAAGCACATGAAAGCTTTTATTTAGCTTAAGTCTAGCTTTAAGTCAAGCTCACAGAAGATAAGCTCACATAAAGCTGAATGCTTATACACAGAAGGTAAGCTCCCATAGAGCTGAATGCTTATACTTTCAGCTTTATGTGAGGTTACCTTCTGTGCACAGTTTCAATAATGTGATTTGTCATTCTTTGAAAGCATCTTAAAGTTCCTGGTAAGCTTTATTATATCGACTGCACAACTTAATGAAAGCTTATAGCCTTAAATTCATATACGCTTAACACGCAAATCCGCACTTTACCGTTGGTAAAAGCTTAAAATTAAAGAGCTTTTAGCCCTAAAAGTTTTATTTTTCCCCAAGATTTAATTTTTTTCCTGCGATTATTGAATTCCTTACGCAACTTTAACTCACATTATGGCACACATCGCACCCCTTGAAAACTTTTGAGTACTATTTTTTAATGTTTTTGCCTTTAAGCGAAACATGAGCAAGCAGCACAACTATCACCCCAAGCCGTTTGGAATTTTCCACTTAGTAAATTTGGCTCAAACTATTTCAATTTGCATCGCAAATTATACGCACGGTAAATGCCTTTGTTAGCTGGCTTCGTACGTGTTTATTTGTGTTAATTAAATTTGAGTTTTGCATTTTGAAATTAATGCAATTAATAACGAGTCAACTAATTAAGTACAGTTCATGGCTTTGATATGTATGTATGTATATATACGTATGCTTCAATACAATTATTCTGTAAATTGCTGGCCACAAGTGCTCTTCAGTGTACACGAACATTCAAACAAGACTGTGAAAAAGCCAAAAGTTGCGTTTAAATAAAAACACGAATACATGTGAAAGTTACGAGTACAACGAGTGCCCAAAAAATCACGAAACAAAACAAAAATGCTTCAGTGTTTCATTCGCTTTTTGTCTGAAGAGCACTCACAGTGCCTGCCAGCAGCCGTTTGGCAACTGTTTTTATTAAGTTTTTGGCCATAAAATGTCTAAAAATGGGTTTTTTATAATGAACGAAACAGAAAGTATCATCGAGTGCCTGAAGCAGGCAGCTTTGAGCTACCAAATTGTTGTGAAATACAAAATTGATAAGAACTGATTGTAAAATAACAAGTTATGATGCAGAAGTTGGCGATGCTGAACTTAGAGATGCCCTGTACATGCATATAATGCGTAAAAGTTGAGAGGAAAATTTACCCTAGCGACTATCAATAGTATAAACTAACAATTGCTGCTTAGTTTGAAACAGCGACCTCATGCTTGGTGGTCCGACTTTTGGCAGCTTAGTCAAGCAGGCTTATATTCAAATAAATAAGTGACTTCCTAAATTTTTCGAAATATTTACGACTCATAACAAATTAAGTAAACAAATATAAAAATTGACGATTTTTGCTGAATTTGAACCAGCGACCTCTCGCTTGTGGGTCCAACTTTTAACTTAACTTTTAACCTAAGTTATATTCAAATAAATAAATGATTTCTTCAATTTTTCGAAATATCAAATGGATATTTGATCCTGATTTTGAGCCGGTGACTTCTCGCTTGTTGGTCCGACTTTAAGTCAGCTAAACTACGCAGAATATTTTCTAAGAAATAAAAGACATATTCCATTTTTTGAAACCCTTAGAGTTTGCTTTTACAGACGTAGTCACATTTAGCATAGACCGAAAGAAACTCATGTTACCCTTTGCAGCCACTTTTTTTTTACAGGGTAAATAAATGCATAAATTGTAATTTCCAACAATACCAAATACTTTTACAAACTTTTAAAGCAGGAATTCAACTTTTTTGTCTTGCAAATTTATCGCAAAATTTGATCAAATATTCAACTCGCTTAAAATGATAAAGCTAAATGTCTAATCAAAAATCAATTTTCAATTTATGGCAGAGAGAAAAAACAATTACGCAAACTTTAAATGGCTTTCAAAAGTGAAGAGCAAACGCTTGAAACCTGCTGCTCTTGCTGTTCACTTTATGGTCAAATGAATTGTGGCATTTAAAATATGCCTTTGTGTCGCTGAGTATGTGTGTGAGTGTGTGGCACAACCACGCCCACAGCAATGCAGCATGCTCTTAGATGCGTGCGGCACCTGAACAGAGCAAAAACCATAGCCAACATTGCAACGTTAACGAAGCAAACGAAGCGAACTGAAGCCACAAAGCAAGAATCAATTGAAATCAGCATATGGCATCGAGTGTGTCGGAATGCCAGGGTATTGCTATCATATGGGACAGACCAGTCCCCCCCCCCTCCCCCCAGCTACCGTTCTATACAGAAATCATTGCAATTCTCATTCATTCATTTGGAATGCAGGCTCTCTTGCAGCGCTTGTGGTAATTTTTGCAATTACTCTGCGCCCCAGGGCGAGGCAGAGGCAGATTCAATTGCCAGCTGTAAATGTGAGTGGATATATATGTATGTATATATAGGTGGCTTCTATGGAGAGGGGTGTTGGAGGGTTGGGAGGCTGGTATTGGGGTAAATGGGGCATGCTGGCTAATGCGCACTTAAATATTTCATTTTGTGACGTTGGCGCAAGTGCAGCATAAACTGGTCCAGCCAGCCAGTGGTAGTAATAACAATGACAGCCAACAATGGCAACAAATAAGCCGAAAAATAAACAGGAAGCCAGGCTAAACAAATAACACAGACGACAGCAAATGGCGCACTAATCGTCTGCGCATTTGCTGCCAGGCAAATGCTTTGGCTGGTAAAAACTTTGCATGCATGGCTCGTAACACGCGGCGTATGAGCATTGTCCTAGACATGTATGCCCCACAAAATGGGTCAATGGAACTTTATTTTGTTGCAGACACAAATCGCCGGCGCAGCCGCCATACGCCATGCAAACGTTGCAGCAAATAAATTTCAAATGCTGTCACATAAATTTACACTTTTTATATGTTTTACGCTCTCTCTGGTTCTCTCGCTCCCTTTCTCGCCATCTCGCCTTCTCGCTCCGCCTCTGTGTTGGGCATGGCGCTGGTCAATGTTGTAGCTAAAAATTAAATTTGACTGCACATTGTTAATAGGTCTGCAATGTGGCCATAAAATGGCAATAAATAAAGACCGCGCAGGCAGTTGGCGATAAACTGGACCCCTTTTGCACATGACCACGCCTTTTGCCCCGCCTTATTAGTTGCATGCCACACACATTTTGCATTGGCCTATAACAGTTAATTACGTCGTATCACTTGGCCTCAAAATGTTGCCCAACTTGTCGCCCCCGAAATTGCATAGGAACTTTCTTTTCATCTCACTTGATGCGCTTATTAAATTTATTTGCCATGCAAAGTGAATGGCTTTTGGGCGCCTTCTGGGTGCCGCAAGTTTTGCGCTAGCAAACTTTTCATGAACACTCGAAAGCGTATTGGAGAGGGTATAACACTTCTGTAAAGACTTGTGTGTGTGTGTGTGTGTGAGTATAAAGTTAATTAAAAAGGGCAGCTCCATACAAAATATATATGTTATTTATTTAATTGGGCTTAATAATGTTCAATTGATTTGAAGTCTTGAATTAATTAATTTGCCAAGATTGCCGCACAGCAATTAATATAAAAGTGAGAAATAGCCAGTCGGTGGATTGGTAATTAGGTTAAAATTAAATAAATGACATATATTTATACAACATATAATATTATTGGTTTATTTTATAAAGTTGATGTGTTATATTTTTTAGTTATTTAATTTATTATTTATTTAATTTATTTCAGTCTTAATATTATAAATATTTTTAAAAATCGATTTTAATAAGATGTTGGAAACAGAAGCGAAACAGGGAAACAGAAAACAATAAAAGAAAAATGTTGGGTTCACAGCGTCGAATGCAAAAAGAAATCTATAAAATTTTAGATAGCTTTTATTACTGTAGGTTTAAACTTCTTTTTGCTTTAGGGAAATCTTAACTAGTTACACTTCTTGGTGTAAATACTTAATTAACAATTACCCAATGTGCTAAGATTTATGTCAATGTTTACTTAACATAATATTTGCCATAAAAATAACCAACAGTTACAAAGTACGTAACATTAGAAAGTGTACTGAATATTCGCCCAAACCGAAGTACAGTCTTGCTCTTTTTGTCGTCGCTGTTGTCTTTAAATATCTTTAAGATGCTCTTACGGTGCCTGAGCTGCATGCGAAAATCAATAAGCCAAATGACAGACTGCAGTATGCGCCGCAGGGATTGCTAAATAGCACACAAACACACATAGACACACACTCACACTCACACACGCACCTGCACCTGCACCATGAGCACACATGTTGTTTTTAGGCTGCAAAAACAGCAACATGCAACATCAGCACATGTGGCAACTTCAGCGAAAGTTTACCAACTGTATCATTATTTGTGCAATTTGTACTTTGTATTTACTAACTGGAGCACACACACGCACACCCACAGACACACACACACAGACACACACACACACACACAGGCACACCACACATTCAGCGCATTTCTTACCTAACTCGTTACTTGAATTTTCAGTTTCTGTTCTAATTATATAGAAGAGCAACTACATTTGCATTTGCATTTGCGCTGCACAAGTTCATGACAAACCTTCATTTTGTGGGCTTCTGCAACATTCTGTAGAATAATTTAATTAAATAACACGTTGTCACTATTTACTGAACTCGGCATCTATAGATGTGGACGTAAATAAACCGAATATTGCAAATAATTAGTCCAGATAATATACAAATTCTATTATAAATGATGCTTAGTTAAATGAAATGCACATATTGTCAGCCGAAAACAGATAGAATTTTAATTAAGTTCAGCTTAAAGCACAGTGGTCGAAGTTGGCAAATTAGTTACAATATTAAAAAAATGTATATAATTTTCCATGTTTTTGTGCAGATATTTGATAGGACCAGACAACTTAAATTTCTTTGAAAGAAACTGAATATAATAACTTTAAATTTCAGTTCAAATTTAAAGAACAGCGAGGGTTCGAAACGTTTCTCTTATAGTTCACAACTAATTTAAACACAAACTAAATAAATCGCGTTGAGTCAAAAGCTTAACTTCTTGTTAAAAAAAACTGAGAATATATTATAGTTTTGATTAATTGACATTAATTACATTTATTTATGTATTTTAAAAACATTATTTATTATTATTTTCTGGACATATTTTGTTAAATTGGCAGCAAATTTTTTAAAATAAAATTTAGTTACTGAATGTTTGGATATTGTTTACACTGCACTTGCTCATTTACTCACAAACGAAAATAATAAAAAAAAAAGCAAAAACGAGTTTAGAATGAAATTAAAATTAATTGTGTGCATTGTGGAAATTGTGGCTGAGCGGCGAAAAGCCAGCAGCAAATGCATATTGTAAAATCAAAATTAGTTTTACGGTTTTTGCGGTCGACACGAGAAATTGCCAATAAAACATAAAATTATCTAATGTGCATTAATAAAAAACAAGGATAAAATATAATCAAATATTTGCATGGCTTGCAAATATTTGCAAAGCGGAAACAAGTTACAATAAAATTACAAATATATTTTTTTATTTGAGTGTTGCATAACGCGAGAGAATATTCCAACACTAGCGCTTTATTAGGCACTTATCACAATTTCCTGATGGAGCTCAACAAGTTTTGCATATATTTAACACGCGTTTGCGCAACATTATGAATATCACGTGTATTTTAAATAACTACGTTAGGGGGATGGGAAGGTAGGAAAAGGGTCGCAATCTTATGCAAATTTATTGTAGTTTAGCATGCTGCCACACACACACATACGCACACACACAGACGCACACCCAAGCACACTCACGGAAATATAAACATTTGCCGCCTTTTAGCAGCATAATTTTCAGATATACAAAAGCGGAGCGCGACGTGTTTATGTTTCGGATGCGTTGCGAAATGACATCCTGTCACACTTCCCGTACGTGTGCGTGTGCGTATGTGTGAGTGTGTGTGAGTGTCGCCATCTGTCGGCATGCTGCGTAGCATACGACAAGTTGTCTGTGTGTGGGTGTGTGTGAGTGTGTGAGTGTCCCGCTGTACCTCGGATGTGTGAAGTGCGTGACTCCCAACGCGACTCAGCGAAAACTCAACGAGTGGTTGACTGACTGACTGACTGACTGATTGACTGATTGAGGGCCGCTTTAAAGCCGCATTACTCCAACAGGCGACAACCGGCAGCAGCTGCTCGACAATCTGTCCAAAATATAAAGGCACGTTTTATTTAAAATTCACGCACTTACGATAAACGCATGAACAAAAAATAAGGTATGAAATAAAAAAAAATAAAATATATATATATATATATACATATATATATATGTATATAGAAAAGCACATGTTAACAGGCTGAAATGAACAAATTCTGCTACACACATGCACAGCTTTTGACTTTTATGCGCCTTTAATACGACAAATATTGAAATTAACATTATTTTTTATGCTTTTGATTCCTTAAGTAGACACTTTCGGCTGTCATAAAATGCCAAACGGGCCACGGTTAAGTCTGTGGCTATTTACGACCTCTTAATAAGAAGGAAAATGTATATGGTATGCTGAATCTTAAATACAGTAACCGACAATAAAAAGAAGAAGGAAAATATATTGGGTATGCAATTTAAAATACACTATCTTATGTTGTCTTTAACCAATAATAAATAATATATAGTAAATAGTAATAAATAATTAGTTATGAATAATAATTTATGAATAATGCGTAATAAATAATGAATATTGAATAATCAATAATAAAGAATTAATGAATTAATAATTAATAATGAATAACGAATATTATTCCAAATTTATTATACATTATTTATTATTCCTTAATCATTATTCATTGTTAATTATATATAGAAAGTTTATGGGATTTAGATGGCCGATTGATCTGGAGGTCAAACCATGAGCAAAGGGCCAAAGCTCGTGAAAATCTGATGAGATTTGACCGAGCTATGGGGGTGGGAAATTTTGGCCTATATCCTACTATATACATATAGGATATTTAAGGGGTACCATTTTCACACGAATTTTGACAAAAATAATTTTGCCAGATTTAGATGCCCGATTGATCTGGAGGTCAAACCATGAGCAAAGGGCCAAAGCTCGTGAAAATCTGATGAGATTTGACCGAGTTATGGGGGTGGGAAATTTTGGCCTATATCCTACTATATATAGGATATTTGAGGGTACCAGTTTTACATGAATTTTGACCAAAAATAATGTTGCCATATTTAGATGCCCGATTGATCTAGAGGTCAAACCATGAACAAATAGCCAAACCTCGTGAAAATCTGATGAGATTTGACCGAGTTATGGGGGTGGGAAATTTTGACCCATGTCTATATAGGATATTTGAGGGTACCATTTTTACACGAATTCTGACCAAAAATAGTTTTGCCAGATTTAGATGCCCGATTGATCTAGAGGTCAAACCATGAACAAAGAGAAAAACCTCGTGAAAATCTGATGAGATTTGACCGAGTTATGGAGGTGGGAAATTTTGACCTATGTCTATGTAGGGTATGTGATTGAGGGTACCATTTTGACCAAAAATAATGTTGCCAGATTTAGATGCCAAATTGATCTAGAGGCCAAGCTATAAGCAAAACGTCAACCCTTTTGAAAATTGTTTGACTTTTGACCGAGCTATGGAAGTGGGAAATTTCGAACTATAGCTATATGGAATAATAGCGGGTATACCCCGGCCTTGCCCGTGGTTCGTTTAAAAGAAATTCTCAAATTAACCATTCTTGCGGGCGAAATTTCCCAAGTCGCTGAAACACGATTTCATTAAGTTCTTATGTAGAGCTTTGAAAATAAATTTGAAGCAATTCGGAAAAACTTAAAACTTCGCCAAAAAATTCTTAGAATCGAACTTTTTACCGAGGAAGCTTGGAATTTGCGAAAAAATGTGAAACACGTCTCAAATTATTTTTCATATAGATCCTTGAAAATGAATTTGAAAGCGAAACATCACATGTTACACGTTTAATTACATAAGTATAGCACCCCCTGCAAGAGTAATTCTGTTTAGACCAAGTAAATCAATCTACAAATTTGACTTTATCACATCGAATATTTAATGAAGCTTAATGCTAAGTACCAAATTAGCAAATTGATGACTGGCAAATAATTAGAACTGTACTGAGTCAGCAATATGAAGGCTAAACTGAAAATGACTTGTGAAAAAAAGTATCAATACAGAAGCCAATGCAGGCCTATTTATTCACGAAATCTCATAAAAATTGGTTCCTTATTACAAATGCTTAAGGTCTTGTAAAAGCATTTAAATTAGAGATTTGTTGTTTCCGAAAATATATGTATTTTTTTTTTCATTTTACTGAAAATCTCAGGTTTAAGTCATAAAATGTATTTGATTTAAATTTATTTAGGAAAAAAAGTTTTAGTCCAAAAAACGAGTTGAGTATATCTCTCTTCAATTTCGTATTTAATGAAAATTATAAAAAATATTTCATTTTCGATGCCAACTCAATGTGGAAGAGATATTTTTGCAACAAGTCAAAACTATAGTCAGAATATGCTTTATACAATAAAAATGGACAGCGAATATAAACCCAGATACAAGTTAGTTAATTTTGTAAAAAGTATTCAATTAGACAAATTATAAATTAAGAACCTTTTGTAATAAACATGGTCTTAATAGTATAAAACTCCTTCAGAGGTGCGCTTAACACTCTGCATGTTCTACACTCGCTCTCTTGCGTGTAATCAAAGAGTATGCAATTTTAAGAGAGCGCAGCGAATGCTTTGCTTTACACTCGGCTCTCTTTGCGTAAATCATATGGTTTAAGAGTCAGACCGACATCACATATAAATTATTTGCACACAACTTTATTTTGTTGCTCTGTTTAATGCCGTGTGGAGCACTTATCGCCAATTTGACTAAGTACTGCCATTCCGGGGTAGAATAAGCCGTAAAGCTCAAACATTTGCCAAACCGCAAAAACCGACAATTGGCAGGCATATCAAATACGCTTCCAGGCAGCATTTTGCATTTAATCTAGTATGTTGGAATGCACGGACATCAGGCCCTATCCCCCATCACTCGTCCCCCATCCCATCCCCTCCAAGCATATTCGGCTATACAATATTATTTTGTAAATTATATTAATTGTAGTATCTCGCAGTTGCAAGGGATTGCATAAATCATATCTGACTGCAAGTTATGCACACAATTACAATAATTGAGCTTAATTGGGTTCGTCAAATGTCAGTGTTGATGAAACGGAGTAAACGGTAGCATTAAGGATTGTTTAATGTATATGTTTATCAAAGACATAAGTCTAATCAGTTAACATAGTACAGGAATAGTACATTTGAAATTTCTAAAAGCTGTTACCAAATGTAAATGCTTTCTTGCCATTTTGTTTTATTATATTTTAATTATTTAAAGTTCATAATATGTGTATAGATATACATATTTGTGCAGGCTTACTTGTATGAGAAAATCATTAAGATACCCTTCTCTCTCTCTCCCCTGCTGTCTATCTATCTATGGATGTGGATGCTGTTTAAAAGCACGATTTTTTTCTCTGCAAAAATGCTTAGCTGAAAAAACAAACAGACGCGTGGTTTACCGCTTATTTATCAAGGATAAGTCTACGCAGTGCTGCAACACATTGCAATTACACGCACAACCCACATAACAACGCGTTAAGCTCCAAACTAGCTAATTATACTTTTTATCAAACGATTTTACATAACAACGCGGAGAACACAAGCGATCAATTAGACAGACGCGCACAAACTAAATTCGCAGATACGCTAAGCCGGCTTTGGCACTATCCATTATCCACAATGTTCGCTCATTTCTCAGATAACGGAATCAAAAGCATTGCAACGAATGGCGTGAAAGCAATGGGCATATGAATTACATTACATGAATTACCCCTCCCGCTCAGAGCATCAACAAAGCTTACTCTCTGTTAGTACAAACATAAAACGGGATCAAAAGCATCATTGCTTCATCTTCTACGCACAATGCACCATGTCCACTCTCCGGATAAACGCTTTCTGCCAGCGCGTTGGTCCGTGTAATCGCGACAAATGCAGTTGACACACACATTAAATGCGTAGTTTTCTCCTTGCAGCTTTTATTTTTTCCTCTTTTTGCAGGAAATTGCTGAGTTTGGTTGGGAAAACTTTTAGAACAAAGCTTTTAAATAGGATAAATCAATTGACTAATTGTCAATATGCATATGATATAGTAGTACAATGTGGATGAAAATGTGCTTAAATGTTAAAAGGATAGTAAAGCTTACAAATTGCACAGTTTCGCAAATTATCTTGAAGAATAATGCAACGTTTTTCACATGAAACTTCGATGGTTTCTGTGACATCTATTAAAGATAGTGAGCCCATTCGCTTTATTCCGGCACATATGTATACCACCTGCAGGAAGAACTAACTAACTTAAAAACTAAGGCATTCAGCTCGTCAATTTGCTTTAAAAAATGTATACATATATACAACAGGTGCCGAAGTTGTCTTCCATACTCCCTAATGCCCGCTGCAGGAGCGTAAAAAGCAGCTCAGGCCACTTGTCAAGTCCACTAAACAGTTCTGAGGTCACGCACTCAGGTACGAATCCGCGCAAACCGGAAGCGGAAACGGAAAATTTCACGTTATATGATTTGCACTTGACAATCGAAAAGTGCAGCAGCTCACTTATTGTGCTTGTAAAAGTACTTGTTTCTGCGGCTTATATATATACGCACGCACACACACACCACACCACACCGCACCGCACCACACCACACATACACACACACACAGGCATACATAGATATGAAACGTGCAATATAATATTTTTGGATAAGCTGCAAAACTTTTGCAGCTTGTGGTCATGTGTGGGTAGTTGGGTTTTGGCAAAGTGAGTCAGGAAGGGAGAGGGGTGGGTAGGTGGGGGTGGGGAAGGGAGAGGTAGAGATAGAGATAATATAAAAATGGAACTGGAGCAATGGAGAGCAACATGCTCGCACGTTCATAAATGTAATGCAATTTCAAGTAGAACTTTATTTAATTGAGTATTTCGGTGTTAAGGTTGTCATCGGGGCATGCACATACCACACACACACACACCCACACACCCACACACACACCCGCACAGCATGCGAACTGCAGAAGCTTTGCATAACTTTGTGCGTTATTTTGGCACAAGCTGCTTTTGCGGTTGCTCATTGTCTGAAAGAATTTAAATAGAATTGGGCTAAGCCGAGGCCAGAGCCAGGCGCAAATATGTCAAAAAATGACACCAGCTGAAAATGGCATTTCCAGAGATTACTTTATGGATTTTAATTGGCGTGTGCATACCCACAATCTGAATCTAAATTATACAAATTCGCCGGCTCCATAAGAGATATATATTTAAAAATATATCAAAATTGCCAACTCGGTTTGGACCATTTTTAATTAATTTAATTTAATTTTTACCAATTACATTAAAAAGTTTTAACTCAAACAAGAAATGTTTTTAAGTTTCCGAGTAATTAGAAAGTAAAACATGTAAAATAAACAAATTTTATCTTAGCTACTGAGAGCTAATTAAATGCAATATAAAGAAATTATTATTAAAAATTATATTAAAAATAAAAATATTTAAACTAGAAATATTGGCAAGATATTAAATAAATTTGTTTAATTTAAATAAAAAAATCAATAGGCATTAATAATAAAGTTGTAATCAAAACCAGGCTTATGAACCAGAGCATCAAGTATTTTTCCTCGCTTTCATAAATTATATAATTAACATTATATATGGCACTTAAATTTTATTAATTATATGACTATTAATAGTTTGCCTGGTTGACTCATTTTTTTTCAGAACCAGCAAAACTATAATAGCTTAAGCAATATATATTTAAGCTTTAAGTGCGCTTTATATTATAAGCTTAATTTACTTAGAGCTCAAAGCTTAACCTTAAAACACATTCTATATAAAATATAAGCAAACAAAATGCTTCAGCATCAGAATGCACGCGAAATAAAATAAATTCCCACAATAATACGACTTTAACTTAAACTATGTGTTGCCCAAAAATTTATTTTTGGTTGGCCCAAGTAATTTTTTTTGAAATATGCTTTGACTGTAGCTAAAAATAAATTGTTTCGCCAATTGAATTCCGAGTGCAAATGTGCTTCAGCGAATTGAGTAAATTGCAAAAAATAAAAATAATATCAGCTCGTATCTATTCGTATGAGAGGCAAGTAAACTTGCAACCATCCATAAAAAAAGAAGAAAAATAAATGCTAGAAGAATAAACATGAAGCAACAAAAAAGCGCAGCACAGCAGGCGGAAGGGAAGGGTCGTGGGCCAGAAGCTCACATGAGTTTATTACAAGACATTATCTGGCAGCTAACAGGAGTAAGATATGTGCATGTGTGCGCGCGTGTGTGTGTGTGTGTGCGTGTGCGTGTGCGTGCAGTGAAGCATCATTTTATTTATGCCCCAAAATGCGGCGCAATGAATAATTATGCAAATGGGTCACACAGCTAGCGGTCAAGCCGACTGCCAAGCGGACCAAAAGGATTTGGCTCTGGCCACAGCCGGCAAGTGGCAGCCAGCAGCCGGCAAGTGGCAGGCAGCAAGTGGCATGCCCCAAAAGGGCGCTGCGGCTGCAGCAGTAACAAATTACAAGTTTACACAATTTGCCAAGCACTTAAGCCGCATGGCGCGGCCAACGAATGCAGCTTGGCCAAAATATGACCATTAATGCTTAACATTTAGTTTAAGTCCAGTTCAGTTAAGTCCAAAAAAAATTAACAAACATACATATATAAACAAGTCGGGAGTGGCCGACTGGGTGATACCCTGAACCATCGTTAAGCAACAGCTTGCAGCTCGCGCTACGCTCTCCCTTGCCTTGGCATTACAAAAATAAATTTTAAAAAATAATAATAAGTAGGTCTCATACTCCACAGCCGTCCCAATTGCAATTCTACTTATAGAATTCATATGGCTTGTCATGCAGTTCTTAAGAACCAATAGATTTGCTCCAAAAAACGGATTTCGATATCGAATCTTAACGATTGTTTGGAAACAAGAAACAAGTTATCGATAATCGGAAACAATTCAATACTGCATGAGCACTAGGAAGACCTACGTTCAAATCGTTCATATATACGGACAGACAGACGGATAGATAGACCGACAGACGGACATGTCTGGATCGACTCGACTATTAATGCTGACCAAGAATGTATTCACTTTCTGAGCTCGGAGATGCTTTCATCTACCTGTTACATTCATGTGCACAAAACACATTATACCTTTTTAAACAATTTTCAAAGGGTTCAGGGTATAAAAATGCTTAAATGTCGCTGGCAGACATAGATTTGGCCAAAAGTTTGCGCCATTGTTTTTGCCCAGCAGAGTCCAGCGAAAATAATTAACAACTTTTTGCCTCTTGGCCAAAGATTTTCAAGTTGTTTTTTTTTTTTGTTGATTTTTTGTTTTTTTTTTTCTCGCGCCTTTTGTCGCCCGAGTTGGCCGTCCAAGTTTTTCAGCGCAAACTTTTTTTGTTGCCTTTTGATAGAAACTTCAACATTTGCTGCGTCTGTCGCACTTTGATATTTGAGATCTTTTTAGCTCCAGCTTAAGCTGTCTGGCAGCTCATGAAAATGTGCGCCCAAAGTATCTACGCAAAACTCACAGCTTAATCGTTTGCAGTTTTTCGATACCCTGTAAAAATTGCTGCTAAAAAGTGTATCAAAGGATGCCAAGAAAAAAGACTTCTATGCGAGATTTATGCAAAGCTTAACTAATTATAGATATAGATATAAATTCCAACAATAAGAAATAACTAACTTGAATATTGAATACATTATTTTTATATTCGATTATTATTATAATTATTTTAATATCCTTGACAAAAAATATTATTTAGTGGTTGCGACCATCAATTAGAAAATACAGGGTATTTGCTAGTCGCGCACTTGCTCGAAACGGAAAATTCGAATTCATGAACTTGAAACTTGAAGCAAAGCTGTAGCCAGAAATGCGTATAATTTTGACTTGAAACCAAAACAAACTTTCCTAAGAGCGGATCTCTTTAAAATATATATAGTATATAGGCACTTATACAATATATATATATATATACATATATATATCGGCTGCATAATATTTATTACATATATATTAGAGGCAGCTGCTGCTGGCGAATAAATCAATATCGCATTAACTGCTTAGTCGGCCAAAACTTTTTGCCTAAATATGCCAAAGCACATAAATAACGAAATGTCAAAAAGTTTTTGTCCAACATTTCTTTAGCCAAATTAAACTTCACAGTCAACTGCAAATGTTACGGCCATTTGGATATTGGACATGGGAAATTCTTTCCAACAATTTTTTGCTTCAAGCACTCGGTTTGTTCTTTTTTTTTTTTTTTTGCTGGACCCTAATTGGAGAATTAATTAACACACTTATGAAAGATTTTACCTTGCCTCGGTCTTTAATTAATTATTCAATGCGGGAAAACAAATTAATATGCTTTACACTCAATCTAATTTTATTTGTCTGAGCGAGCTTAAGTCTTTGGCCTTGATAGATTTAATAGATAATAAATATATGAAAAGACGAACAGCAAGAACAAAACAAATATAAAAATTACATTTATGTATGTTTATATTGCATGTCTACGCTAGAGGGCGCATTCTTGTTTAAGAAAAGATTTAGCACACTCACCTCTCTCTCTCTCTTTTTTTTATCTTTTACTCTCTGTGTGTGTTATTGCAGCCCAAAAGCGCTCCTTTTTTTTCTTCTGCAAAAATGCTTAGCACAAAACAACTGAAACACTCGTGGTTTACCGCTTATCTACAATATGTTTGTTTACGCAGTGCTGTAACACATTGCAATTACACACACACACAACTTAACGCGTTAAACTCCAAACTAGCTAATAAAACTTTTCACAAAACGATTTTACATACAAGCGCGGAGAGCCCAAGCGATCATTTAGGCAGACGCGCACAAACTAAATTCGACTCTGCGCTAAGCCGGCACTATCCGCACTATCCGTTATCCCCAAAGTTCGCTCATTATATTCTAAGATAACGGAGTTACAAGCATTTCAACCAATGACGTGAGCACAGTGCACTCGATTTAGCCTTCCCTCCCGCTCACAGCATCTACAATGTTCGCACTCTTTATGCTATCTAAATAAAAAACGGGATCAAAAGCAGCATTGTTTTATCCACTACCATTGAGTAATGACAATTACTCAATGATCTTTTACTATATCATCTACCACGTTCACACAATCAACAATATTCACTCTCCGGATAAACGCTTTGCACTAGCGCTAAATGTAGGTGGTACACGAATATTTATAATAAATTTTAAATAAATAATTTTAATAATCTTTTTAATAATTTATATAATTTCTTTCTAATTGTTCTCTAAGAAAAGTTTTCCACAGATAAATAAATCATTTTCACGAACAAAATAAATGTAATTAAAATAAAAACTGAATATAAAGTAAAATCTTTGGTTCTGATATGCCCTAGATATATATAATTGCCAGAACATTATTTTCCCAAAAGGAAGAAGCTGCACGCTTCATAATCGATAAGTTGCAATTAAATGCGACTCAAAACTTTTGCGGTCTGCTTCAAAGGAAATTTGTTTTTGAAGCATTTGCGTAAATAAAAAAAATGAAGATACAAAAATTAAATTATTAATTAAATGCAGCACGAGAGCCGACTAGTGCAATTTCCTGTGTGTCTTTAGCTTGATTAATGCACTGCATTTGAGCGACAGACTCAACTTCGAACTCTGCACATAGAATAAAGTTTTAATTAGACTGCAAAATGATTAATTAGCTAAAATTGTGTGTGGCAGCTAGAGCCTGCCCCACAGCCAAAGCGAGAGCAGGGAAATTTAAATGAAGCTCTGTTGAAAACAAATCCGTTGAAAAAAAAAACACATCTAAAAATATGTTAAATTTATATATTGCACCTGCAAACGGCTTAGGGGCTGTTCGTGTCAGTTTTTCTGGCCACATATTTAATCCAAAATTTACTCTTGGGCACCATCTGAAAGCCCAGGATGTCACCCATCATGTCCTTGGGCGTCTTCTGGGATGGCAACAGCTCGAACTTGATCAGCAAATGATATATCATAGACTTGACCTCCATGAGCGCCATACGATTGCCTGAAGGAGAGAGAACTCATATATAGAAATCGGCTTACTATATAGCATATTATATAGTTATATAATACACACCAATGCAACTGCGGGGTCCCACGCCAAATGGCAGATACGTAAATTGCTTAATTTCATGTTTGTTTTCCTCCGAAAAGCGTTCGGGCCTGAACTCTTCGGGCTCTGCAAAGTGCTCGGGATCATAATGTAAGCCCATAATGGGTATAAATACGCGATCGCCCTTCTTCAGCGAGACCACAACTTGATTGTTTTCATCCCGTAAATCGATATCTGCACCGCAGCCGCGATCCGTTCTCGATGCCGGCGGCCACTTGCGTAATACTTCCGATACGACCATGTCCATGTACTTCATATGCATTAGTGTGTCATAGTCCAGGGGTTTGCCCTGCAATTGCTGCTCCACACTCAGGATTTCCTCGTAAAGCTGGTTTTGCACAGCCGGATTCATGCACAATTCATAGGTGAAAAAGCACAGGCAGGTGGAAACCGTCTCGAAGCCCGCGGCGAAGAAGAGCAGGCACTGAGCCAACAGATCATCATCTGAGAACTTTTTGCCCGACTCATCGGCATCGTCAGCCTTGCGTTGCGCCTCCATCAGCAGATGGATCATATCTGGTCGTACTATTTTGTGCTCCACACGATATTTGATGGCATCAAAAACCAAAGATCTGAAGTAGTTGATCGTCGTTTCATCCAGGATCGAGACTCGCAAAGCCTGTTCAAGTGAAGTTGAGAAAAAATGTTAATAGAGTTGGGAAAATTATATTTTTTCCATGCAGACCTTCATTAATCTGGGCATTAAAATGTAAAGTATCGCCTTGAGCACGACCACAGTCTTGACTTTGGTCACAGTCTGACCAATTTGAAAGAATTTGTTGTCCTTCTCCTCGAAAGAGTTGACCTTGATGCCAAACGCAGCGGAGGCGATGACATCATTGGTGAAACGCGTAAAATAATCCTTCATTTCCAGTTCGATGCCATCGCCCGGGCCCGGCGCCTCTTTCAGCTGCTGTTCAATATATGCCACGCCCACCTCGCTGCAGACATTTATCAGCTCGTACATGGCACGCATTTTGATGCCGGTAAAGCTGGGCGATAATATATTACGCATTTCCCGCCATTCGCGATCCTGCAGCCGGATCAGACTCTTGGATAGCAGCGTCTTAATTTGCTCGGTGCCAACATGATTCACGAAATGATCGAACTCCTTGATGCCCACGGTCTTGATCAGCTCCAGATCACGCACCACAAATATGGGATCACGCAGAAAGAAAAAGCCATAAACTTTAGCGTCTCGAAATTCCCGATGCTCTGCGATTTGCCTGCTGAAATGGGGCGTAGCACCAAACAGTTCCTTCAGGCCAATGTTGCCCAGCAGCGGGATTGGCTTCGCATAGGGCACACCCCTCTCCGCAAAAATCTGGTAATTGGCCACGGACCATTTGTAGAGCAGCGCGAGCAATACGATCACGAGTGTAAAAATAATTAAAAACATTTTTCCATTTTTTTTTTAAATATATTTTCTTTGAAACATTCAACTGAGCGCTTCCAACGCGCAAATGTTACTGAAATGCCAATAACAATATGACAGTTCTTATATGACCTCATTGTTCTCTCTCTATATTTACATCCATATACATATATAATTGTGTACTGCTACTCTCCACAAATTCGCATACACTATTTCTCTCGCTCTCTTGCTTTTATTTAATCTACTTCTCGCTTCTCTCTCGCAAACAAGCCAGAAAAAATATAAACGTTTCGACTCAATCTTAAGACATAATCAATTACTCAACTGGTTTGTCTGGGGGTCTCCCAAAATTTGTCATTTTATTATAATTAATATAATTATTACAATTATATTATTATTATTATTATTATTAATATTATTATTATTATTATTATTATTATAATTATTAATATTATTATTATTATTATTATTATTATTATTAGTTTATTATTATTATTATTATTATTATTATTATTATTATTATTATTCTATTATTATTATTATTATTTTTAATATTAATGTTGTTTTTAGTATTATTCATAATTTAAATTTTATTATTACTATTGCCAATATTATTTATTTTATTATTTTTAATGTTTGTTTTATTATTTTTAAAATTATTTTTAAAATTATTTTCATTGTTATTTAAACAATAATAATAATAATAAGTATTATATATATTTTTTTATTAATAATATTATTATTAATATTAATATTATTGTTATTAGAAGTATTATTATTTGTTTTAAAATTATTATTATTTTAACTAATATTATTGCTATCGTTTAGATATTACAAAACAAATCTCTTAAGTATCATATAAAATTCTTTTTATCAATTTAATTGTAGAGTATTTCAGTATTTACCTGTCTGATAGTTTTTTCGTACACGACGCAATAAAAAATCAAATTTCTTTTCCAGCTGTGCTCGAATATTATATACTCTCATATAGTAAATGCTCACAACACAACAGCTCCACAATTTTAAACGATAATTTCTATTAGATTTTTATGATATTCTGATACTGAAATATATACAACCCATAAAAAATAAACAAAAAATCTGCGCCAAAGTTTTTTTTAGTACTTGGCATATACATATATAAACAAACGGACTAGCTATGTGTTTCCAAACGAAAGTAATCTCAAATATATTTGAAGCCAAAAAACTAGCGACGGTTAAGGTCGGGGAATATCCGTATATATACGTACATAAGGGTTCACAAAAGTCTATTTGTTGCTAGGCGTAACTTAGTTCCTAACAAAAACTAGAACACTTTTCGGTAGTGTATAAAAAGATAAGCAATTGAACAACAAACAAAATAAATTTGATTGATAAAAATTCTTATCTGTTAATGTTTATATGAACTGAATGGCATGATATGATATTAGTAAAAATTGCACTTGAATATATATATGAATAATATTATTATTATTATTAAAACACCTTTACTTTTGTTTAATGTTTAGTCAAATATAGTAGAACATAGAATGACATAGTTAAGTTAAGTACATTATAGCATATTATATAGTACACACTGTGAATGAAAGTAAAATTAGACCAATTGAAGCCCATTAATGAGTCACAATTTTAATCCCAAATGACAATGAATCATGTCTCTGATATGGAAATGACAATTTTTCCATTTTTTGTTATATTATTATTAATATAACAAATTGTAGTCCATGACATTGAGCCCCTATCAATTGTTAACGCTTGAATTTATCGTTAATTTTTCTTGCAATCTTATCTAGTTTATTTATTGATAATGCAGTTGACAGGATTTAGGCAGCTTCACGGGGCACTAATTTGATCCAAAACTTTTCCTTGGGCTGCATATTGAAACCCTTCAAGCTCTGCATCATATTCTGGACCGTTTTCTCAGCTGGCACCAATTGAAATTTACTCACTAGATGATAGATTATGGATTTCACCTCCATCAACGCCATTCGATTGCCTTGAAAGAGTTTTGCATGTGTTGAAATTTTACTTTTATAAATTTAAGCCTAGAACAAAAGCCTACCTATGCAGCTGCGCGGTCCCAGGCCAAAAGGCAGATACGTAAACGGCTTTATATTGCCTTTGTTTTCCTCCAAGAAACGCTCGGGCTTGAAGAGTTCGGGTTCCGGAAAGTTATCAGGATCACGCTGCAATGCTATAATGGGTATAACTATGACGTCGCCCTTCCTGAACTTGGCCAGCAATTCCCTGTTCTCATCGAACATATCAATATCCTTGCCGCACACACGATCCAGACTAAAGGCAGGCGGCCATAGACGCAATAATTCCGATATAACCAGATCCATATACTTCATCTTGGACAGCATGTTATAGTTGAGCGGTTTGCCCTGCAGCTCCTGTCCCACGGATAGAATCTCCTCATATAGTTTCGCTTGAACCGCAGGATTCTGGCAGAGCTCATAGGTGAGAAAGCAGAGACTCGCGGACATTATTTCAAAGCCCACAAAGAAAAATAATAAACACTGCGCCAGCAGATCCTCATCATTGAATTCCGCGTGCTCCGTCGAGTGCTCCGGTATGCCATTTTGCTGAAACTGACGCTTGGCCTCCATCAGCAAATGTATCATATCGGGTCGTATTATATTATGTTCGGTGCGATATTTCATGGCATCGAATACGAGACTGTTAAAGTACTCGATTTTCTTGGCATTAAAGAGCTTAATGCGCAGCGCCTAAATGAATTGATAATTGTACTATAACAATTATAATATAAGTATTATTTATAAATACCTTCATAACCCTGGGCATCAGGCCATATAGAATAACCTTGAGCATGACGAGATAGGAAAAATGCGCCACCGATTTTCCAAGCGTATAAAACTGATTCTTTTTATCCACAAATGAGTTGACTTTTATGCCAAACGCCGCAGACGCAATAACATCATTGGCAAATCGTCCAAAGTAATCCTTCATTTCCAGCTCGATCTCTCCGGTGTTTGCCTTCAGTAACTCCCCCTCAATGTAACGCACCCCCTCCACGCTGCACTCGTTGATCAGCTCGAACATGGCCTTCAGCTTGCTGCTCGTAAAAGATGGTGTCAGAGTGTTGCGCATTTCCCGCCACTTGTCGTCCTTGAGCTCCTTCAGGCTCTTCGTGAACATCGATGCGCCCGCCTCGGGTATCATGGGGCGATGATTGATGAAATGCTCAAAGTCCTGTATGCCCACGCGCTTGATTAGCTCCACATCGCGCAGCACAAAGAACGGCTCACGCATATTGTAGAAGCCATAGATCTTGTGATCCTTCAGCTCTAAATATTGATCGACGAGAAACTTCAAAAACGGCGCTCGTCCCAGCAATACCAACAAATTTAGATTTCCTATAAGCGGCTTTGGTTTTTCATGCACAATTCCGCGTTCCCTGAACGTCTTATAGGGAGCCATGGAAATTCTATAGAGCAGCACGCACAAAACCAGCAAAAAGGTCAAAATGATGAACACCATTTTCGGAACTGATTAAATCAAGTGTTCGACCAGAACTGAACTCACCTGTCTGACTAAATTGGATATAGATGTCGTATATAATCAGGATTTTTGTATATTTAATCTGTTAGTCAATATTAGATAATTGCTGAAGCCTGTGGAAAATGTATATAAATATTTATTGGGCATACCAAAATCTCTTTGGGGTTAGAACTTAAAGATTTATCAGTTGAAATATATATATATATATATACACTCATCGTTTAATCAGCGCCAGCTCTAAACTTCGAATGCAGATTAAGTCTAAATCGTATGTGCAGCCAAAAATAAGAAAAAATATTTTGTATAAATTTATTAATTTATTCCTTTTTAAATTAGACTTTAGTCAATTTTTATTTAATATATAAATATTTGTTGAACAGATTAGAGAATAATTTTTTATTGGAATTTATAAGATAATTTATTTTACGGAATTCCGGCCATGTTTATTGACTTATGGCATATATGATATAGATTTTTATTTAATATTTATATATATATTTATTTAACAGATTAGGCACAATTTTTCAGACTGTTAAATGAATATATAAAAATCAATCAACTATAAAGCAACAACAACTATCAACATAAATCAATAAAAATTATAAATTGAAGCCAGAAAATAATTTCAGAAATTTTTCAGAATTTACATAATTGCGAAATTTGAATTTAAATTTCAAATAATATTATTTAATTCTTGAAGCGTATTTCCCAATCAACATGGTGTAATATTTTCTGTTTAGATTTAACTAATAAACTAGATAATGAAATTTCGCTGATTGCAGCGTAAATAAATAAATACGTATAAATATGCTCAATATTTGCATTAACACATTAAATTATCAGTTTTTCTTCTTTTTTTTTATTATCAAATACGATAACAAATTATCAGCCCGGCTGATTATTACTCGACGGTAATTACATAAATATATATGCATAAATAATTATAATAAAATTACCTGACTGGCAGAAAATTATGTAAAATACACTCAACTAATTTGAACTGTAACAAAATGCGCATAAATATCAATTTCTATATGCTAAACCTTTTTTGCAGCTGTTCAGTTCCGTTTGGGTAATCGATAAAAAAAAGCGTAATGCAAATCAAATTAAACACAAAAAAAATTGCTGCCATTGGGAATCAAATAAAATGCAAAATCATCATGTGCAGCAATTTGGGCAATTGAAAAAAAAAAGATATATACAAGTGTAAAACAGATGTGCACGACGGGCAGATGCCCTGTATGTGTACCCTGTACCCAGGAGCCTACCCCTCGGTTTGCAGTCACAAACAGGCCACCTTCCAAGATTTAGCTCTAATAATCTCTGATATTGGAGTGTCCCTTCAAATTGACAATGAGATAGACAGACAGAAAGATAGGCTGACGGACGAACAAGGTTTAATCGACTCGTCTGTGCCAAAGACACCGAGACACCTTTATCTGTTACATATAATTTTCAAAAATTATCATACCCTCTTTAACTAAACATGCACTGGGTGCTGAATATGAAAATGAAGAAAATTGCAACAGAAATGGCGCTTGGGAGCGCTTGCAAGGCGTGGCATGAGTCAAGCGAAAAATTATAATAATTACGGCATACCTTGAGGCGGGCCTATAAAAGTTAGCTGCCCGCAGTCGGGCCCAGATAGTTGAGCACCAAATATGCTTGAGGATATACAATTTATATACATGAACGTTCGCATCCTGCGTTTCTGGGCGCTGCTCTACGATAAAAATGTGAAACGCTATGTCTGCATCACACTGAGCATCCTCCATGTGCTCACCCAGCTGCTGTACATGTTCAGCACAGACGAGGGCATCACGGGCATTATACGCAACTCCTATATGCTGGTGCTCTGGATAAATACCATATTGCGCGCCTATTTGCTGCTGTTCGATCAGGAAAGCTACATCCAGCTGATTAACAATGTGAGAGCCTACTACCATGAGCTAGAGCGTCTGAAGGATACTTATATAGAACAGCTTTTGGTCCAGCTCAATCGGCAGGGTCAGCTCATGGCACGCGGCAATCTGTTCCTTGGCCTCCTCACCTGCATTGGACTTTGTCTTTATCCGATTAGTTTCAATGAGAGAGGTGAGCTTTGAGTTACTTAATTGACGAGAAAAACTAAAAACCTTAAATGCGCTGTGAATAATAATAGAAGTTAAACCTTCAAAACGTTGCAAGCTTTAATGTTCTTTCAAATTTAACGTAATTAATCTGTTTTATGGTTTAAAGTACAAGGCTTGACCTTGAACAAGTAAAATGTTCTAAAACTAATTATTTTAGTCAAGACTTTAAAGCTTCGTAAACTTTAATGTGCTTTTACAGCAGTGAGTTTAGTGTAAAGTGTAAAGCTTTTAATGAAAATAAATTTATGTGCTTAACCAACAAGTTGGCTTAACCGTACAAAATTGAAACTTTAAAAGCTCTTTGAATAATTATTTCAGTAAAGCTTCAAAGTGGTTTACGTTTTTATGTGAATTTAAGTGTGCTTTATGGCCAAAAAGTGAGTGCTAAATCGTAGAAAGTTTAAGCTTTAAAAGCTCTATTCATTTTAATTTCAGCTCAAACGTCACGGCTTGCAAGCTTTTATGTGCTTTAAAAGTTATTTTTTATAATATGCTGCATAAAAAGGCGTACAGTCTTTTATTACAACCCGTTAATTAATCAGGTGCTTTAAGAGCTTTTAAATTGCATTTCAGTTAACCCAGTTTTCTCAGAAAACATTGTATATTAATATATGCATGGCATATAAACTTAATATAAACTTATTCACCCTTTACCAAATGCAGTTCGACTTGCCTCAAAGCTTCGCTTGTCAGGATTTAAGCTTTCAGCTAATGCCATAGGGTCTGGCAAATGTAATTGCTTTGTGTGTACTTGCAGTTATGCCCTTTGGCAGCAAAATACCGGGCGTGAATGAGTATGTCACGCCCACCTATCAAATTTGGTTCGTCTGTCAAGTGCTCATCATACCGATGGGCTGCTGTATGTATATACCCTACACCAGTCTCTGCGTGGCCTTCATCATGTTTGGCATTGTGATGTGCAAGTCGCTGCAGCATCGTTTGCGTTGTCTGAGCCGCAGACCCCTCACCAGGCAGGAGCTCTCGCAGGAGATAATCGAATGCGTTATCTATCACCAGCGGATCATAGAGTAAGCTATAGAAAAACGGGTGTGGTCCTGTGGTACTCAACGAACCTTATCTAGTTATGTGCAGACCATCAATAAGCTGACTACTTATATATTTCTCGTGGAGTTTTTGGCCTTCGGTGCGCTGCTCTGTGCGCTGCTCTTCATGCTCATATTGGTAAGTGTATCTCAAAGGATATTCCACAGACTCTTGGCAGCCTTTTGTGCTTTCTCTAGATGGACACCACGGCACAGGTGGCCATTGTGAGTGCGTACATAAACATGATACTCGCCCAGATATTGGCCCTTTATTGGTATGCCAATGAGCTGAGGGAGCAGGTGAGCCATCTCCTTGGTCTCCGCTGCTTTATGCTTGATTTTAATATATTGCAGAACCTGGCCATAGCCGGGGCAGCGTACGAGACCGACTGGTTTACCTTTGACCTATCGCTGCGCAAAGATATACAATTTATGATATTGCGTGCTCAGCATCCAGCTTCGGTAAGACACTTAGATAATATAACTACTTGACTGCTGCAACTAATCAACTTGCATACTTGACTAATGCAGGTGCTCCTCGGCAATATACGACCCATTACATTGGAGCTATTTCAGAATTTACTAAATACATCTTATACATTTTTTACGGTACTTAAACGTATTTACGGTTAAAGCTTATTGCAGGAAATCAATTTTTGAAAAAAAAAAAAATAGACACTAAATTGCGCATACGACACGTGTGCCTCAAAATATAAGTATATAACTATAAATCTATTTAAAATATAAATTACGCATACGCTATGTTTGACGAAAGTTATAAGTATATAAGCATAGATATATTTTTTCATTAGCGCACACCTCTTTATATTATTCATGCAAATCAAATTAAAACAGAAGCATACAAAAAATAGAAAACAAATTTTAAAACTTGAATTGCGCATACGACTAGTTTCCCGAAAAAATAAGTATATAAACGAAACTGAATTTTTTTCTTTAGCGAGCACTTTAAGTTATTTAAAACGAATAAAAAAGAGAAAAATCAATTTTCTAATTTGCCGAAAATAATGAAAATATAAATATACGTTTATTTAACATCTCTTAATTTTATTTCTTAAATAATCTAGCTATGTTATTTGTTTTCTTTTAATATATAATTAACTAAGTAATTCCACTCAATTTTGATAGCTGTTAATCTTGTTTGCAGATATATAAATACCTTATCTTATCTTAAATTATTTATTTGTTATCTTAAATTATTAAATTCTTTAAATTCGTTTAACTTTATTCGGTATTTAAATTTTAAATATATATTATATTACTACTTCAAACTTTAATTATATTTTCTGTTTATATATTTAAAAGAAAACTCTATGTTATTATATACATTATACACTCTAGTGCTGCTTTTAACTTTAAAGCCACGTTGTGTAGTTTTAATTAATACATAATACATAATTAGTTTCACTTAATTTCTAAAGCATTTGATCTTATTTACACATATATTAAATACCTGGCATAATACTTAAAATATTTATTTATGTAAAATTATTAATATACGTTTAACCTTATTTGATATTTTACTTTTAAATTATTATTAATATTATTAACTTAATTCTAATTATATTTTATATCTATATGTCTTATTGAAGCCCTAACAAAAGTGTTTTGATCCTTTGAAAATATGTTTTAATATATTATACCCTATAATTGTACCGTATACATACAATATTTATTTGTTACAACAAAAAACAACTTTAATATCAAGAAATATGCTAACCACAGTTCACACATAATAAATACTTAAATAATGCATTGTTAAATAGTTGGCATGCCTTAAACAATTAATGCGAATTGCTTTTAATAAATAAAAAACACTATCAAAACAGCTTTGATTTAATTTAATTAATGGCTGTAAAAAGCGTGTTTTATTACATGGAAACAACATTTAATTTGGCAGACACTCGCTTTTTATATTAATTTTTTGTTTATTTTATTTATTTTAATAGAAAAAACTGCTCGCACATTTTGTTGCGCATCATTTGCGGTTGTCGCACAGTTCACGCGACGTTTGCATTTTTTTTTTTTCAATTTTATTTTTTACCTCTCACCCTGATAGCAAAAAAACAAAACGGAACGCATAAAATTGTAGTACTAGGTGTGCCAAGAGAGAGCGATAAAAAATGTTTGCTGAAGTTGTCAACGCTGAATTGTCGGCAAACTTTGCACCACACTCTGACATTGAGTGGCATGCCCCAGCACCACCTGCGCCAGCCGAGGACTTGTAGGTGCCAGCAGAAAAAAATGCCAGAAAATAAATAAATAAACTGTCAGCAGCTGCAACAGGGAAAAGCAACAGTCGAATACATTTCAATTTCAAAAAATTAGATTTAAGAAACAGATTAAATAGAATATTTTAAAAAAATCTTAAACAATTTTTTTCTTGTAAATAAAGTTTTTCTAAATATTTAATATTTAGTAATACAAATTATTGAAATCCTGTTGATTTTATTTTCATTTTCACTTCGGTAATTAAAACAAGTAAGAGGTTCTAGTCGGGAGCTCCCGACTAGGGGATACCCTAAACCCTCTTCTTCCAACAGGCGATAGCTAAAAGGGAAAAATACTATATATATATACTATTCTAGAAGCTACAAGTCAAGTTTCGTGACTCTAGCTCTTATTATTTACCCAAATTGCTCAAAAAAAAAATTTCGATACCGATTTTTTCGATTACTTGGAAACGGGACATGTTATCGATTATCTGAAACAAACTCGATTTGAGCATGGACTAGGAGGACCTACAGCTTTCAAGTCTCTAGCTCTTATAGGTTCGGAGCTCCTTGCGTTCATACATACGGACTGACGGACATGGCTAGATCGACTCGGCTATTGATGCTGATCAAGAATATATATGCTTTATGGGGTCGGAGATGCTTCCTTCTGCCATTACATACATTTGCACAAATGCATTATATCCTCTTTATCCATTTTTAATATGTTCAGGGAATAAAAAGGCTAAATAGAATATTAGAAATATTTTAAATGTTGTCAATAAATCTATCAAAATATTTTTAAATTTTTTTTTTAAAACCAATAAAAATTAAATAAATTAGACCCTCAGGTCGATCTCTGTTCACGCCCAAAATAAATTATTTATTTATTTTATTTTTATATAGCATGCAGTAAATTAAAGTTTATTATTTGTGGCGCATTTCAATTGTATTTGACATTTAAAGACACTTAGTAGAAACTAAAGCCGACCATACCACTGTTGTCATAGATCTCGTTGATGGAGCACAGATTGAGGAAGGCCGGATTGCGTCCGGTGCGGCAATCGGTTGCCGGCCTATCGCCGCTTTTATAAACCGGCGCATTCACATCGTTGCCTCGGACAAAGTTGCAGGTCATATACTGATGCGTGCTGATTAGCCATTGGTTGGCATTGTTGCTGGTGTTGCGCGTCTGCCGGAGTATGCCGCAGCCCACGTGGGTCGTGGTGTCCCGGACCAGTTGTGTGAAGTACGCAATGCACTTGCTAACCCGTAAATGCAAAATTCTTTGAGATTCAAACAGGAACAGCGACAGGAGCAATAGCTGAATGCGGGGCAATGTGTGAACGTTGGAATGGAGCTACACTGGCTTACCTGTTAATGGGCGGACTGTAGGCAATAATATCGCGCATGCTGCACTCTTTGTACTCGGCAAACATTTGCTCCAAGGTGGCCTTGATCACCTCCTCCTCGGTGTGGTATTCAACGGGTGCATCTGTGGCGCCAGCATTTCCGCCCGCATTTGGCGTACCCTGCCAGCCGCCCTCGGCCACAACCTGGGCGACATTGCGAAACTGATCGCTGTTGCGGCAATGATCATTAACGAGAGCGCAACGCTTCACATTCAGCTCCGCAAAGCTGGCCAGCTCCGGATCCCATTGCAGCGTGGCCATGCGTGTGGCCGGATTGAAGCCCATCAGATCGCCGCGCGCAATCCGATCGCGATATTCGTTCAGCTCGTTGAGAATCATGTTGCGCCTAGCTTTGGTAATGCGCACCACATGTGCATCCGGGCTGCAGCTCTCCGCCAGCTCCTGTAAATTGTCGCAAATGTCCCAGATGGTAAGTATCGTGAAATCGCTGTATAAGTGCGCTGCAACTTACGCCAAAATTGTGGCAGGCAATGTGCTTCTCGGGCCCCGGACACAGCACAGGATCACAATAGTCAAAGGCCAATATGCCTGGCCAGAAGCACAGCTGCCACAGCGCCGCCAGCAGCCAGTTAGTGCACAACATTTCGTTTACGCTGCCCATTTGGTCGGCTCTGGCACCAGGGCACAGTCTCTTATAGAGTTGGTTCGCAAATTGATTTGTCGCCAAAGCGTGGCTATCTGACCAACCCAGCCAGCCCATCCGATTGGCCACGCACCCCACACATTGGTCATGGCCAGTCCACTTTGTGAAAAGATATGTCTGTTCGTATATTTGTACCCTACTCACTTACACATCAGCTTTATTTGTTTCTTTCTTAGTTTTATTCTTTCACCCATTTAATTTATTTTATTATATACTCTATTTTTTTTTTTACTACAATTTTTATTATTCTCTCTTTTTTTTTTTAATTGTTTTAATGCATCGCTTGTTTTCTTCCCAATTTGTGATGGTTTCTTAACTTCTATCAATTTCTCAAGTTCGTTTATTTTCTTCCATATGCTCACCTTCTTTCTTCTATCGTTAAACTACATTTTTTTCACCCGTTGCTTTCACTCTTCTTTCGCCCAAATTTTTGCATTTCTTATTTTCTGCCGTATGCTCACCTATAATTGATATTCCTTCTGATTTTGTTAAACTTTTTTCTTTTCCCATTTATTTTAATTTTATTATAATATGTTCACAACATTCTTTCTTTCTTCTTTCGCTTTACTTCTTGCCATTTCGCAAGTTCTTTCATTTTCTTCCACATACTCTCAGCTATTTTTCACCTACATTCTTCTTTTCTTAAGCTTCTTCCTATATCAGACTTTGTTTAATTCCTAATTTTTTTCGTCTTCATTTTTCTTTTCCTTTGGCATTTCGTCTACATATTCCTTTTCTTTTAACTCTTTTAATTTTTTTTCTGCAGCCATCATTTCCTGCGGATAACTTTTCACATCCTCCATATCATTTGCCTTCTGACATGGTACGGATACTGCAGTTGGTGGCGGCGGCACAAAATTATAATCGACCACCTCTTCCGTACTGCACAAAAATTGGTAAATGCGATCCCTTCCTGAGGTGCAACGACTTCCTGGCACCTCGTCGACCTCATAGTGCGGCATACCATTCACATTGGCGCGAGATAGATTGCAGATGAGATTTGCCTGGGCCGTATTTTTATTTTTTGCATCCTTTGACAAGCGTATCGAACAGCCAATGCGATCGCCATAATCCTGTATCAGAGGTATATAGTGGCCCACGCAGGAACTGTGAGTAAATTGTATTTTATTTAAATATTGAGTAATTTTTTGCTTACTTAAAAGAATTTTATACGATTATATTAATTAAGAGTAATTAATTCATTAAATGAAATAAATTTAAATTTTCGTGGTTGGGATTTTAAATATTTTAAGTACATTAAAAAAAGTCTTAATTCATTTAGAAATTCTTTTTTATTTATTATTTAAATTAAATAAATAAAATTATGTAACAGGTAAATTAAAAATAAACAAAAATAAAAAAACTCTACCAATTTAAATTTGTCTATTGTAAATATCGATTGTACGCATTCTATGATCGATTGTGCCTATCGATACTTTTTTACTGATTGCACACATCAATATTCTTGTTAAAACAAATAAATGCTCTTGATTAAAATATTCACAAAAATGATTTCTTTTTAATGCTCATCTAACAATTTAAATTTGCCATTTTCCGATGTTTATCGATAGAATCGATATTTGCGACTATCAACTGTCGTAAATATCTAGTGTGACCATTCACAATGGACTTTTTGAACGAATGGTAAGTTGAGGTTTGCTTAATTTAAATAATATTGAACTATAAAAATTTGTACTTACCCCTCGAACTGTGGTACAATAACGTGATTGGCATTCATGGTACAGCCCAGCGCGTCATCAAACCATAAGGGCAGAAAAACGCGAGTCATTTCTTGGGATAACGTAGCTGATTGTTTTATAGTGCCCGAAAAGAGGACCGTTGGGACATAGTTATACGTTTCCGAGCTCGAACATAACTTGGAATGGCTGCAGTGATACGCCAACAACTTCGTTGTATTTTCCAAATAACTATCCCAGGACAGGACCGGCATACGGGCTGCCGCCTTCAGGTTGAACAGCCCGCTGGCGACCATATTGCGCATCATATTAATATGCTGGAGCAGATTCTGCCTCAGAGCACCGTTCACGGGTATGATTTCATGTGTCTGAGCTCCGCATTCTTTGCCAAAGGTCTGAAATTTCGTTTGGAAGTAATGCTCGCTAACGAACAGCCCCGACCAGCATTTACCTTTTTGTTTAGGCAGACCACATGCGTGGTGCCTGCCGGGCAATATTCCTGAAGGGCACATTTATCCTCGACAGCCAGATTGAGCATCAGCTGCAACAACAGCAACATCGCTTGCAGCAGCAAATTGTATTTCATCTTATTAAACAGCTTCTTGCGCCGACGTGGCAATAAATATTAAAACTAAAACCTTGTGAGCTGTTCAAATTTATATTGGCTTGACTGGGGCGTGTCCAAAGGATTTAACATCAATTGGTTACACTTAGCTGCAGCGCATTTATCTGATGATCCATGGCATGTCCAAGATCTACCATAAACTTTACTGTGTTCATTGTCTAACATGGCACTCAATTTGTACCGATTCAGTTCTGGAAGCTGAGCTTCAACTCTTCTTTTTTTTAGGTATCTTTAATTTAACGAATGTCTTAGTCTTATGGCTAAATTGTGCATTTATGAGAAAACCTTATTTCGGAACAATTGTTCCCGTAGAAGCTATATAATATAGAAGTCCGATTTGCAAATATTTTAAAGGAATATTATTTTATATAATGTCCGACTTTGGTCAAGATATCTTGCACGGGAAAGTTAGGTTATCTTCAGCATGCCGAAGTTTTAATATCCTTGAAAAATTGTCTATATCGGTGCAAGTATGTCATAATGCCCATCGATGAATCGATATCTGCTAATAACAAAAGCTATAAGTTATGTTAATCGTATTCTCTTGCGAATAAACTAAAAAACAGAGAAGAGGTGTTTTTTTCTACACCAGCCTTTTTCTGGGAAGACTCCCCTCAACAATGCTTGCAGACATTTGAATTACAATATTTTGATTTACAAGAACTCATTTCTTGACCTATTCTTCCTATCGAGCTATATAATGTAATAGTGCGATATTAAGATGATTTGGCTACATAAACGAATATTTATTCTGATCTGTATGTTACATATGGCATACATATACCTTAAGTTTGTAGTAGTATTTTCATCAAATAATTGTTTAAAAATCTTTGAATATTATACAGTTAGTACATAAAACTTATCTGTATCTATAACATTTCATCATGGTTGATTTTCGTTATTTTGACATTTGTCGATTTTTTGTTTTCATATACCAGAAAAAAGTTATTTTCCTATTTAGGGTATATTGAAAGTTTCTTTGGCTTCTTCAGGTTTTAAAAAGCTCTTTGATCTATCAATTCGATGGACACTGATACACAAAATTCCACTTTAAACTTGGCTTTGAACGACACTCTGAACGATAAGACATATTTTCTTTATATATAGCTATCATCAGCATATACATACATATGTAAACATATATTTTTAATTTGAAACAACATATATATCCATATTAATTAATAACTACAAAATAATCACATCGAGCATAATTTCTAGTTGAATGGAAATACACAGAAATATGCATAAAATTACATAAATATGTGCATTTCACTGTTTTATTATAAATATTTTTTTTCTTTTTTTTTTTTTGTTGTCTTTTACGGTATCGTAAGTTTTTTTCTCTCTTATGGTAGTTTAATAAAGTTATATAAATTAAAATTAAGTTGCACTTATTGCACGTACATCACATTCAGTTGTGAATGACTTAAGAAATTGTTGTTGTTGTGTTTTGAATACAATGAATACAAATAGATGGCTCTTCACTTTGGTACCTTTGGACACCCCAATAATGCCCCAAAGGCAAATGGTGTATAATGATCTAATACAATATAGCTAACATTTTAAAGCGTACATATATATCGAATTGTGTATTTAATGTGTGAGCTGTAAACAGCTCGGAAATGCGCGCGACAATAAAACATATACAAATAACAAATGTCCAGACTCTGCTTATTGTGCATAGTTGGGATTGTAGGGCATTTGCTTCTCATAGCCGCCGGGCATAACACTCGGTCCGGGATTGGCCATGGCCATGTCGTATGATGGTGGATTCATGTTTGCCGCTCCAACGCCCGGCTGTGGCATAGGCGGATATGCAGCAACATGCGGTGGCATACTGCAATTAAACATAAATAGTTAGTGAGTTGTGGGTCTGGAATATGTGCCAACTTACCCAGCCATCGGTGGCTGTGCTCCAGGCATGTGTATGGGCATCGGCATCTGTACGCTCACATTGCTACGAGGAGGGAGAGGAGGTAAAGCGTACATATAGCATAAGCTGGCATTAAATTTCGTGTGCTACTTGCGCAGTACTTACCCCGTGGTCTGGGCGGGATACGCTGTTCCATAGGCATGAGGATGATAGGTTGTGGCTGGAATCTGTGTTACAGGATAGCCGCCAGGCGCTGTGTGCGTGGCCGATGTAACCACAACGGGCGCTGCAAGTGAAAAGAATTCGTATTCGAAATTAGAAAAAACATGCAATTCAAATAAACGGCACACTAATTTAATTAGCTGATAAGTGATTGGGTTTTAAGTGTTGATATTTTTTTTCTAATAACTACCAACGCCTTCGCTTAATACTTGCCCCGATTGGCGGACGTTTCTTTGCGGCGTGTCATATGCCAAATACACGGGATAATAAATGTTATAGTAAATACTACACTTAAAAAAATTATAGCCCAAGACACCATTTCAAAAATCGAATTCTCACTATAGACAAGCGTCGACTTTGCGTTAAGAATGAAAACTGTGTGAAACAAGCTGTTGGCCGCAATCAGCGGGATCAAAATAGTCGAACAGTCATATTTATAAATTGATAAGCCAGCAAGTACCATATCAAAATATTGATACCCTGTGACCAGTACAAAGCATAAAAATTATATAAATAATTGATCAATGACCTATAGAATTAACACATTTATTGTCTTAAAACACATTATTGTCTTTATATGTGGTTTAAGAAAAAATGATTGTATATTGTCGATCTAGCTATGAAAAATCTTTTCAAATCTCCTGATTATAGCACCTTTTACTTGTTTTACAATATTATTTTTAATAGAAAATTATGATTTCTAGAAATTGTTTACTAAATATAATAAACGCACGCTTATTACAAAGGCGGGCGCCTTTCTAGAATTTGTTTCAAATATAATTTGGTTACTGTTGAACTAGCTAATGCGTATCTACTAGTCGAGCATTCCTTTTTCCTCTTGCTATCTCGGGCTATTCAATTGTTTAAGCCAATCGCAAAGTGGCTAACAGAACAGAAAGTCATCCGACAAGCACTTGTAAGTAAGTTAAACACTTGATCTGAAGTTGTTGTCACTTATGTTTAGTATATACTCAAAATTAAGTTGCATTTACACCAGCTGTCACTAGGCAGCAAAACATGACGCGAACTTAACCAACTACTTAAGATTTTACGAAATCGGTCAAATTTATTACTAGATTTTACCATTGCAGGCCAGTCGCTTCTTTTTATTTTTATTGTGGATAAACGCGCCCACAAAGCAAACAATTTGCATTGCCAGAAACACACAAAAAGCAATAATGCCAATTACAAAACCCTCCATCGAAGCAGGCAACGCGGCAGCACAGTCAATAAAAACCGAAATTAAACTAACTTTCTATCGAATTGTATTCGGCTTGCGGATTGGGTCAGAATAGTTGGCTGATATCACTGATAAGCAATTAGAGATAAGAAAACTTGTAGATAGCATTTTAATAGGGAGTTTACCACATTTTCGAAAATTTTCTATTATTACATTAATTTCGTTTTTGCACGAAATTAAGTTACAGTTCAGCAAAGAAAATAAATTATATTAAAGCTTTGTAACAAAAAAAAACTTTTATGATTTTCGATAAGAACGATAAAAAATGTTTATACTGCATATTTATTTACTTTATGCTACAAAATTGCCAAATCTAAATTAATATAGTTTTAAATACAACACAGGCGAATTTAAGCATAGTTTACCAATTGTTACGAGCCTTTTTCTGTTTTTCACATACACAGTTGTAAAACAAGCTATTTGGAATATGACAGCAATGACAAATAATATGATGCCAATAACATAGCCCTCCATTACAGCTAAAAGAAACCACTGAAACTAAGTCTTTAAAAGCAAAATATGAACTAACTGCCTATCGAGTAGTTGGATTTGGCTATAGTCACAATATTCAAGTGATTTTACTGATAAGTAATTGGAGATATGCAATATAAATTACGGCGGGTATTTACCAAGCCCTTGCTATAATTATGTTTATACGCAGATCTGATGCAGGGGCCATTAGAAAGTGAGTGAAAACGCAAAAATATGAAAAGCAATTAGTGTTGTTATCTATAAAACTCCATGGCTTATGCAAACAGTGTCGAAAAGCGCACAAATCAACTATTTTACATACAACAAAATTTAAAACGCTATCTAGCTCAGACGAAAAACTAAAGCAACCAGTGTTGAAAAGCGCACAAATCAACTGTTTTAAATACTATTACAAAGTGTTAAGCAGTTCAAAATGCACGTAGCTATCATATAAACTGATAAACAATTACATGAGCGTCTATAAATAGAAGGGAAATTACACGAGCTGCAAATATTAAGTGCGGAAACAATATTATCTTTCACATTTGCACATATCATCCCCTTATCGACTGTTATCAATTACACGAACACACATACATGCACATATAGTATATATAAATAAACATAAGAAGGAAAAGAAAGTTGATCACTTTGACAGACCTGCGCCCTTCATGAGCTCCGCTCGACGGTTGCGTCCGCGTGTCAGGAAAACCGCGCACGAAGTCAAAAAGAAGATGGATAAAGTAAAAAACAATATCCAATAAAGGCCGGCATTATCCATAGCTTATTTAAGAAATATCAAAAAATAACGATACGCACTACGCAACCAACGCGCAAAGACTAACAAAATGCATGCGAAAACCAAAGCGATAACAAATTGCACAAGTCATCCAATGAATTGCCAGTTCGGAAGGCAAATAATATAAGGGCAATCTCAAGAATCGTAAAGATAACTACACGGTTAGAGAGCGTGGTCAAAATTTTTAGTTTCTCAAAAAAAAAAAAACTAAGACTGACAATTTAATGTATATTTTATTGGTCTTAGTTTTGGTCTATTCAAATATACAGCAGAAGTTTTCTAGTAGAAGGATATCTTACCAAAATATATTTTTAAAGCTACTTTTAAATATCGAATAATAATATGTCCTTAATTTTTGAGCACAGCGTGTGCTATATTTTTTTAGTGCCGAGATATATTTATCAGTTTTTAGTACATTTTAAATACATTTTAGCACATAGAAATCTTTTAAAAATATTCAAGATTTACTTTTGATATTTTGGGAACATTTGTATTGTGGTCTTTTCTCTTTTTGTACTCTTATAGTATTCGATTTTTAATGCCGAAAATTACTTTTTCAGTTTAGAAAAAATTATTGAAACTTTATAAAATATCACAGTTCTACTTTTGACAATTAAAATCATTTTCTAGCCTTTTTGAATTGAAAACTTTCAACTTGAATTTGGATTTATTGAATTTTTACTAGCGATAAATATTATATTTATAATTTTAATTCCCTGAAGTGCAGCTTCAATTTGTGAACTATTTAAATAACTTACCCAGATTAGCCAAAGTCTTAACGCGTCGCTGACTGCGTTTATAATGCACAAGATAACTGATCGATCCGAAGATCAGGCTATAACAGAGCATCTTGAGAAGCACCTTGCAAATGCTTATTAAGACAATGATGTGAGGACTATAGGTGTGAACCGTATAGTCCGCATTAATCGTAAAGTTGTGCATTTTCAGGCAGTCCGAAAATAACTGAAGCTAAATTCACAGCTATTGAGATAATCCAAGCGATTGATTAACTTATAGTTCTATATATTTGTCGAGCCAATGCATAAGCCATTAATTTTATGGAGCATCATTTATAAATAATTATCATAATAAATGCTTTTAATACTTTTGAGTGGTTCTTGAGATTAGCTCTAATTAGTTATAAACTGAGCATTATGAGGTCAAGTGGAATATGTGTCTTTCTCTCTCTCTCTCTCTCTCTCTCTCTCTCTCTCTCTCTCTCTCTCTCTCTCTATCACTTACTCCCTCTTTCTCTTACTCTTTCACTGCCTCATTCTCACTCTCTCTCTAAATTTATTTAGGCTCTCTAATTTCCCTTCTTTACTTACACATCCAGAAGTGTGGGAATTGTTTTTTTCCTCTTATTTATTCAATAAAAAAATTTGATTTTATAGAAACTTTATTATGATATCACTTGCACGGACTGCAATTTCTTTTGCTTTTTCAACACTGGAATTTCGTGTTCATCCTGTTCAATAAACCAGGCATAGACAATGACCAGAGCACTAAGTGCTACCAATGCGAGCATTTCGTATATCACATATTTCCAATTCAGATGCATTCGCTCGGTCATAAATGACCAAAACTCGATTTCGAAAACAGTTGCGTTCATGTCGAAAGCGTAACTCGAACTCCAGCGATTCATCCAATCGGCATATACATATATATAAATCGAAATAGGTCATCGTGAGCCCACACTTTGAATATGTTCATTAGTTTATTGTCGCTCATTTGATTAATTTGTACCACGATTAGTGAATACCTACCACTACTCATCTATCCAAAAATAAAAACCCATAACAAACACAGCTCTAAGAACAGCCAAAGAACTCTCTAATTTCTGGTGGGGATGGTTAAAAGCCAAACAAAAACTCTCAAGAGCTCACCTTATCTCGTAAAACCAACAAAACTATCCTCAAATTCAGTTTTAGATACACATTATACTAACTTGATTCATCGTCGGTAATTTCTATATCCAAATCATGATCACGATCATCGATTTGAAAGTGATCCTCTCTCATGCAGGGACTGCAACAATATTCCGTGCCGTAACGCAGCATTGTTGCAATAATAAGAACAGCAACTATAGCGTATAGACCGATTTCTCTTGGATCAGACACCATACAGAACACTTGAGAGCAGCGAAACGACTAAACTAGGTTTTTGTATGGAAGTCGAATGTGCTGCACAGATTGTGATAGTGGTTAACATATATGCTGATTACAAGTTTGAAAAATATATATATTTATAGAGGTAAATATGATTCAGGGCTGAATTAATCAGCACAAATATATATATATATATATATATATATATATATAGAGACTTGCATATAAACTTTTAAAGTTCTAAAGTTCGCTGATATTATTTTACCCAATATTGTTTCATATATAAATAAAGCTCGAGCCATATTAAAAGATGATATTATTTTACGCAATATTTTTTCATGTATTTCCGAAAAACTTAAGCATTATTAAAAGATGTTAAAACCGAACAGAAAAATATGTAGCCAGCTTTTAGGCAAATCCAAAAATATTTATTATTTAAACAAAACCCCAGAAATATTAAAATAAAATAAAAGGATTCACTAAACATTAACAATGCAAAATTGTGCACTTAGTCATAGGAGAACGCATTTTAAATACAATAAAGTATATTAAAAGGGTAAAATATCTTCTATAATCCCTATAATATAGTAGTTTGATCTTGATAAGATTTGGCTCATATAAAAGCAGAATCGTTTGAAAAGTAAATTCCGGGGTTGTTTAAGAAATCTTGAAAAACAAAAAGTGTTATCATTCAAGAACTTGATTATCGACCAATCGTTCCAATGGCTGCTATATGATATATCCAACATATATACTATCTACAACTGAAAAAGGGACTTTTGCAATGTTTCCTGACTACAGCTTTAAGACTGAGTGACTAGTTCGTATAGCAACAGTCAGGCGGACAGACGGGCTCGCAGATATACAGTATCCATCTATGCGTTACACATTTCATGACAAAATTATGATACCCTCGACAAGGATATAAAATGCGCAATTAAAACAAAAGTAATCCAAAAAAAACTGACAATTTAATTTAGAATAGCATCGTTTACAGAGACACTTTAATATGGAAAATCAAACAACTAAGGCTTAAGAATTGCAAAGATTTATAAAACCGATTGATTTCAATTGAACTAAGTATAATCACTTGCAAATGTGAAAACTTAATGCAATGTAAAGATTGTAGCTAAATTTAACCAATATATATAATTTATATATATAGTTGGTTTTTATTTTTATTTTTCAGTTTATTAACTGTTAAGTGTTAAAAAACATATTTGTAGCTTACTTTTAGGCGGGGTCAGCAAATTCTATTAGCTCGAGGTAAAGTAGCTTATAAAAGTAATTTTAATATTTAATAAATTATTTATTGTTATTTATTTTCTTCACAATTCGGGAATAGAACAGGGACTCATCAACTTAATCAACTGTTAACAATAAAAGACAATGACGACATCGTGAAAACCCACGAACATTCCTATAAATAAACTGGTTTTTTTTTACCCTCCAGCGCAAACGAAATGTGTTAAGCATAGAAGAAGACGTCATTCAACTCATAAAGTATATATTTATATATATTTATTATTGATATATATTTATTATTGACCAGTTTCAACAGTCGAGTTGATATTTCTTTCTGTTCCTTTCCTTGAGTATGCTTTACATACACTAATAGGAATAATCGATTGTTTCGCCAGATATCTTAACTTAATTAGACATTAATTATGCTTTATCATGTTTTTTACGCACGATCATAATCTTATCAACCTCGTAACACTACACCAGATAGGAAGAAAATTCTGTTGTTCAAGGTATTTCAACATATCGTACACTTTATAACTAGTTTCATTTAATAATAAAAGCAGGCACACTTCGTGCTTTTACACTACACTCAGCAGCTTCTATTAAAATTGTATTAATATAAAATTAAAATATTTACAATTATAGTATGCATCACTTTGCATTTGTTGTCGACGCCGTTTACAGCAAGCTATACAATTTATACAACAGCCGGAGACCATTAAAACAACAACTAAAATCGCAAATGCGATAAAAACTCTTTCGCCTGTTGTGTCAGGAAATCTTTCGGGCTTGTTCTCATGATTCACATTGAATAAACCCGGGTATTCATAAGGAGTGTTAAATAAATCTGGCATTTTGTACGATCCAAACACAGCCGGAGATGAAAATCAAACGCGTTTTAATAACTCGACGCGACAACTGCAACTGAGACAAGATCTGCTTGCAAATCGCACTTATAGTTAAGTCAGGTGGAATTTCATAAAATTGGAAATGCCCCAGCTGTGAGCTAAAGTGTCATAGAGGTAGCCACAGTTAATGCGGGAAATTCTTTTTTGAAATTCATTGAGTATAAGTAAAACAATTTCTTTACATAATGCAATAAACCGCAAGAGGCATGCTTAATGACAAACAAGAGAAAACGAAATTTTGAGTTAGCATATAATTCTCAAATGGTTTAAGTTCAAATTCAAATACATTGTGAGCAACAAAAACAGTTGACTTCAGATAAAGTTGAATAACAAAGAGCAGCAAAGAAAAAGATTAAATAAAAGCTTTGTAAAAACATGCATTGAACACATACGAACTTTTTTCGGTCAGTAAATATAATCAAATATATTTATTAAAATTATACTCAAACTATTAAAATAATTGAGTATTTAATATTTTAAATGCACATTAATCTTAAACGAACCCTAAAACACAAAGTTATCAAAACATGGACATTTTTTTTAAGTATTCCATTGGAATGTCAATATATTAAAAATATGTTAAATATATTTATACAAAATTAAGAAAATGCAAAAGCACATGACATTCATATTCAAACAATTAGTGTTCCATTAGTAGGTTGTGCTATAAAATATTACTCTACAAAGTTCTTGGCAGTGCACACAAAACAAAATTGTATATATAATTAAATAAATAACACTCGATAGATGCCTTTACAGTGTTCAATCGCAGCAATCAAACAAATCGCAACAAGTACAGCAATCATCCGAAGAAACGGAATTCACAGCTCTAAGCACATCATTTGAATCGTTTAAAGCCATGTCGCCTGCTTCCAAAGCTGTAAAATTGACAAACATCAGTGGAAAATCTCCTTAGGGAGAAGAGACATCATTTATCGTATCAATTTTTTTTGATACTTCACATTTACTCCAGGTTCAAAAACGAAAATCACATTCACAAAACTGTGTTCGACATGGAAAACCATATTTTAAGAGTTTTAGTTTTCCAGTTTAGATATCTGCATCTGTTCATATTTTGTTTGATTAAAAGCCAGAGAACTGTGAAACAGGCCAAAAGCATTAGGTGCAATGCGATTCTCACAATTTTGACTTGTTCCAAACTTATTTTACACCTAGCATTTGCCTGTTGCTTGCACATAAAACTGCATTAATTATAGGCAAGCCCGTGACGAGGTCGTGAGCGTCCACAAACATGCATACACTAGAAAAATTTTCAAACTGGTTATGCGCAGCACGTTTTTTACAAGACGCTCAGCTGAAAGTTTTCGCTTGCAGTTCTCAAATCGTTTTTTATAGAGTATTGCTAACATAAAGTAAATATATTTACTAGTTTCAAATGCATCTTGTCGCGTTTGCTCTGATTCGCGGCGATTACAAGTATAACAACAGCTTAAATAACAGGCATACACTATATAGGCAAGCATAAAGACAAATACACCCAGTTAAGCTGCGATTCCCAAATTCTTTGAAAAGGAAATATCTGCAGTTAGAGAACTAGCAGAGGCTAAATCTGACATTCTAATAGAACGAGAGTAAAACAAAACTCAATGCGTCTGACTTTAACAACCTGCCGACTGCAACTGCAACAAGAGCTTGTTGCAATTCAACTCAAACGAGAGGCGTTATATACACATATCTGACAACATAATAGAATTTTGCGCTCGCCGCGCTAAATAAATAAATAAAGAAAAACCCCAATGCCAAACTGACGACTGCAACTGAGAGCTGATTGAAATTCCACTCAAACGAGCCGCATGCGAGCATTTTTCAATTGAAGCTCCCCACGCTGTTTGTCTATGACTCATAGTTGGGTTCAGATAGTTACAGATTATGGCTAAACAATTATTAAGAAAATTAATAACTGATTAAATGTATAATAAACGACAGAGTTAAAGGTTATTACAGTGAGATCAGCGAGGATTCTTAAAATTCTCAAACGGTTTAAGCTTAGACCTAATGAAAATGTTTGCCAAACAAAAGACTCACAGTCGAAGATAACGTCGGAGGTTGGAAGTGGAATAAGATGTCAGTTAATCTATTTGCAATAAGATAAAATAAAATAAATTGATTAATTAATTAAATAAAATTACACATTAAAAAAAGCCAAGACAAACAGATCGACTGACGGACATGGTTAGATCGACTCGTTTATTGATGCCGATCAAGAATATATATACTTTATGGGGTCGGATATGCTTTTTTCTGCTTGTACCCCTCATCAACCATTTTTAATAGGTTCAGGCAAAGACAACTTGTTTCGTCAGCACAACTATTCCAAACTGTGCGTTTACATACAGACGATACTGTGTTTATTTTAACTATCGCCTTTCTACGCGATTTTCATATGCTCACGCAAGCATAGAGTTTTTTAAAGCATAACTGTATATAAAAAACCTAGCTATTTATTGTTTATTTGGCTTTTCTTTGTTATTTTACCTATTTATTTGATTGATTATTTATTTATACAGCCTCAGCTTTGATCACACTACTCACCGGCGTGTCGAAAGAGTTGAACATACATTTTGGCTAGAAAGCAACAGCGTATGAAGTGAATGGTTGCGACTATGAAACCGGCAATGAGTATTAACACGGTCAATGGCAAAAAAGCCAGCCAATCCATTCTACACTTGGACAAATCTCATTATCTATCAGTACAGCACGCAACGAAATCACAAATGCAAATGATTTGCAGGCCAACAATCGCAATGCCATCGACCACTCTGGGGCTGAGCCAAGCAAAAGGAAAAAGAAAAGCTTAGAGCGAAACGAAAAAAACAGCTGCTGATAAGAAACAATGCAACGCGATAAATGGAAAATAAATGCGAAAATCAAAAACAGTTGCTGCTAGCAGCGAGGATAAGCGCCAGGACCTGTTGCTCGATTCTCTATAAATAGTAGCATGCTTTTCAGCTGCAAAGACGGAATGCGCATACTATATATATTTTTAGATACCATCTTGTGATTGTGTGTGTGTATGAGTGTGTATGTGTGTGTGCGGATAACTGGTTTAACTGTCATTTGAAGAGGTTATCAACGTCACCCCCCCCCCCCCGCCCCCTTCCCACACAGGAACATTTTTCACAGAATTCGCCTTCAACTTTAATCAGTTACGAGCTCTCATTATTTGCACAGACAAACAGTTGCGACATGCAACTAAAGACTTATGCAAGCACCGGGCATAATCATAAATAAAAGCAAATCCATAATAATAAATAAATAAACCAGATAGCTCTAAAGGGGGCGGGTACTCGACTGGCATTTATTGTGTGCACTTAAAGCGGCGACAGCTAAGCGCTGCGCTTTATATTAAAAATGAATCATATAATAATCATATATTATTGGAATATACGATGTATATATGTATATTGAATCAGGAAACTATCAAATAAATTTGTACAAGCTAAGAGATATGCTCAAAAAATAGGATTTCGATATCAATTTTTATCGATTACATGGGAACGGGACAAGTTATCGATTATCGGAAAAAAACTCGTGCCCGCACAGCACTAGAACCTACATTCCGACAGACGGACATGGCTGTTGATGCTTATCAGGAATATATGTATATACTTTATGGAATCGGAAATGCTTCCTTCTGCCTGTTACATACATTTGCACAAATTCACAAGGGGGTCTCCCTTTACCCATTTTCAATGGGTTCAGGGTATAAACACAAAAGTTTCAGATCAATTTCAACAATTGACTACGACAAATAAGAGTGTCTGGTATTTAGGTTGATACAATTTAGCTGCGTTGTTTTTTAAAAACACTTACAGGTTACCAAGCTAATATCATGATATATTCTCATATTGTTTATAATAATTATATTTTAATTCTATTATTTAACATATTATCAATATCATAGATTCAAATTCAACTCAATTTTCCTTTATACATTTTTAAAATATTGAATAATTAATAAAATAATGAAAATGTTAAAAATAAATATGAATAAAAGATAAAAATATCTTTATAAAAATATCTTTGAAATTTTACACGTTTTTATAAATTAAACATTCGTTAGTTTGGTAGCATAGCATTTTATTTAATTAAATAAGTGCACACATATTTACATACATATACATAGTACAAATAAGTGCTTTCATTATATATTATTATATATAAAATAATATATTCAATTTCTTATTAAATTATAAAAATCACATTTTTCAATAATTAAATTCGATGAACTGCAGAATAAAAATATATAGCAAGCAATTCACAGTTGTCTGTTCTTTTTTTTCTTAAAATAAATCTGTTTTAAGCTGTTCAAAACTTAAAGATTAAAAACTTTACAGGCATATGAGGTTTTTTTTTAAAAAATTGTCCATAATTTTTTAAACAATTGTTGGCACAATATACATTTTTTTTAAAACAATTCATGGCACTTTTGTGTGCATAAAAATTAACATATTGAATATGAAAATGTTTTAAATATATAGAAATACATATATTTAAAATATTTCAATTCTGATTAGGTTCAAGATTGAAAATTTTCTGTTACTATTCTTTAAATACTTGGATTGACACTCGTTTAATTTATTTTTATGTTTAAAATAGTTAACTTGATACTCGTTGGCAGGTCTCTGTATTTTATATACAAATCAAAATATATGGAATATTTGATCACTTTGCTAGCATTTTTTCTATGGAAATTTGGCAATAGTTAAAGCCTGATGTTGCATAAATACGTTTGTAAATCCATTATGTAATATTTGTAAATAATTCGAGTATAAGTATAAATGTCCATAATGTCCTTTAAGAGATCAGGTTTCAAAGACAACACTCAACCGTATCATCAGATCCACCAAAGTTACAGTCCTCACAAGCGACGTCAACAGATGCCACATCGGTTGCAAGATCCAAAGCTATGAGAGCTGCGTCCGGGGCTTTAAAATTGATTGAACATCAAGTGAAAGCTTCCTTTACGCATACTACATAACTAATGCACAAGCAAGCAAAAATCTGCTAGGTATAAAGAATCTGCAAAGCTGGATATGTTTAAGTTTTGTACAGCTAGCACAAAATTTTCCTTTTTATTTGGAGCTTCTTTCCCATTTTATGCTGTTAATCGCAAAAAGCTTGGCCAGACCCCTCCCTTTGCAGAGGTGGGTTATTAAAGTCATTGGGCTTAACGCGAGCATCTGCTACGAAGGCTTAATCTCACGGTTCTTATAGTGGGATTCATTTAAGCGTCAATCAACGCCCCCTTGGAACATCAATTCCACAGGTACCAATTAAAGACACAATTGTTTGGTTTTGTCGTTTACCTTAGTTTGGCAGGAGATCTATCTCAAACCTCATCCGATCTATGGATCGCGGCACCCGGCTGTATAATGCAACTCCACGTCGAGCAAGTGCTCTACCCGAATTTGGGTGTTAAACCAGAACCACCACGGAAATCCCAGAAGGGCCGCAACCAAAAACCAGGTCGGAACAAGTTCTGCGGGCTCCTGATTACCAGATTATGAACCTTTGCTTCATACGCCATGATCATGGACATGGTTTTCTCACTGTAAGGAGCGAGGCCTATTCCTTCCTCTTCCCAGCAGGTGGGGCAGCAAAGAAGGAGCTACCACTCGTGGATACCACGTAGACACCTGCCGCATCCGCTGACAGGCAAAAGGCGACTACTCCCGTCGCCAATTTACTGAGATTTTGGATGTTGAAAATCTCTTTGAGAATTTGCACAACGTTCACATTATTAAAAACACCAAAATATGCATTAATCATAGATTTAAATAGTTCACTTTCACGAACAAAACACAATGGTAATAAACAAATAAAATCTTTTCAGCATGTCAATAAAAAAAATATTTGTTAAAGGTTCACAAATATTTATTTAACCAAAGAAACCGAGAATTCGAATCGTAAGCTAGTCTAAAATTAATAATATGACAGCACTGAACTAATAGTAATTTTTCTGGCGGATAAACAAATTACAGATCAGTCGTATACTAACAATTATCGATAAGGTAACCAGATCGTTGTTTACGCTTCTGAGAGATATTCCGTACGATGACCGTCAGAATGGCCACGAGAACAACGACAAAAAGGCAGATGAGGACTATGGTAGAGATTTCCAGATCCTTCTCGGTGGGCTCGTGCGCCATTTTGTCTTTGTTTTTTTTTTGATTTATTTAAATAAATACTTTAAAAACTATAAATTCGAATTTGTTGGCATTTGATACAGTGTTAAAATGTCCACTTGGGGGCTACGCGTTGTGCATTTCTTTAGGGCTTGGCGGTAAATAATGCCGCATGCGTGCTTATGGCTGGTTTTAAGGCATTCGCTTGTTAACTGGGCTTGAAGCAACAGAAGAGCCAGAAGAGCGACGCATTTATCAGATAAGATATGGCAAGCCAAGTAGACGCTTGTGACGTCACGGCTTATAAAAATGAAATGAAAAATAAAACTGATTATGGAACCTATTCACAAACCAATACGCAGTAGACTATAAAATACTAAAGTGGACACACAGAATTTACAACAGCGTTTTGCGTCAATCGGCCGACGATTATATTATGCGAAACTTTACTTTTCCATTTGACCAACAAAAATTTCAACCAATTAGATTCCTTAATGGAATCTATTTGAATTGAAACCTTGACCATCTCGTATCGCCAGCGATAATCATTATTATTTATGTGGATTACCACAAAAAAAGCAACAAAAAAATCGTGGCGTCTACTGACGTCAACGGTGATTAACATAAGTACATAATTAATCAATTACACATATCGAGAAAAATCAAAGCACCGGAAATCGGGAAGAAATAAATTGAAAGAAAAACTATTAATAAATGCCAGTCAGTGTGTGCCATGTTGGAGTTATATCAATTTATTCAATTCAAAAAGGATTTAAATACATTTAAAAAACTCTATACCATACTTTATGAATGTAAAACCTGTGATCTCCGAGTTCAGTGGGTTAGTTCAAAGGCAATCATCAAGGATGTTTTATATGTTTTAGGGAATTAGAATTTATAAATAATGATTTTAACCTTGCAAAGGTATAATAATATAAACGAGAATGTAAGGATAATTCCAGCATGCAGAAGATCACGAGAAAGTTAGAATATCTTCGGTACACCGAAGATTTAATACCCTTGCAGACATTTGCCTTACAGTTTTACAGATATGTAAGATTCGTGAAGCTGAGTTTGTTGCAAAAATATTGGAATATAGAATATTATGCCATACAAAAAGTATTTTTTCTACCGATTCTTCCTATAGAGCTTTATAATAAAGTAGTGCAATAATGATAAGATGTGGCTCATATATAATCAGCATAGTTGAGCTTATAAATGCTGAGTTCAAGTCAAGACATCTTAATAAACAAAAAAGTTACCAATGCAAGAACTAAATTTTCGATCGATCCTTCCTATGGCAGTTATATGATATAGTAATTCCGATGTGAATAAGATTTGGTATATTTATGAGGAGAATATAAATGCGGCGTTTGGTCAAGATATCTTGATAAAGTTTTCCATACATAATCCTATTTTCAGACTGATCGTTCCTATGACAGATATATAATATAGTGGTGCGATCTTGATAGGATTTTGCAGTGAAACCTATAAATGCCGAGTTTGGTCAAGATATCTTCAAAGTTTATTATACAAAAACTTAAATTTCGCCCGATCGTTCCTTTTATAGCTACATGATATAGTAGTCCGATCCGGGCGGTTCCAACATATGTACTCCGTGCAACAGAAAGAGGGAAAAAACTGAGAGATTAGTTCACATAGAAACAGACAGGCGTACAGACGGACGATCGGACGAATATATATCAAGTATTAAGCAAAAACAAAGATCTATATTCCATAATATATATTGATTTTAACCTTGTGAAGGGTATTCAAGAATTGAACGCAATTATTTTGTGAATAATAAAAGACGAAAGTCAAGTGCGTGCCAATTATCATAATGAAATCTAAGTATAAGCTTGTGATTAGCATTATTTGGACATCAAATTAATTGCGATACTTAAAAAAGGCAACAAAAGTCTTTTCGCTTGAATTCTATATTTAAAGGGAGCCAAACCAATTTGCCAGCAAGTGGCGTTATTTCGATCTTGAGATTCAGACCTGGGACTGACGTCAATCTGCGAGCTAGGTGAAAAGTAATACAATTTTAATGTGAAATTGGACACAAAATACATGAGTGTCAGTGATTATAAGTTAATAATCTGAATAGCAATGCAAATGACAAGAATTATTTATGTCATGTCAACGATAAGATTTCAATGTATTCCAAATTGTGTTCACCGAAACTTCAAAAGCTCACGCTATCTTCGAGCTTTTAATCGAGCTTTTTACTTTACTAGGGTGTTCGCTTACCGCCAGTGATCACTGTAGCTGCCTGCAAGCGAATGCGACGCGTCTGAACTATCCGCAATACAACAATCAACAGACACACACAGAACAGGACCAGAATTGGTATCCAAACTGCGCAATATATGAAAACCATGCTGGAAAACTGAGAGGGGAAGATTTAAACCCGAGCCCGACCTTTAAAGTGTTCGAATGTTTCGCGTAAACTGAGGAGTATTCTTCATAATTATCTTATGCTTCATATTCAATTTAAATTTATCTATCACAAAGAAAAAGACAATCAGACAATAGCAAAAAAACCCCTATGAAATTTGTTATCTAAAATTGTAAATATATAAATACCATATATATCTGCCCTACAATTCTCGCTGCATATGGCCAATGATAAGCAGCGGAATAACATAGTAATAATTTATAACTTATATTGATTTCCACTTGATCACGTACTTCCTAATCGCACTTGTATTATTATTAACTCAGCAGTTGCTTAGAAGGGGGCATAAAAAATGGTTATGTTAAAATTTAACTTGAATTTATTAGAAAAATATTTGTAGTTTTATGAACATTTGCGATGGAGATTTTCCGATTATATTACCCATTAAACAATATTATCATTTTCTTCAAAGAGCGAAGAACGAAATCCAAAAGTTTTTAAAATAATTGTTGAATGAGGATATATCCAATATTAACATATATTACCCATCCAATAATATTATATTTTTCTTCAGGGAGCGTAGAATGAAGAAAGCAGAAATACTTAGAATATATTTATAATAATTGTTTTAATAACAAGACGACAAAGAGATATATCCAAATTAAATATGTCATCTAAACTAAGCTAACCAAAAAGATTCAATTATTAGCAGGCAATTTCTAGGGTATAACCGAAAGCTAAGACTGAACTCAAGCTGATTTTTAGCGCTTATCAGGAAATTCATTCAGAAGAAGCCTAGCCAGCAAAGTATATAAATATAGTATATAAAATATAAATATATTAGGCATTATAAGTTATATTATATAGATGCTATATTCTTAGATTGTCGGAGCTTAGTTTTATTAATCACTGAATTGTGTCCATGCCAGCTAATTGACCTTTACCCTCTGATAGGGTTAAACAAAGGCTGGAATAAGTCAAAAGGATAAGAATGTGTTGGGCCAAAGGAATTTAGGGTCTGTCGTGTAGACCCTAGTCCCCTTTAGAAGAGCAGAACTGCCTTGTACAACAGAAGACATTTTTACTTAAAAATATTATTCTTTGTATGCATATACCCAAAATTGTTTAAAAAGTATTTGAGTTGCACTTTTGATATTTCAGATGCATTTTAGAGTAACTAAAATGCGGCAAAATAAATTTCATTGGCAATGTCAGGAGTCCGGATGACTAAAACCGTTAGATAAGATAAAAATCAACAATTAGATAATTGGACGTCTGCCTGGTGATAGCGATATGTGTCTATATACTAAATAAACATATATATGAATAATTTCATATATTAATATATATATTTCTATCAGCCATATATCGATAATAATTCTAGGCAAACAAGTGTCAGAAGGTTTTGTTTACGAAAGAGCGTGCAATAGAAAATGCGTGAATCAACAAAAAAAAAAACAAATTAAGTGTTATAGAGTATGAGTAAACGTGATCAAAGAGTAAAAGAATAAATTGAACTTGACGTTCAATTATTGCAAACAATATGCTCAGCTTTATTAAAAAGAAAATATTATTAGTCACGAAGTTATTAAAGTGCGAATATGATATGCATATATATATATACATATATATATATACACATATGTGTATGGGTATTTTTGCATATGTGTACTTCCCCCGACAAAGGCCCGGGCGTGAGTCATGGCGACGATTGGATTAGGAAAAATTGGATTATCTGAAATAATACACTTACTTGAGAGCACAGTGCCGCGACGTTTGCTTGTGCAACAATAGCCACAGCAGCTCATGACGAGGAATGTCAATAGGAAGAACATGAAAATGCCCCAGAAATCCATCGCAAAATCGTCCCAATCGTCGAAATCGTCCAAGCTATCCACTAGAAAATTGACCAAATGTCTATTAATTGAAATACAAAAGCACGAATCTCAATTGCATGCGAACTCACGTTTAATGCCTTATTGTGAGCACAACAGGCGGTTTTGGCAAATATTGTTTTTAATAAATAATTAGTTAGATTCCACTTGTTGCAGTTGTTTCGATTGCGTTCGACGCGCTGTACTGTAATTCACACACGTGTAAGCTTACAAAACTTAGCGCACGGCTATCGCGTACAAAAGCACGGCGAGTTGCTTTAATTAAATCAACTATATAATACGCGTTATCTTATCAAAAGGGAAAACGATTACTAATCTTAACTCCTCGTCGTCGGTTAGCAGCGCTGCCCTGCCTAAAATAGCCAGCTTAAATATGTAGCTTTACAGCACTGCGCTGTGGCGCTGTGTTTAATGCGCACTAAAACAGCTGTTGCCTATCGATAGTTCCTTGGCACATCGTTGCGCACATAAAACGTAATAGTTTGACCGAATAGAAAGAAAACTAGGTATTTACATGTTCAGTAATATTCTAATTCGAATTTGTGCGTATTTTTAAGGGCGAAACACCAAACAACATACCGTTTTATTGGAATTTGTGCTTGTTATCGATGGCAAACACCGAGTTTAGTGTTTGTTAACAGTACTATACACTTATACATACTGCTTTGCCATTTTTATCATGGCGATTTCTTTTTGACATTTGACTACAACTGGGCGCACGTGTTTTTCGGGCTAAGCTCTGTGCTAAATTATAGTAAAATCAAAGTAATTTCAACATCAAATTTCAATATACACAAACTCAAATTAATCCCAACTTAAAAATTGCTTCATTTTTGGCTATTGTGCGTGCTGCGTGTGTCTCACAGAATGAATCCAGAGAAGCTTAAGAAATTGCAGGCGCAGGTGCGCATTGGCGGCAAGGGTACCCCACGCCGCAAGAAGAAGATTGTGCACTCGACCCCGGCAACCGACGACAAGAAGTTGCAATCATCGTTGAAAAAACTTTCGGTCAATACCATACCCGGTATTGAGGAAGTGAACATTATCAAAAATGACGGAACCGTCATCCATTTTAATAATCCGAAGGCGCAGGCATCGCTGCCAACGAACACGTTCGCCATAACCGGTCATGGCGAGAACAAGACGATCTCGGAAATGCTGCCCGGCATATTGACGCAATTGGGTCCCCAGGACATCAATCAGCTGAAGAAGATCGCATCAGAGATTGCCAATAAGAGCAGTGCTGCTGGTGGTGCTGCTGCCGGCGCCGCTGCTGCGGATGCTGGCGATGATGATGTACCCGATCTGGTCGAGAACTTTGAGGAGGTGGCCATTGCCGGTGCCAGTGCTGAGCAGGCCAAGAAATCTGGTGAAGTTGCGGCATCTGCCTAAACCACAACCAAACCCAAAACACAAACACACACACATTATAAAGAAAACACACATACAAACGAACAGAAGTAGTAGAAGCAAGTGGACGAAAACATACAACTACTTCTTTCAAACGGGGGTCATGCTACACACACAAACACACACACATACACACAACTAATTACTATACAAAATAAAGGCATCCCAAGTGAGCGCTGAGAACAGAACACACATAAAATATAATAATTATATTAATATATTAAGGGTATTTTCAAAACTTAAACAAAAAACAAACAAAAAATATTTTAGTTATTGTTGGAACCGCGCCTAAGCGATAGAGCGAAAGCAAAATTAAAATATGTACAACACAACAAAAATATGTATTTGCAAAGCGATTAAAGCACGTTTCCACCACACAAAAAAAGAAAACAAGCCCGTTTCCACTAACATCAAATTACCGAAGTCCCTTGTTTTGCCTCCCACAAAAAATACATACAAAACATTACATATATACTATATATATATACAAATCCATAGTTTTACAGTTTTCCGAAATATATGTATATTGTGCATGAATGCATATTCAAAGTGATGGACGACGACGACGACAAACACTCCAGAAAAAGTCATTGCCAGTTGTGTGCGCGGGAGCAGCAACCATTTGATGAGAGCGTGTTAAATATATTTTTAGCATTAGCATTACTTTTTCCCTCCCCGAACTGAGCATTACATAGATGGCCTATGTATAGAAGAAGGCAGACGACGCTCGGCTCCCCAAACAACGTCTAAAACTTGATTTTTGTCGCCCGCCCCGAAATCCCAAACTTGGATCTACATATATATATTCATAAAACGTTTTTTGGATGAAATCACACACGAATGATGCAACACGATAAATTGTACCAAAATTGTTGAAAACACTTTTTATAATTTGTAAACTATTTTTTTAGACTATCATACATACATTAAAAAAGAACTGTAAAAATAAAACTCATATCGTAAGGGATTTATTTCTGGCTTGCATAACTCATGCTACCCCGGCACGCACACACACTCATATCTATATTTACATCTCGGTGTGCGGTTATTGGATGTGTATGCATGTGTGCGTATGCTCAACCTTATGCCTAGCAACGCCTTTTGTACTGGAGAGGGGGCGAGCGGCTTGGGCTGCACCAAGAAGAAGCAATGGCACGCGGCAGACAAAAAAAAACTTGTTGACATTGAAATTTTCGGCTTAAGCTGTGCGCAGCTGCTTGCAAGTTTGAAGAACTTTGTATTAAAACTCGGTGAAAATAAATGGCAATTGCGTCGTTGTTAATTTCAATGGCATTATTAACTGTACAAAAGTCAAATGGTTGCAAGTTATCAGGAAAATGTGTACATTACGACATAATAAAGTGAGCAAAAGGTGAAAACTATATTTGCGCACACCAACATACATACAAATAATTGTATGTATGCTTATATGTGCATGTGTGTGTCGGGCGTTTTGTTTTTGCTCTAACACTATGATTCGCCGTTAATCACGTTCGTTTCATTACAAAATACACGGTTTTTAAATATTTCCGAAGATTCCAGCAAATATTAATGCGGTTAGTGCTTATCAAATAGTGCAAGGCCATATACAAAACAACCGCAACAGAAAGCTGCCATGTTTAGTTAATCACACGACTATGAAATAGCTACAAGCAATTCAAACAATATGCTATTTCATTGTTAACATAGCTTAACATACTTGTGGTTTTTTTAATAAGCAAAACGACTTCCCCTTTTATTAAATTAAAAAGTTGCCGCTTATTTCGATGACGATTATCGGCAACCAATCATAGCTATCGATATTTGTGGCACAGAGTTGCCACTGTGTATTTTGGCGCGCTGGCAACGCTACAAAATTTTACGTGGCTTGGACGGACGAAAAACAATTCGTAGGCATTTTACTAATTATGTATATTTCAATGTAATATTTGTGAATGCAGCTCAAGCAAATTCAATGTGCATAGTGCAAGTACACAAAAAGCAATAAATACAAAAAGCCGTATGAACTGTAAGTAGCTCTTTAATATAATATCTTGGCGGGGGTTTATATGCAGTTGCAAGAGCCAGTGCCCGCTGCGCTGCAACAGGAGTTCCTGGAATCAACAAAACAACCCTTTCACTTTTCAATTGCAATTCGGAGTTGCACCCACGTAGTTTATTTTCAAGTGCATTAAACGGCATCAAATCCTACGCAGCTGATTTACAGTTTGTTATTCAATTGTTGCCATTTTGCAAGACAAAACAACTGAAAAGCACAACAGAAACAGAAATTGTTTGGGTCTATAATAATATGCAGGCATTCATACACACACACGTACAAATGTGTGGGCGCTAAAAATAAATCGCTTTGGCATTTTTTGTTTTGAAAGAAAAATAAAATGGCAAACGAAAGTGCTACAACAATGTTTGTGGTTTTTGTGTACGTCAACAAAAATTGCTTACATAAACACAGTGAAAGAGAACCAAACAAAAAGAAAAAGAAGAAAACAAACAAACAAACCGCGTCTTATGCTTTGCCAAATAAGAAAGACACACATACATGCTAAGAATTCCCCGCGCCCGCACTGAGCTGTCATCTTCTTGCGCTAACAGCTGTTTGCCAATTGGTCCCAGCAGCTGTCTCTTGTTCTTTCTTGTCAACGTCGTCGCTCTGTCTGCAGCGATTGCAGTAACGGTTATTTCGCATTCGAATGGAACTGCGGGCGCTTCCCCTCTCATTCTCTCTCTCCCTCTTACACAACTTCTGCAGCGATTACGGCAGCGAGTATTTCGCATTATTATTAAACCCCGAGCTCGATCAACTGATGAAATAATCTTCCGTTTTTCATAGAGGGTCTTCGCAGCACTACACTAACGTCCTTTTCGCACTCGAATGAAATTGCTGGCGCTTTCTTCTGTTCTCTCCCTCCCACTCAACAACTCTGCATGCAAGCAAGTTTCTGCACGCATTTCATCATTCCTTTAAAAGCGTTTCGTCAGCAATTTGTATAAAAGCGCAGCCGTTCGCGTAGCTCCTCTTATTTCATCAGCGAAATGCAAACACAGCGCACATCGTTCCAAACTCAACTAAGGCAAATGGGCGTGGGATAGGTTAGGAAGAAAATAAATAACTGTTCATACATAGCTAAAGATAAATATTTACTAAATCGTTTTACTGTCTCGCTTGCTCTTACAGAACCATCTTGAACGTGCAAACACACACACACACACACACATACACAGTCGGGCAATGATTCCAAGGATATAGAGTACGCCAAGCTTAGTTAGACACCCAATCATGAACAATATACAGAGTGCAACAGCGCCGCCCATTAATGTGGGCGTGGGCATTAAGAGCGCACGCAGCAATATCTTCACCGTGGACGGTCTGCCCACACAGCAGCTGCAGGAACTGAGCATCGACTTCTCGAGCATACGGGCCAAGGATGTGCTCGTGGAGCCGACAGAGTCGCAGCTGCAGCTGCTCAAGCGACGTCTGCTCGATCGAATCGCGGACAGCTGCGGCGAGACCATCTACGAAATAGGCGTGGGCGAAGGTGAGTTTAACCCTTCACATATATTAGCTCCGATCTAATGCTGATCACACATCCATTCGCAGATGGTCAGGATAGCGGCCTGAACGCGGAGCAGTTTGAGGCCTCGGTGCAGACGCTCCGCCAGCTGGCCTTAGCCATTGATGCGGATCTGGTTAGCCTGCGCGAACGGCCTGCGGAGAAGGGCAAAACGGCGCAGTTTCTCATACGCAAGCATATCGACACGACGGACTTTATGGAGATACGGTAAGTCCTGGCCTTGGATGCACTACAGCAGCCACTTAATGCTAACCACTTTGATTTTCCCGCACAGCGTTGCGGTCGTGGGCAATGTGGATGCTGGCAAATCCACGCTGTTGGGCGTTCTGACACACGGTGAACTGGACAATGGGCGTGGTCATGCGCGACAGCGACTGTTCCGGCACAAGCACGAGATCGAAAGCGGGCGAACCAGCTCCGTGGGCAATGACATACTCGGCTTTGATGGCGTCGGCAATGTGGTCAATAAACCAGATCATGGCCATCTGGATTGGGTAAAGATATGCGAGAAGTCCTCAAAGGTTATCACCTTCATAGATCTGGCGGGGCACGAGCGTTACCTGAAGACCACAGTGTTTGGCATGACGGGGCATGCGCCAGACTTTGGCATGCTGATGGTGTGTATATATATTATGTATATATGTTTATGTATATATTAAACTCCCGAATCGCTTAGATCGGCGCCAATGCGGGCATTATTGGCATGACCAAGGAGCATCTGGGGCTCGCACTGGCCCTGGCCGTACCTGTCTTTGTTGTCGTCACCAAGATCGACATGTGCCCGCCGAATGTGCTGCAGGACAATATGAAGCTACTCTTTAAGATGCTCAAATCGCAGGGCTGCCGCAAGGTACCGGTGGTGGTGCGCAGCCAGGACGATGTGGTGCTGTCGGCCACGAATTTTGTCAGCGAACGCCTGTGCCCCATCTTTCAGGTGTCCAATGTGAATGGCGACAATCTGGAGCTGCTAAAAATGTTCCTCAATCTGCTGAGCACACGCATGGCCGGCTCTGAGAATCTGCCAGCTGAGTTCCAAATCGATGATGTCTACTCGGTGCCGGGCGTTGGTACCGTCGTCTCCGGCACCTGTCTGCAGGGCACCATCAAGCTGAACGACGTGCTCATGCTGGGCCCCAATGCAGTGGGCACCTTTGTGCCCATCACCATCAAGAGCATCCATCGCAAGCGCATGAATGTGGAGCGTGTGCGCTGCGGACAGACGGCCAGCTTTGCGCTGAAGAAGATAAAGCGTGCATATTTGCGCAAGGGCATGGTCATGGTATCGCCGGAGCTAAAGCCGCAGGCATGCTGGGAATTCGAGGGCGAAATCCTGGTGCTGCATCATCCCACAACGATCTCGGCCCGCTACCAGGCCATGGTGCACTGCGGCAGCATACGCCAAACGGCATCGATTGTGCGCATGTCCTGCGATTGCCTGCGCACCGGCGACAAGGCGCGCGTCAAGTTCCGCTTTATCAAACAGCCGGAGTACATACGCGCCGGCCAGCGTCTGGTCTTTCGCGAGGGTCGCACCAAGGCCGTGGGCAACATACTCCAGCCCATGCCGCATGCGGCCGCCTCGCCATACCGGCCCAAGCCGGCCAAGATGCAGTCGCGCGCCCACAACGGCACCGGCAGCAACAGCAGCCACAATCAGCAACGCCACAACGGACAGGGCTCCTCCTCGGTGGGCTCGGCGGCCGGCTGCAGCAAGGATGGCGGCGAGCAGAACGGCGAGCGGCGCGAGGGAAGTCGGCGCGGCGGCAAGCGGAAACGCAACAATCGCACGCAGCTGACCGGCTCCGCGGCGCCACTGAATGGCAGCAGCGGCTCCCATGCGGAGACGTTGCCGGAGGCCACACAAAACTAGAAATCATATTTTAATCGACAACTGTTTTAAAGGAAAAGAAAGAAAAAAACGTATTTTGTATACAAAATTCGCTAGTTATTAAGCTCCAAAGTATTTTGGCGAAAAGGTTGTGCGACATGTGTGCGGCCGTGTTGATATTTGAGAGAAAATGAGAATTGTCTGAGAAAAAAAAGAGAGTGAGTGAAACTATTTTGCTACAGGTAACGCGCGGTAAGACGACTTTGTATGCTGTGTGAAATTAATTGTGTGTAATTTGCTAATAAATGTCTAATTTTTGTTTTCGTCCAATGTAAAGATTTAGCGCCAACAATTTAGTTTAACTAAGCGTTACAAAAACAATTTGCCAAATTCAACTTATTTACTTTTTAAGATTTATACACTGCGAAAAAATTATTGATTTTGTGCACTTTCATTTTGCTAATTACTTTTCTTTTGTAACATACAATTACGTTGAAACGTACTTGAATTGCATAATAAATTTACAGTTTGACAAACTTTAAAAATATCGCAAAATTGTTGAAATAAAGAGCTAAAGTTAAGAACAACTAATTTCCTGCAAGAATTACGCTTGCAAGCCGTAAGGCGGTTGGCAACGCGATGCGGCGTGCAGTCAGTGTTGTAAAATGCTGCCACATTTGAATTGGGTATCATGCCAGCATTGTTCAAATAAGTTTCGTTTGCTCTTAAAATTTTGTTTATGTTCCGGAAGTGCTAGCCTATATATATATATATATAAATCGTAATGTACAATAATTTAGTTATTTTTCTTATTCTTCAGCTCCCGTTTGACGCCCTCCAGCTCCTGCCGCATATTGTTTTTAAACATGTTCACAAAGGACCTGGAAAATGGGGAACGTCAGATTATTGTGCATTTCAATTTTATTTGTTAGACCTACTTAAAGCGCTCTGGCGTCATCTCGTGCAGGCCCTGCTCCCTGGCCAGGCTCTTGGAGCGATACATCAGCGAGACAACCAACTGGGCAGCCCGACGCATCGGGTAGCTGTCGGCCATGCGCTGTATTAGCTGTTCATTGTTGGCCAAATAGCGCATCAGCAGTCGCAGCACCATCCTGTGAGTGTGTGTGCGTGTGTTGGTGTGAACTCCTAGAACTCCGTATCCTTGTATTTGCGTATGAGCTGCTGCTTTAGCTTGAGCTGACTGCGCAACAGTTCCAGGCGCTGCAGTTGCTCCTCCTTGTTGTAATCGATGCCCGGCAGCTGTTTTATTTGCTCGCGCGCCGAATCGAAGCGCTTTTGCAGCTCAAAGATCTGCAAAATGTTGTATATAAAAAGAACTCCAAGATTGGTATTTAGTTGCTGCTTACCTTGTGATTGCAATCCTGTGACTCGCGCAGCTTCACAGCGTTCTCGAGGGGATCCTTCTCCACGCTGCAGGTAAAGAGAAAAATATTTTTTGTTATATAAGTTAGTTTAACACAAATTAATTTCGTTAGCTGCGCAGTTGCCGCTGCATATTTCATCAAAATTTAAATTTTTTTTGGCAACAAAACAGTTGGTTGCACCCACACGCACACACACACACAGGCACGTGTCAACAAACTTACCAGCGCACAATGTCGTAGATGATCGGCAAAATTTCGATGTCAAGCTGGTCAACTGTCAGCGGGCCTCCGATGCCGATGCCGTTCGATGTTTGCGTCTCCTGTGAAACGGTTGTTGTTGTTGCCGCTGTTGCTGTTGCGGCTGCTGCTGCTGTTGTTGTCGTTGTTGTTGCTGTGGGCTCAAATGGTGAATTTGATGTTTGCACCAGGCCGTCAGCAGTTAGTGTTGGTTTTCTGTCCTCAATTTGATTAATGGGCGATAATTCCATTATATTTCTTATAATTTAGCGTTTTTGTAAACGCGTTTTGCTCTGTTGTTGTTGATGGTGTGCGAGCAGTTGCTGTTAATGTTATCGATATGTTTAGTGGCTATCGCAATTTTAATCGCAGCAGTGCTGTAAGGCGCGCGTGCATAAATGACTGTGTGCGCGCGCTGTTCAAAAAATGGCAATAATTCCAATTGAGCTGTATCACAAACGGTGCTAATTTTTACATTAACCTTTTACTTGTGTTCCATTAAACTTTTGACATTAATATGCTCTATTAGAACGTTCGATATTTGATTAAGCCCAACACGTGCTTACATTACCTAATTTATTCAGTTAATTGTCAAAGGCAAAATGATGAATGGCCAAATAAAAGGCCCGAATTGTGCTAATTATTATAAATTAGCAAGAAATTTTTTTGACGGCCGCTAATTGAAGCCACTAAAAATTGTACATGGCAAATTAATTAAGACCAAAGTCGTCAAAACATTTTCAAACCATGGATACATTAAAGATACGGCTTTCTGATCTACAATTTTTATTACAACGAATTGCGTCTTTGACTTTCATTGTGCAAATAAATTAATTTCACTTGAAACCTTGCTATTGAAGGCAATTCAAAAACAATTGAAAAATATTTAATTCGACTTCGCTCATTGCCATCAATTGAAGGAATGTGCAAAAAGAGCTGAAAAAAATATAACTTCAAACTGATAAAACCTTATTTTATTTTTTGCAGTATATATTGATTGAACGACAGCTCAGAGCAAAAATTTTGGCGACTTTTCAAAATTGCCTTTGTCAATTAAATTTTCAATTAACGGCTTATGAATGAAAAGAACCCCAAAAATATACACACAAAAATGTCAAAGCACGCCAATAATAAATGTGAATCAACTGAATACAATCAAATTGTAGAACGTTAATATTTCCCTATTTGTGTCATACAAATCTCACTAAGAGTAATTTTTGATGTAGATAAATACCGTTAGGCTTTTGTGATTTTAAGGTACAGCCAACTTAACGTCTGATCGCCGCCATACATATATAGGCCAGCAAGAACTTGCGCATCATTTGGATATTCGCACGCAAATTGCAAGCAACACCCCTCCCTCTCCCCACCCACTCATATGCATTTTGACATATAAATAACAAATTTGTTTCTGTTGCTTTTACTGAGAACAACGTCAATGCTCGCCAACACAAAAAGCGCTTGGCGACAGGTGCAGCAGTCGCCGCTCTTTTGGTTGATGCTCTTAAGCGCAACAGATTCTCAACTGTTGCGCCTCTTTGTTGTTATTAAACATTTTTGCTATAATTCGCAAGTCAGGCCCCAATAATTGTTGTTTTTTTTTGGCACGCAAAGATAGCTGGGCAGACGAGGTCTGCTTCTTCTTTCAAGTGCGTGGCGATAACAGTTTCCTTTGCTTTTGTTTTCCGCAGAATTCTGCAGGCATTTGCATATGCACATGCGTGTGTGGGTGTGTGCGTGTGTAAAGAGCCCCATGCTCTTACAGCAGCGAGCGCGAAAGAGAGCGCCCGAAACGTCAGTCAGCTGGTAAACGCAGAGAATAAGCTAAAATTTATATTAGCGGGTGACGTGCGCTCACCAAAATCAGTACGTTTGCTTCCATCGGCTAAAACACAAGTTTTGTGCGAGTCTAAGTAATCAAAACAACAACAGCAACAATAATAAGCGGTCAAGCTATAACAACATCGATAATAACAACAACAATCAACAGCAGCAGCAATAACACGTCGGCGCTTTTTGTTTATCAAAAAGAAAAAAGTTTAATTCGAGCGCGTAGCGACGACGCCGCCGCAGCCCAAAACACAGTGTTTGCGCTTTTTCGAAGGCTCTCCCAATTTTCCTTTGCCAATTTTATTACGTGTGCGTGCCGAAATACGTCATCGACGCGCGCAGCAAAAGTGCGAACAGCAACAAAAACAATAAAAGCAGGAACGAGCGGCAGCCATTGAAAGCTTCTGAGTGGGCAGTTCACATCGATACAACAGTGCGAACATACAAGCATATGCATAAAAGCATATTGAATTGAATTCAATTGCAAGTACAACGCGCGCAATCAACATAAATCGAGGAAAATTTCGCTCTGTTTGAAATAATTAATTTGTTATTGTGTCGTGAGCAACGGCATTCACATTAAAAAGCAACAGCCGCCGTCGAGTTGGCCAGAGTCAAACGCGCAACACGTGTGTGCGAGCGAGATAACTGCACTGTTTCCGTATTGTGAGCGCAGTAGCGGGTGCAAGTGAAATAAGGCGTTTGATAAAAAAAAAAGCACAAAGAAATAAAAAAAAAGTACAGCTGTAAACCAAAATAAGAGCAGATAAGAAAACGTGCAAAACAGCTGAGCAGTGCAGCAGCAACAACGTTAGAAATCAAACGCAGCGCGCGCACTTTGTGTTCAATTGGTAAAGTAGCAAAGCAAACGTCTGCGTCGGCAGCGCAGTCGCAGCAGCATCCCCACACACAATAAGCGACAATCAATTTGATCAACAATCAGCCAAAGCGGCAGAAGCAGCAGCAGCCGTCGCCGCAGTCGCAATCTCTCATCGTCCCGTGTCCGTCGTAATCACAAGTTGGGTTTTTTTCTTTCCTTCTTTTTTTTCTCTGCTGATCATCATTGCCGTCGTCGTCGTCGGCTCGCGCTCGGTTTTGCGTTGAGGCTTGTGTTGAATTCGGGAACTGAAACTGTATCTGTAGTTTCCCGCTAACGGCGAATATTCTCACAACTCATTGATATTTTAACCTCGTGTCCGTGTTGGTTGCCGCTCGACCAAGGTTCTGGCCACACAAAATGCTCGTCTCTTTGGGCTTTTCGAAGCCTCGCTTCGTCGGATTAAAAGTGCTCCTATAGCGCGAAAATCAAAAAAATAAACCGGCAAATAAATATATTTATAAAAAAAAGTATTCAAATTGGCAGCAAGCAAAATACGTATATGTAACAGTTAATGAACCTCAAAATATAAATCGCAGATATTTGAAAATCGCGCGCAAACAAAAACCACTCGATGCAAACATAAAATTTTCGATTAAACAAATATATTATGCAAATTTAAATAATTAGCGCTGCAGTTCGAAAACCCGTTTCGAAATACGAAAAGAAAAAAAACATGCGTGTGTAAAACCTAAAAAAAGGCTCTAATTAAATACCTAATACAAGCAAATAATATATAACAGTTCACGCATACCAACATAAACTAATATACGGCACACATGCAAACCTGAATAAGGCTTTCAAAAACTTTATCAGTTTCGAGCACCAATACCAGCAAGCAGTTACGAACACACACAGAGAAAGACTTTTATAAATAACACGCATACAACGACGGCAGCTGTTACTCTCTCGTCTATGTGAGCAGCGATTCAACTTGAAGCAGCGGGAGCAGAAAAAAAAACAAAAAATCAAAAAAGAAATATTAGCTTTGCAGCGATTTGTACACTTAGCGGCTAAACAGAGTAAATCTGTAACGCGTCTGGAATAGTTGTGTCTCACGGTGTCTCAGCAAAAGCTAAAAAATTATTGAATATATATACTATATACATATAAAATTTAAAAAAAGTATCTGAGCTAATCGTGTTTTCCAAAAGTGTGAAATAGTGTTGTTAAACGTTGTGCGTAAAGCCACAAATCAAATGCAACTGTTTCTTGCTAAATTTTTCAAAAACTCTGTCTCATTGTCAAACTAACTGTTATAATGTCCGACTTCTGACAGTGTCAAAGTAACTAAAAAAAAAAATAATACAAAAAGCTTACATAAGCGCCAAGAATTGTTTGGTCAAGTAAAAAAAAATCAAAATATATAAGTGAAGTCGTACAAGTGCCAAAAACATTTGCTTTGCCGCATAATTAGAATGTCAAATATCTGACAGAGTGCCACACAATAATTAAAGCTCACGTTAAAAAAATAGACAAGCAGCAAAAGCTTTAATAACAGTTAATTCACGCAAAGCATTCAACACATAAGCTCGCTAGAATGTCAGCAGAAATCTGACAGCGGTTTAACAAACCAAAAGGACAAAACTCAAAATCAACACAATAGGCGAATTTGAGGAGAAACGGACGCGTTTCGAAATCTGAAAAAAAGGAGGAAAGTTGTAGCGAAGAAGAAGAAGAAGACCACAGCGACTATCAACTGTGAACTGTTGTGCTGCATTGCTCCCGCACCCCCCAACGTACAGAAACTTAACGATAAATGGAGAAATCTGAAATACGACTGCAACGCATGTCAAATGTATATCAATCGCAATCGAGCTATATGTATTTGCGTAACAAAATGCTGTTAAAAATTGAAAACACCCTACTACGTAGCCATCGTCAGCGTGAGACAACCGGGATCAAGAAACTATATAATTCGTTTTTTGTGCTCTTCTAATTGCATCAACAAGTTCTTAACGCCCGAAGAACGCACAACGAATTTTTGATCAATTCAAAGCATAAATAGTTACAAAACAAATTGTTAAAAACAAACAAAAAAAAAACAAAACTATAGATATTATTTGGTTGTTAGTTGTATACAAAATCCAAGTGCTGTGCTAAGAGAAAACAAAAAAAAACTAGTGTCATTTTTTTTCTTCTTTGTTGTCATAGACATTTAAAACAAAATGTTGACCTAAATAAAATACAATAAAAAAACATTTTTAAAACCCACAACAATTCCCTTCTACTTCGAATAATTATTGTTTGTTGCTTACAACAAAAACACACCCGAAAATATACATAATATAATTTATAAGGACTTGACAAAATTGCACGCGAAAGCTCGAGGGCTACACCCTAGAAAACACCGTGTTTCTTAAGAAATAGACGTGCGTACTAACGGTAATTGTGGACAATACCAGCATAAAACAATAATAAAAAAAAACAACAATAATAGAAACTAATGAAAATTCCGTAAAAGAATAATAAACATTTCGTGAGCATTGTGAAGGGTATCGAAAAAAATTGGAAAGGTAATTTATTTTTAAACCGGATGGCGCTTTCGTTTCTATCTGTAAATTCCGGCCTCTTGGATATACAAAGCATATTTGATCCACAATATTTACAACAACAACAACAACAGCAGCAACAATTGCAACATCATTTACCAACACAAGAGCAACAACAACAACAACAAGAGCAACAAACTTCACGCACATCAACGAAATTTGATCTGAACATTTTCAACGATTTCGACCAAATGGAATTCAATAACAACAATTTGAATCGAAACCATAATCAGTATCCGAATAATAATAATAATATAAACAGTAATAATTGTAGCAACCACAATACCAACAACAACAACAACGTTCATACGCATCAGACTAACGGTGAAAATCTTAATCAGGTAAGTTATACAATTTTAAGAACTCGTAATACTTATATGTATAAGTCGGCTGTTGTTGATAAAAAGGCTCAGGAAGTTGAGGCATTTGATATGATTATAAAATTCTTTATTAGACTTGAAATTCATTGTGCATTAGATTCGAACCTTATGAAATTGGCCTTAAAACTCATCAAATTTAATCACAGTATACATATTCATATATATTATATACTATTCATACATATATTCATTCGCGTTTCATTTGTTGTAAGGAAAAATGGATTAACCAGAAATTTGATTTTTATGTTAACAAGAATAAGTTCTTTAACAATTCCTTTTGTAATTTTTAGAAGGTTTCAATCTTCTAATTGTGCTTAACTTTATAAACTAAGAGGAATTTCTATGGGCTTTAAATTAAAAAAGAAAATCTTAGTGAACATCTCACATCTAAGTTTTATAAGCTTCCAATCAAAAGATTTGGGCACAAATAAAGTATTTTATTCCTATTATTTTCTAAAACTATCGAATATATACCGAAAATATAGGCTCAAATAAATGATTAATTTATTAAAACCATAAAACATAAAGTTTGTTCAAATATTGGGGGTATCCCTAAAATAATTATGTATCTAAAAGTTTTTGCCTGCTTCTTGGTGCTAAATAAAACTATATACAAATGTATAAAAAATTCGGCATAAAATTCAAGGTCCGAGAAGTGTCACTTCATCAAAAATGCATGAGTTCTCTATTTATTTGATTACATATTTCATTATGTCTTTGTTGTGCCACCCCTAATTGAAACTTATGTATATACAAACGGTGTATATTACGCTGTGTGTGTGCGTGTGTCTGTGTGTAAATACATCAAATTAGAATAGAATTGGTATCAAATAACAAATTGACTGGCACAGACAGGTAAATAGAGAAACAAATGCATACAGCAACATTGAACGCGATTGTTACGTAACTTAGTTAACTTGTCCGACTTTAGGTTGCCTCTAACTAGCGGATAATACACGGGCTTACACGTGCCGTGCACTTTCACCCATATTCCACACATGCTTCCATTTCCTTTCGTGAATGTTCACTTTTACAATAATCATCCTGAAGGAACGAAGATCTTAGGGAATTATATAAGGCACTTCATCAATTAACTTTAACTTCGATTTCTTCAACCGAGCTTTAAAATAAGCACATAAATAAATAAATAATACTTAGCTTTAACAGCTTCAGCTGCGCGTCGGTACAGCAATCATTTAGACAGTCAGTCAGTCAATCAATCAGTCAATCAGTCGCCAGTTGTTATATGCATAGATAAAGAGGAAGTAAAAAATAACTACAAGCTGACAACTTTCTTATTCGCCGCTTATCGAATCTTCCATTTACGAAACACATTCGACAGGTCGCCGCTTGCGGCTATTATTTACACTGTACGCTTATCTTTTGAGAACGCAATAAAACGAACTGAAACACACACAGAGACAGGCACAACACAGATACAAAACGCGGCGGCGTAAACAAATGAAATCTCAAGCACTCAATTCGTAAATATATATGTATGTATATATAGAGCGATTTGCAATCAATTGATTCTAGAAAAGTGTGACTTTCCGATTTTCTTAACTCTCACTTAAAAAAGATGAAAAAATAAGCATATGTGCAGTGTACACACACACACACACACACACACACACACACACACACACACAGCTGCATTTGTTAGGCACAACAATACGCTCAAGTCCACTTTAGTAGAACACTTATTATCAGCAAGGTTTAGGACCTGAGCGATAATGCGCCTGGCTGCCTCGGCTGGCAATGCCTCGACTCTCTGATTGAACAACATGCTAGACGATTTCGAGAAAAAAAACACGCTCAGTTTTCGAAAAGTTAATCGTAGGCCGAGTACTTGAAAAGTTGCCCAGCGACTGCGAGCTGATAGTTACATTATACGAAATCGGAATCTTCCCTAATCCCAAATGTTTATTCTCTTGGAATTTTCTTATAGATCCAAAATAGTCATTTTATTAGCGGCTATCATCATCAGCACATTGGATCGGATTATGAGCCAGTGATTAACTTTGTTGATTCACCGCCGAATTCTGAGGAATCTTGGACAGGTAAGAGAGAATTTTCTATAGACAGATAGCGTATATATGTATATTCAAACTCAACGTGAGACTCATCGCATCCATCAAAAGCAACACAATCGCAATCGCATTCACAATCGCATTCGTTAATTGGCTAATCGATACGTTTCGATTCGATTTCGGTTCGTATTACTGCAGACGCACAGTCCAAGGATTCACCAGGACCCCAAATTATCGACGTGAGGACAATTTACTCAGACAGCGGCTCGCGCAAAAGACGAATGGATTGGTACTCATTGGACATCGGTCAAAGTGAAAATTCACCGACAACACAATCCGGCGACATACCCAATAAGGTGGCACATCAGGAGAAGGATAAGCACAAACGTGAAAAGCATTCAGGTGAGAAGCACGAGATCAACTTTTTTAATATTTAAAACTTAAAACTATAAACGTAAATCAAATAAAGAGGAATTGTTTAAAGCTTGGAAGTCATGAGCTAAGACCGTATTTCGCTTTGCTCTTGGTTCTTGGCAATAGTTTTGGCCAAACTATGAAGCTAAAAATTTTTTCAGTTCTTAAAACTTAAAGCTACAAACATACTTTAAATAAATCTAATTTGTTTAAAGCTTAGAAGTCAAAGGTTAAGACCGTATTTCGTCTTGCTCTTTGTTCTTGGCAAAAGTTATGGCCAAGCTATCAGCCCTTCCGTATAATTCTTTGGCCTATGGCATTATCTAAAAAAAGAGAAAATTAACAACAATTGAAATCGGTTTCTGGTATTGCGATCTGGCGGCAATCTTAATTAGCGGGCGTTTATACGCATGGATATCAATAAGAATGAAGTTCTCTCGATCTCTGCCATCTATGTATGTAGAGCCTATTGCTACGGGCCTCTCAAATCTTGACCATCTTTTAATGTGTCATGCACTTAAAGCCAAGGCGAATGTGCTAATTGTTTAACAAACAAAATATTATATTTGCTAATTAATCGATATCTATGAAATATACAAGTTCTCACTTGTCTGTCTGTCTGTCTGTTTGTCTGTGTCTGTGCACGTCATAAAATTGATTTTTATTGCCCATATCGTGAGCTAACATTTAAAATTTAATTTAGTTTGTTGTGTAGCGTACTCATAAACTCAAGAAATGTATGAAAAACTTATTTAAAAGTTCGGAAACAACAAAAAAAAAAGTTGGTAGTGTAATATTAAAAATACCAAACAAAAATTTGCATTGGTATTCTAGAGCTCATAAATTAAAGTAGAAAGAAACAATAAAGTATGAAGTTCTTCCGCATGCCGAAGATTTAATACCCTTGTAGAAATTTGACTTACGCTTTTGCAGATATGCAGATATATAGAAGCAGACTAGCTTAAATATTCAATTTGGTTAATTGTGCGCTGGAATCGATCAGTACCTTCTGATCTGTAGTTACAACGTATTGTAGCTTATAAGCTATTTACATTGAGGGTTATTTAAAATGAGAACATACTGTAGAGTGCTTAGATGAGGAAGGTAGCAGGTGTGTAACCTTTGGAGGCGCCTCTCTGTGATGCTGGAAAAGTTGTTAGGCGGAGATGCCGTTCGATGGCGATGAGAAGCAAAGTGAAACTAATAAATGGAATGACAAGTTTCTCATACAAGAACCTACTTTTCATCCGATCTTTCTGTGGACCTATAAGACTAAGAAACTAATTCACATTTGAACAGACAGACGGACAGACAGACATCGCTTTTTCAACTCGGCTAATCTAGAATAAATATACTTTTTGGGGTCAGAGATTTCTCCTTCTATGCGTTACACATTTCATGACATCATTTTAATATGCTCTGCAAGGGTATAAAAACTATAGCATGGTAAAATTAAATCTGATATACATATACTAGGAAATTTTTATATTTATACTAGTTATTATAATTTAGTATTTAGTCATGTAAATAAGCATTTCTTATGGTTTTTTCCAAGTATATATATGAAACTAAGAAATTATATTGAAAACTCTGAAACATCAGAAAATTTCATAAATTAAATTACTAATACTAATACTAATCATAAACTAAATTACTAATACTAATGCTACATAAATAATTACTTGGATATTTTTGTATATGTTTAAATGGAATATATAAATAAATAGAAGAATTCTTATTTGGGACGAATGTCGTCTAGGGTCTTGCAATTTTTTGTACATAATACCGAATATATAATAATATAATGAAATGCCAAAATAAATAATAATAATTATTATAATAATAATAATACAAATAATAATAATAACAATAAAAAAGGTTAAAAGCTGAGAAAGAAAATTATATTGTTAGCTTAAAGATGGAAAATACTTTTTTTAATATTTTCAAATTCCAAAATTTCTTTCACAACTTTAAATTATAGATTAAAGGCCTCTAGAAATATTCGTTTTTATAATGTGAAATAAAAACTGTAATTAACTTAACACATATGTGCAAGACATGGCGTTAAATGCCTTGAAACTGTAAGAATAGAACAAAATGCTGGTCAATAATTAAGTCTATAATTTTATAGCTTTATAGGACTAATATTTAAAAAATCTCTGGAAAGTTTCCAAACACGCCCAAATATATATAAAACTAACTAAAAGCTAAAATATAAATCAAGATGGGGCAGACAAACCGTGCACAATACGTATTTCTAAAATTCAGTTGGAGAGATTACAACTTGCCAAAATCACGCAAAGCCCGGCAACAATTGCCATTGGCCTAATTACAGCGTCAGCTACAACAACAACCACAACTACAACAATGCTGATGTTGAGCGAGAGACACGGCCATATAATTTAAACTCTTTTTTTTTGTGAGTTAAACCAAGCTAGACGTGTGCCTATCGCGGTGCTCGTGATGGCTTATCAAGAAATGTGAAATCAACAGAACAATTGCCGGCAGATAAGGGCCGCAAAATTGTCGACGTTTTGTCGAACCGGCAATTAAAGCAATTTTCATTTTCATTAAAACAACAGAAAATTGTTTTTAATACAATTTTCACTTCTCTCATTAGCTTTTCGGAAAAAGTTTTCAGCAATTAGTCGAGGGAACAGAAATGTTTAATTAACAGCAAAAAATAATTAAGTCTCTAGAAACTATAGTATAGTATTCATATTAAGTTTATATAACGCAAGCTGCTTAATGATTTTTCAATTATTTTTCAGTCCCATTTCGATCTAGCCTAGCCTTAAGTTCCATTATTTGGTGCCTGTTTCGGGCTTAGCTGTTGAATTTCTATTGGATTGTTATTGAAGCAATTACAGTATAACAATTTCCTCTTTTATTTTTGACAATTTAACAAGCTTAAATGCTTACATAAATACAAAATCGATCCCATCTATATACCCCATCCCATCTACCCTGTACCAAGTTACGTAAAACTTAATAGTTTTCCTATGATGTTTAGGCCTATAAAATGCGTTCATAAAAGTCACATGCTTAGCCTAAGCCCAACATACCCACTTAGCTGGGCTAAGGGGTATTTCAACAGTAATCATATCTGATAGACAGTATCTGAACGCAAAGTGTTTTAATCGAAATATTCGTAACTACAACAAATAATTAAACATTATGTGCGTCACTAGGTTCTAAATAAACTGGCACAAATTTAATTTTATGCTTCCAGGTTTCATTCAAAATAATCTTAAATATATATGATAAGCTTGAGCAGTTAAATGTGTATTTAACTGTGTATACTAGATGTTCATAATTATTAATTTCTTTAATGTATATATGAGTATGTGTTGAGGGAAGCGAAGATCGTTACTCATTGCATATTTTACACAATTGCTTTAATTAGCCTTATTCTATAGATGATGGAATATGCCATTCGAGAGATAGCTAGATAGATGTATAGATAAACATAGAGCAAGGCAATACGAAAAGGTCAAAACGCATTAGTAATAGCAGAACTTCGACTATTAAAAGTACAATTAAAAAGTTATAAACATTAAAAATTATTTTCATGCACAAGATTAACAACTCACAATGAATTTGTTAGAAAAATTCCACAATGATATTCTCTCATAATTGTGTAAGAAACTGAAAAAAATATTTTGAGGTTTTTGTAGAAAAATAATATTTATAAATTAATATTAATATTATTATTATATTATTTTATATTATATTATATTATATAGAAAAAATACTTTGGTAACAGAATATTAATAACTTTATAAATGATTATGAAGAATATTATTACAGCATTATTTAAAAAAAAGGCTATTAATTACTATATATAAAAAATTTCAATAAAAAAATAAAATTATTTTTAGTTATTAAGATTATTAAATAAAAATGTATTATAGTAGAAAAATATTTTTAAATTTAATATTTTATATTTTAAAAAGATTCATAATTATTAAAATAAGCATATAGAAATTTTTTTAATAAACAAGTATTTTTAATGTGTATAATTATTAAAATTCAAATATTTTAGCTCAAAAATATTTATAACTAGTTAAATTATTTTCTCAGTAATAATATATTTTTAAATATTAAAATTATTATAAAACAAATTATCTTAGGTTCAATTAAATTATCATAAAAAAATTAATAAAGTAAAGAAAATTTTGAAGGGTATATCTAAATTTGATGCGATATATATCAGAGCATACCTTAAATTCCAGACGTTTGAGGAACATTTTGCTTTAATTCACATCACGCAAAAATGGGCTTAAATGACGAAACATTTTGAAATATTTTTCTTCAAAAGATATTTCTCTAATTATCTATAGACATTTATACATGTAAAACTTAAATAAACAAACCTGTTTTCTTTCTACCTCTCTCTCCCTCTTTTATTACAGGTCGCAACAGCTGGAGCGACGAAATAGGTTTTGATCTGAACGCCGAGTTCAATAGCAACTCATATTTGAACAAGTGAGTGGAAAGATATAGGCAGCAACCGGAAGTTGCTGTGATTGCGAATGCAAATTGGTCAACTAAATGTATTTGCAGTGAAAACTTTTTATCGTTCTCCCCGAGCCTGACGGCGCTCAAACAAGAGCCGCAAACGGAGCAGCTCAAACCGAATACAAAGATATCCTTGGACAGCGGCAGCAGCAACAACAACAACAACAACAGCAGCTCCGGCATTGGCAAGAGCGATAAATCTCCATTGGGCGAGGCCAATCATACACCAGAGTCAGGAGTTGGCGCATCTGGAGGCAGTGGCAAGCATGAGTTGAACGCCGGCATCATTTGCGGCTGTGGCACGCCGCAAGGCTCGCCCGCCGCAACGGATTTTGAATTGAATGGCAATGCCAATGTGAATGAAGCAACAGCTGAGAAAAGCCGAGCCGCATCGGGCAATGAGGCCTATACACAGGCGCGTAAGTAGAAGTTCAATCCCTAGTGCATATATATATATATATATATACATATATACATATACATGTTTATATAATTGAATCAATTGATAAATTGCAGCGCGCTCTGGACTGCAGCAGCAGCTGAGCGTTGTCGAGGCAGCCAAAATTGAGCCCAGCTCATCCGGTGGTGCATCCCATGGAGAGGATCATAAGTAAGTGCAAAAATATAATAATTTTTAAAGTTAGTTTTAAGCATGTGTATTTAGTTTACACCCATATATCAAATTTTAACTCTGAGCGGAAAACATTTCTTATCTTAGATATCGTCTTAGATAACATCTAGTGCCATTTTTATTTTCAACTTTGTCTCGAATAGAGAAGAGGTTAACGTTTGTTTTCCATTTACTTAGTATAAATTCGTGTAAGTAAATGTAACAACTGGAAAAAATTTGTGTATTTTTTTAGATTCCATTTTAATAATTTTTATTATGTTATATTTTAATATATAATATTAATACATTATATATGATGTCATATGTTCAATATTATTTGAATTATTTTAAATTATCTTAAATTTTAAGATTTCCCTATGTTAGGATAATTTTCCAATCTTAAATCAAAATATATTTCAAATATTTGTAATCTAAGTTCCAGGATATATTCAATACATTTAGCTTTAACACTCGGAAAACCTTCTTTTGATATTTATTTGCAGATTTCAGTACATTTTGGCAGCGGCCACCTCCATAGCGACGAAGAACAATGAGGAGACTTTGACCTATCTGAATCAGGGTCAAAGCTATGAGATCAAATTGAAGAAAATTGGTGACTTATCTTTCTATAGGGATAAGATTTTGAAGGTGAGTGGAAAGACGTGATTGAAAATCCTTTGAGAAGTATTTGCGTTAGATCGAGATCTCTGCGACCTCTCTCGCTTGTTCTCACTCACGCGTTGAGTTCAAACTAATTTGCAAAAAAAAAGGAACAAATTTACTTTAAATTGACTGAGTTATTGTTATGCTTGTTTCTATTAAGACTATATAGAAACTGTGCCTGTTGCTATACGTGAATGATTGTTGTTCGGGCAGCGCGGTCGCGTCTGAGGGCAGCTCCAGCTTTAGTGCCTCGGCTTGTATTGAAATATATGTTGTGAGTGTGTGCGTGTGTTTGCATGTTAATTGATTTTAATATGCCCCAATTAAACTTAATTTGTACGCAAAACAACTTGAGGCTTACGCAGGCGCAATGTCTCATGTGGCAATCAGAGAAACTTGTACATCTTTAAGTCTGTCAATTCGCTCATCTTTCATTACCCTAAAACCAAAAGAAAATGGGTAGAAGGGGTATTAGGATTTTGTGGCAGGCAAAAGGAAGCACCTTAACCTGATCAGAACGAGGACCGGAGTCGTTCCTCAATCCTCAACTCAACTGCTTTTGTAGAAAAGCAACGATCTCTCAGACTTAAAAAGCCCGAGACTTTGAAATACATATTCATACATAAAATGAGCTATTATTGTATTATAGACAACTATTTTGATACATGGCTTTTTAATCCTCCCCAATCTCATCAAAATGGGAGAAAGCTCTTTGAAAAGATAGAGCCTTGCGCTTTGGTATTTAATATATGTATAAGCATTAAAAAATTTAATAAAGATTGGACCATAAGCAACCAAGTTAATCAAGATGGTTTTCCACATAAAGTATGGACCTAAGGAAAGCTTATATCTGTCTTTGGTAATGTAAGCATAAAAGTAAGCCTGATTATTTGTAAAGGCAGCTAGAGACCTGTCTCAGGGTATTTGCTAGTCGGAAACTCCTGACGAGAGACGCTTGTTTGCATTGTTTTTGGTTAAAATTGAACTTTGTATTTAAACAATTGTGCATTTCCTTTGCAGAGCGTTATCAAAATCTGTTTCCACGAGCGTCGTCTGCAGTTTATGGAACGCGAACAGATGCAGCAATGGCAGGCATCGCGTCCTGGGGATCGCATTATTGAGGTGGACGTACCATTGTCGTATGGCCTGTGCCACGTGTCGCAGCCGTTGAGCTCGAATGCCTTGAATACGGTGGAAATATTTTGGGATCCATTGAAGGAGGTCGGTGTTTACATCAAGGTCAATTGCATTTCGACCGAGTTTACGCCAAAGAAGCACGGTGGAGAAAAGGGTGTACCGTTTCGACTACAAATTGAAACCTATATAGAAAATACAACAGCGACAACAACAACAACAACAGCAGCAGCAACAACAAATTGCGGCAACAGCAGCTCGAGCAGCAGCAGCAACAGTAGCAGCAGCAGCAGCAACAGTGCTGCGGGCAATAACAACAACAACAACAGCAGCAGCAACAACAACAGCAACAACAATACTGGCAATATAATTAGCAACAACAACAACAACAACATATCTGCCGGTACTTCGCCTTGCCCCACGGACAATCGGAATGTGAGCAGCGGCTCGATTGCCGGCCTGGCCGCACTCAATGGCAAACAGGCGGTGCACGCAGCTGCCTGCCAGATTAAGGTGAGGCCACAATTTGTGGGAAAGAAGTGTGCCTGGCCAAAAGTATTAATCGCTTGCCCTCAACTCAACTGTAGGTCTTCAAGCTAAAAGGCGCCGATCGCAAGCACAAACAGGATCGCGAAAAGATACAAAAGCGTCCCCAATCTGAGCAGGAGAAGTTCCAGCCCAGCTACGAGTGCACCATTATGAATGATATATCATTGGATCTGATACCGCCAGCGAGCACAACTGGCTGCTACAGTCCCGAGTAGTAAGTGCAAGTTCTTACTAGTTATATTCTCTTTTTAATCAATTGTGCTCAAATAATATTTTCACCATTATTTACTATATTTTAACATTATTTGGGTTTTTTATTTCGATTTTTTAAAGGCAGTTTCGTCTGATTAATATTTAATATATTATTTATGTGGTATATTTTTGTGTTGAATTTGCCTTTATTATACTTTCGTTTTTTTTTTAAACCGTAACCAGATTAAGAGTTCGCTGCTTTCTTAGATTTTTTATAGCTTCTTGAAGAGGGGTGCTTAATTAGTATATGCGATCCATTTGTTTAAAAGTTTTTGCTATAACTCGTGAGTATTTCAATTGGTTTTCCGTTAGCTGGCATGTTTTTCTTAATATTCCTTAACAGAAAATATTTGAAAGTCTATAAGTCTAGTCTAATTTATATCTGGGGATCCAAGCATTCATTGATCAATTATTATAAGGAAAACATTTAAAGAGATCTGCTTCTTAAGACATTTTTGGTTAGCTTATTTAAATACAATTAACTGGTTGTTTTGTCTGCCAGATCGGTTCAAGTCGAACGGTCTATAAAGTGGCGTTTATTCTCCCTCCAATAATTCCGCGCAAATTTCTGTAATTTCTCATTATATAGTATATAGATAAATGAATATATATATATATAGTTATATCGTTTTGTTTCGTTAGAAGTACAAGGTTTTTATTTATGGGGCTGTGAACGTCGGCCCACGATAATTTAGCTTTTGATTTATATATGGGGCTTACAGCGAGCTTTGAGTTATGAAAGACAGTTTTACAGATAAATACCAAGTGCTATACGATACCATGATAAGCTAGTTTTTAAGTTTGCATAACACAAGTTCATGTGTCTATATGCATATGAACATGTGTGTGTGTGTGTGTGTGTGTGTGTGTGTATTAAATGCCATCATTTCTATATACATATATTTGTTTACGCAGTTCAATGAGCACTCAACTATTTTTATGGCATTTTTTCTTAGCTATTTTATTAAAATTTTTTTTTTTTTTTTTTTTTTTAAATGATATCGAGATCTATTGTTGATTGAGAAATGGGAATTACTTTGTGTATAGCCTATAGATCGGAAACGGGTTTCTGCTATTTTATGTTATTTTTTATATTTGCAATCTCTCTCTTTTCGTCATTCTCTCTCTCTCTCTCTTTCTCTCGCTCGCATATTTACGGCAGAATGTTTCTCTTTGCAGACAAAGAGAAGTCTTAAGAGCATATTTTTTTATGAGCTTGCGATTCCATGTAATTGCTTATATCTCGTTAGGTTTTACGAACCGGATTTGTTTTGCGTACAATTCAATAAAACAGCAAACACTTGTCGTTATTTATAGTGTAGAAACATATAGCTTTCAACCGGCTGTAATACCCTGTTTAAGGGTAAGAGGTGGGGTATACTGACTTTTTGAAAGGTATTTTAACTTATTATTGTAAAAAATCATTAAATTTGCAATTGGGAATTATAATTGATTAACAATTAAATATCAATTATTGTAGGCAATCTTTAATTTAAAATAATAAAATTTACAATTTTTTAGTTTGGCCTTAAAGTTAAATCTGTTTAATCTAAAAAAAAAGAAGTTATTTATAAATGTTTTAGCTTAGAACAGGGTATAACTTAGTCATGGATTCGAATTGTGTTATTAATTTTTACTTAAGAATTCTTTTTGCTCCACTTGAGCAGCAACATGGGCGTGGTAGAAGAGGGATGCCTAAACAATGAAGAGGAAAAACAATCTCATATGGATTATCTCGTTGGGCTCGTTCGACTTTGAATCTAGTTGGACAACCTCAAGAACTTTGCCAACATACAATTTTAGCATATGCAAAACTTGGCCCAAAGGCTGAAGGTCAGAAAGCAACATGAAATATGGTTAGCTGACTGAGCAGACGTTTGTATAATTTAATCAAGCACAGCAAAGCGTATCGGTTATCAAGGTAGATAATATGTGGCATATAGCAAATGCATGGTGAAACCAGTCCAAAAGTCAATGCAAGCATAAGCTGTGCTAAAAGAGAGGCAGAGAGTAAGAGAAAGAGAGAGGGAGGGAGAGAAAACTGACTGCGTATATATATTTAGATACACATGTATTTTTGTATCTGTAAAATCTGTGTATCTGTTGGCTTGTTTCATTCGTGAACATGCGCTTGTATCTGAAGGATCACGCCTGTCGTTGCCACAACAACTATTATCAACATCGCATTTGTATTGTCAAATTAAATATTATTTTCATTGAAATACTAATCTATTTACTATGGTTTAATTACAGTATGAAACTGTGGCCAAATTCGCCGGTGCATATACCAAAATATGATGGAATGCTGCCATTCACCAGCAGCGCATCACCGGCGGCCAGCAGCAGCCCCATTGCGATCAATTCAGTGACATCGACCAATTCGCCAACATTGAAACTAATGGACGCCACAAATATGGTATCGCCGCAGCATGTGCCAGCCGATATGGACGATTATGTATGCCATAAATACCCACATTATGCCACAGCTAGTGTAATCTAATTTAACTTTTTTTTTATTGCATTTCTGTTGCATAGAATCAGAACATTATGCCAGAATCAACGCCCGCACAAGTGACACAGTGGCTGACAAATCATCGTCTGACGGCCTACCTCACCACATTTGCCCATTTCTCGGGCGCGGATATTATGCGGTGAGCGTAGCGCTCACATTAGAGAGCTTTTTTCTACTATATCCATATAATTTTGTGGATGTCGGCTTATTCCCTCACTCTTCAACGATTTCTCTTTCTATATTTAGCATGTCCAAGGAAGATCTAATACAAATCTGTGGACTTGCCGATGGCATACGCATGTTTAATATATTGCGCGCCAAGTAAGTTGAATTTTTAAATTTCAAATATAAAAATGATATCAGCTGTAAACATTTTGCAGCATTGGATTAATCTTGTGAGTGTGTTATGTAGTGTTCCATAAAGAGCTTTTCTGGCAAAGCTTTAATATTTCGCAATGTAATTTAATTAAAAGCTTTATTCGAACCAAACTAATCCCACCAAATTTTAGAGGCGTACTCTTAATTAAAGCTGTAAGCCTATTATAATAATATTTTACGATTAGCTTTCAGCTTTAATTTAACAAAAATTTTATTGGAATAAATAATTAACTTAATAAGTAAACTTAAAGATAGAGCTATTTAAAGTGGATTTATAGCTTAAAGCATAAGATCACACATAGATCTCTTAAATCTCATTAAAACTTTAAAGTGAATTTTTAAAATAGAGAATTGCTTAATATAGCTCAACCCGTTACTAAGAGTAGTATAATAATTTTAATATAAAGTGCTTTCAGCTTATGTAAAGAACATTAATATTAAGCGCACATCCTAGTTTGAAAGCTTCATAGTTAAATAGTAAATTCAAATAAGATTAAAGCTTTCTTAAACCGCGTCCCTGGCTCCAATCTGTTGGCCTTCTCAAGGATTTAGTTCCTGTATTGCACTCAAGATGAATCCAACGTACAAATCAAACTTTCAGCTCTTGTCATTTTGATTTAAATAATAAAAACATTTGATAATTTTTTCAACATCTCTTACAGGACCATTGCGCCACGTCTGACGCTCTATGCCAGCATGGATGGCTGCAGCTACAACGCCATCTACTTACTGTGCAACACAGCCAAGGAGCTGCAGCAGAAGATCTACAAGCTGCCCGGTTTCTATGAGTTCATGGCCAAGGGCGGCCAAGCTGGCGCAAGCTTGGAGAATGGCAACGGTGTGGCAGCCGCAGCGGCTGCTGCAGCAGCGCTCTACAACAATTGGGGCATGCACTCAAAATACTCGGGCAGCGGCTCCAATATATTCAACGAGGCGAACAAGAGTTGCGTATATATATCGGGTCCATCCGGCATACATGTCAGCGTCAGTGACGAGGTCCTCAACAATGAGGTCAAGGACGGCAGTCTCTATGCCCTGGACGTGCAGGGCGGCAAAGTTATAATGAAATTGATCAATAAGCAGGATAACAATTGAATAATTGTTTATCTAAACTTGCTAATTATAGAAATGCGATTGTTGATTGCCTGCACCAAGCAAAACCATGAAAGAAAAGTATAGTTTTTAGCATTTATAACGAGCTATATCAAATGTAACACATGCGTATTAGAGTTATATCACACAAACACACACATATGCATATATATATATATATATATATATATATATATATATATCATATATATACATATATATTTCTAATTCTATATAAGTTTCAATTTGTATGAGATTTCGCGCAGCAATTTTGAACAAGTAACCACATTCACCTACCAACATTACGTCCCATGCTTAAAGTTCTGGAGATATTCGAATTTCTTTGAGTTCCATTTCCATTCAATTATGTTTTGTCTGAGTTTTAATTGTTTCTTGTTTAATTTTCTACTTGATCCGAAACATTTTGTATTTTATTTGGTTTTTTTTTTATTTTCTAATTCTGCATGTTTTATGTTGTAAGCTTTATTATTTTACCCCTACGTATGTAACAATTTTATATATATACACACTATATACCACATAAATATAGCAAAGATATATATGAAGCAGTTGCAAGCAATTGAAGTAGAAGAAAAAACACAAAAATCACAAAAAAAAAATTATTATTTAGCAGCACACACACACATATTACAACACGATAATTACAACAGAGTACAGTACCACAAGATCGAACATTGAACAACAAATGTCGGATGAAAGAGTTCAGCTAACAACCAAACAACATCTATTGTTTTAACAAAGCTTATCCAATTGTATGTGATAAAAGCAATAAAGTGTTATCCAAGAGTGGACTGTCGAAAAAAAAGGTAAAGAACTTATTAATTAATCGGGGCGTATTCAATTGGTCTAATGTAATCTTAAGTTTAGTTTTGAAATTAAGAATATTAATTGAAAACTTCTAGAACGATGTATTTAAAAGCCTGCTAAAGCCAACAGTTTAAAACAGGTTTAAACTGGCTGTAAAGTGTCTTCTTACTCGAAAATAAGGTCTCATATGCCGAAAAAAAGGTCAGTGGAATTTTAAAATTATTGATAGAAGATACAGTCTTATATTTTAAAACCTGAACATCTGAACCTAGATTATAAAAATATAAAATTATATATATTGCTATATGGGATCCACCAACTCTTGCAGCATTTTCGATAAAACTTTTGACAATGTACTCCTTCCAATAGGGAAGATAATCTCTATATATAAAACTGTTTGTCCTGACTTACTGACTGATTGGTGATAAACGCAATGCCCATACCGTAAGAGTTAGGAAGCTAAAATTTTAACTGTAGTTACCTTATGTGATGAAGGTGCACGTTAGTCGAAATTAAAGTCTAAATCTGGCCCTAAGATTCGTATATAGACAATTTCCCATTCCCAAAACTCAGTCAAATCTCATCAGATTTTCACTTTTTTTTCATGGTTTGGCCTCTAGATTGATCTGGCATTCAAAGCTGAATATATGTTTTTTAGTCGAAATTCAAGTCAAAATCTTACCCCAAGATTCGTATATATGTAGATATCGGTCAAAATTTCCTATTCCCATAACTCGGTCAAATCTTATCAGATTTGCACGAGGTTTGGATCTTTGTTCATGGTTTGGCCTCTAGATCAATTTGGTTTGAAAATGGTTCCCTTAACTATCCTATACAGACATGGGTCAAAAATTGCCGCCCCCATAGCTCGGTCAAATGTCATTAGATTTAATCAGTTAGCTTAAAAAGTTTTCGATTATATTAAAAAAGTGTGACCACATTTGAAACAGAGATGCCTTCGACTAGAGTTGAATTAAATTTCTGGCATTTGACAACACTTTCGGCACGGGGAAGTACCCCAATGTGATTTGATTAGAGAAATTATTATATTTGCTTGTTAAATTAATGGAAACTAGTTTAGTAATCAAAATTTCAAATAGGCTAACTCGGATATGAAATACTTGGCAGTAATATTAATATTGCTGCTATGCGTGCTGGGTAATTAGAGCATATAAATTTTATAATATATATATAATCCAATTGTAATACAAATTGTTGAGGCAGGCACTCAGGGCGATTGCCAAATAGCCCGGCACATGGTGGAAAATACAAATCGCATATTTACCTACCGGGATGAGAGTGGCGCTCTCCAGCTGTTGCGCACTGAGCGAGTGCCCAGCGGAATGCGGCTTTACATGTACTGCAGCGCATCGGATGTGCTGGAGACACAGTGCCAGGATAACGGGCAGTTTACGTTGCCGCTGCCCCTGAGCTGTGGCACGCCGATGCGGTCAACTGTCGTGAAAAGCCGCGACGCTGCATGCCCCCAAACGCTTTACATAGTGGGCTATTCGCTGGAGGGCAAACATCTAGAGCTCTTTCGCTGCTGCCACGATGCCCAGGAGGGTCGGGTGCTGTACGCAGAGAGCGATGTCTACTACAAGAGCTTCTGTAAGCCTTCCGCTTAAATCAATTAGAATCTGCAGCCTAAGCCAAAGTCTTTTCACAGTCGCCAAGCGACCGTGGGTAGAATTCGAGACGGATCAAATAGTCACGCCTCAGGAGGCGGCTGCCTTTATGAAGCGTAATACCCATGATGCATTCAATTGTATTTTTGGCGAAAATCAAAAATATTTGCCCAGTCCAAGCGATCTGGTCATCAATCGCGGCCATTTGGTGGCATCCGCCGATTTTCTGTTTTGCGATCAAATGGGCAGCACTTTTCGCTATCTGAACGTGGTGCCGCAATTCAAGAGCATCAACGATGGCAACTGGGAGAAAATAGAGCGCTGGCTGCGCAGCCAGGTGCCCGCCGCGACGCCGTTCCGCATCAGGACCGGTGGCATCGATGTGCTCACGCTTCGGGATCAGCATGGCGACGAGCGCAGCGCCTACCTGTCCGGCTACAAGCTGCCGGTGCCCCTGTGGATCTATAAGATTGTGCGAGACATCGACGGCAACGGCATCTATGTGTTTCTCTCGTACAACAACATATTCGAGCGCAACCGACCGGAAGTCCTGCACAATTGCCAGAGCGTCGCGTGTCCTCTTAGTTTGCCGGACAATGCCAACGATGGTTTCATCTTTTGCTGTAATCCAAACAACTTTCCATACTAAGACGAATGCACAAATTGTTTGTGGTTCTGGCTTTCAAAGGTAAGTCGAACTATTTAAGACCATTTTATATATTTGCTTTATTAATTGATTTTCCATGTTTCACCTTCCCATTATCACAACTGTTTTAAAACTTTTTTTGGTTTACTTGTTCACTGAATGCGCTTTGGTTTAATTTTAATAATTTATTTTTTAACATTTACCAGAAAATACGCCTCAATAATTTTGCAAATAAATAAATTTTAGACATTTTAATACATGAATTATCATAATTTAATTATTCTATTTGTTCTTTTGATTATCACGATAGATATTGGTATTATTATTATTTATATTATTGTTATTATTATTATTATTATAATTACTATTATTATTATTATTATTATTATTATTATTATTATTATTATTATGTATTATTATTATTATTATTATTATTTTAATTATTATTATTATTATTGTTATTATTATTCTTATTATTGATATTATTTTTATTACTATTATTATTATGACTAGTATTTTTTGTAAATATTTTGTATTAATATCATTAGACGTATTATTATTACTTTTCTTATTATTATTATAAGTATTTTTTCTACATAATTTACTTATTTTCTTATATATTATTATTATTTTAAATTTCTGACTCATTACAAATGTTTTTTCTATCTCCTTTTGCCCAAAGGACTTTCTTATGTAACATCTTTTTATTTTCCTAATTGTTCTTCGGATTCTTTCCGCACTTTCCTAAAATACGCAGGCAAAATGTAAATTTTTGCAATAAAATTGATAGATGAAAATCGTTTAAAGGAGAACTGTCCTTTTGGCCATTTAAAATGCGCTCTGAATAATTTAGTATATTTACTTAACGGTTCTCAGCTTATTAGACAACAGTCAGCGATTAGTGAAAGTCGCATGCACTGCTCAAAATAGTACACTACGTTGTTCATATACATATGTTTATTTTAAGGTTTAAATTTAAAACATTTCTTTTGGGAATTCGAAAAAACCAATCTAAATATGTATTAAATGGATGAACAAATTTATATTTGAAAATGTGCTTTATTTTTATTTAGCTTCAATATTTTATTTACTTTAAGGAATTTTTTTTTATTCTTTCAATTTATTTTACTCCTCATATTCATAATTTTCCAATATTTGTATACTTCTTGATTCTTTTGGTGCCCAAAGCTATGTTCAATGAATTCATTTAAATTTAATATTAATGTCAATTAATGTCCTTTAACGAGTTTATAATTGTCTACGCAATGCCTTTAAAAGGCCTAGTCCATCTCAAGACCCGCATTAGTTGGAGTCCAAGTGTTCTACGAAATGAATCTTACTTTTGATAGGTCTGTGGAGGTGTTTTATACGGGCCAGAGGCGTATTTTGGACTGGTATTCGCTTTGGCCGCAGCAGGTGCGCTGGAAACGCGTGCTACACGGGATGAATTTCTGGCTGGTTTTCATCTTCTGGATGATGATCTTTAGTCTCATATTAGCGCTGTATATTGGCATCAATATACGGCAGATGATCGAGATAATGAGGGGCTTCTTTTTGCTGGCCACAAGCGTTGGTTACTCAATAAAGGTAAAATGTTTAAGATTTGTACAGCAACTGGCTAATACTATGTATTATTTTCAGCTGTTCTCCTTTAAGTCTAATAATGTAGCCCTACTCCAAATCTTAGCTAATCTACACGATGCACTATTCCGACCGGAGAGCCCCGAGGAGCAGGAAATCTTGGTGGCCGCCAGGGAATTGAGTCGTACTGTCCGCAATTCTTACGGAGCTTTTTCGGTCTGTACTCTAAGTTCATTGCTCCTTACTCAATATGTCATCGATAATACCGAGCTGCCTCTGGCTACCTATGATCCTTTCAAGGGAGCTCCCGGCTCCTTTGGCTACTGCGTCATGTACATTTATCAATGTGTTGCCCTCTCGCTCGGCTGCTTTATGAATATATCCATCGATTCGCTGTGCTGTTCGATGTTTATATTTATTCGATGTCAATTAGATATTTTGGCATTGCGACTACAAAATATTGGAAGACAAGAAGAAAGGAGCCGAAGTAGAGCTGCAGCTGAAGAAGTCCATTCAATACCACATGAAGATTGTCCAATTGGCAGCTGATATCGAGGCTTTGGTCTATAAACCCATATCGGCGCAAATATTCTGCTCGGTGCTGGTCTTAACTGCCAACTTCTATGCCATGTCACAGGTGAGTGGATAGAAAAAAAGGAGATACAAATATTGAACATAGATGAAGGTAACCATTTATAAAAAGAATCACGTTTTTAAATAATATAGTTATCCAATGAAAAGTTATTGTTCCTAAAGATGTTAATCTACCAAATCTGTATGCTCCTTCAAATCTTTATATTATGCAACTTTGCGGGGTAAGTGACCCCCAAATATATATAACAGCCGATATATACGTACATATATGTTATATCAGTGAGATAACACAGCGCAGTCTGGGTCTGCCCCACGATCTGTACAGATCCAATTGGGTTGGGTGGCAGCGGTCCAATCGCCGCCTGCTGCTGATGCTGATGCAACGTCTGGATATTCCCATACGGATAAGGACAATAAATGGCAGCCATGCCTTTGACCTGGAGCTGTTCGGTTCGGTGAGTTGGGACTGTATTTTGCGCACTGTAAATTATTCCATAATGAGCGGCTCATTAGGGCTCATTATCCTGCGTGTCCTTGCGTAAGCTAGCCTATATAAGGCCTGCTGAAATGTGCAGCTGGCCAAATAGTTATTGTTTGATATAGTCTCGACATGATGCAGCAGGCGGAACACCACAAAATGACGGCCGCTTTCTACAAGTATCAAGTCTGGTATTTCGATATGTTGGGCATGTGGCGTCTGCATTTGGCTGCCACCTGGCAGCAGAACGTGTGGCATCAGCTGCGCTGTTGCCTCATGCTGGGCATTGTGTCCGTTATGCTGCTCTTCTTTGCCATACACGTCCTGGACAACATAGATCAGCTGAGTGTCATACTGCAGGTGTTCTTCATGTTTGCCACCGAGCTCTCCTGCATGTCCAAGCTGCTCAGCATTAAGCTGCAAAATGAACAGCACGCCAGGCTCATCGATGAGATGCACTCCTCGTGCTTTCGGCCCAGATCTGCCAAGCAGGCGCTGATTTATAGACGCGGCGCTCAGCGTACCGTCAAGTGGCGTAATCTGTACGCATGGACTTCCGTGCTGGCCGCCAGCCTTATACTGGTCACCCAATGGTTTGTGGATAACAACGCGTTGCCGCTGTCCATGTATGAGCCGTGCAATTTGGCCCGGCCCAGCTGCTACTATGGACTGTATTTGTATCAGGTGCTGTCGCTGATGCCGTCCTGCTGTATAAATATTGCTTTTGATTCCATATCCGGCTCGTTCTTATTCTTTCTGGAGACACAGCTGGCTATGCTGGCAGCTCGATTGGAGAGCTTGGGCGCGGTTCTAACCCCGCTGGATGATCAGCGCATTGCGCTGGAATTGCGTGATTGTTGCATCCACTATGCACGCATCGTGCAGCTTAAGGATCTGGTGGATGGTTTTATAAAGGTGCCCGGCTCGGTGCAGATGCTCTGCTCGGTCCTGGTGCTTGTTTCCAATTTCTATGCCATCTCCATGCGCACTAAAGAAACAGCTTTTATGATCATGATGGCCTCGTATCAGTTTGTGATGCTCTTGCAAATCTTCATCATATGCTACGGAGCCGACGAGATGAGCCATCAGAGTGCCTTACTTTCCCACGCACTGTACAGCTCCGATTGGACCACTTGGAGCAGGAGTAATCGCAAAATGGGCCTGTTAATGATGCTGCGCTTTAATGCGCCGCTGCAGATGCACACCCTAAATCACTCACAGAGTTTTAATTCCACAACTTTTGCATCTGTATAAATAGAGTGCCAAATAATTGATATTATTAATAATCATTTTTAATTTACAGATTGTGAACTGCTCCTACAGCTACTTTGCTCTGCTCAAGCGAGTCAACAGTTAAATTTTGCCGCCAAACATTTGCGTTATCGATTAACGATTAACCTACACCACGGCCGATGCTCACAGCTGAATTAGTTTTAAGACGTTTGTAGATCAGTTTCTGTAGATATGCAATAAAGCACTAAAAGCTCTACAGTTTACTTAACCTTAGCTGCCAGGATGCAATGAGGTCTATGAGAATGGGAGCGGTGTGGCTGCTGCGGCTGCTGTTGTGTGACCATGTTTGAAACAGAGATTCCTGCGACGGAGGGAAAATTTAAATTCTGCTTTTGAGTCTGCATTTAACAACACTTACGGCACTCGGAAGACATTATTATTATTATTATCACTATTATCATTATTATTTTTATTATTATTATTATTATTATTATTATTATTATTATTATTATTATTATTATTATTATTATTATTATTATTATTATTATTATTATTAATATTATTATTAATATTATTATTATTATTATAATTATTATTATAATTATGACTAGTATTTTTTGTTAATATTTTGTATTATTATCATTAGAAGTATTATTCTTACATTTTTTATTATTATTATTAGTATTTTTATTTATTAGTATTTTTCCGTTCCTCCTTGGTGGAAATGGAGGTCAAAGATTTGGTGGGTGACGTTTCGCGCTCAAATTCATTTCCAGAGATCTATAAGAAAAATCATTTGATACGTGTTTCACACTTTTCGCAGAATTCAATCTTCTTCGGGGGGAATGCGATTTAAAGATTTTTTGGGCGAAGTTTTAAGTTGTGTCCGATTTGCTTCAAACTTATTTTCAAAGCTCTACATAAGAATGTAATAAATACGTGTTTCAGTGATTTGGGAAATTCCACCCGCAACAGTGGTAAATTGGTGGAAAACGGTTGTATGAAAGTTTTTTGTTTACCATCCGATCGGCCTCAAACTTATTTTCAAAGATCTTTGTTCAAATTTATTTGAGGGGTGTTTCACACTTTTCGAAAAATCCGTTCCTCCTTGGTGGAAATGGAGGTCAAAGATTTGGTGGGTAACGTTTCGCGCTCAAATTCATTTCCAGAGATCTATAAGAAAAATCATTTGAGACGTGTTTCACACTTTTCGCAGAATCCAATCTTTTTCGGGTGGAATGCGATTTAAAGATTTTTTGGGCGAAGTTTTAAGTTGTGTCCGATTTGCTTCAAACTTATTTTCAAAGCTCTACATAAGAACTTAATAAATACGTATTTCAGCGATTTGGGGAATTCCACTCGCAACAGTGGTAAATTGGCGGAAAACGGTTGTATGAAAGTTATTTGTTTACCGTCCGATCAGTTTCAAAATCATTTCAAATATGTTTGAGAACATTGATTTTATAACATACGTGCCACGGGAAAGGCTGGGTTATACCCGCTAGTTTTCTTATATGTTTTTATTTTTACATTTTTTGACTCATTGCAAATGTTTTATCTATCTCCTTTTGCCCAAAAGATTTTCTTTAATAACATCTTTTTATTGTCTTAATTGTTCTTCGGATTCTTTTTGCACTTTTCTTAAATACGCAGGTAAAATGTAAATTTTTGCACTAAATTGATAAAAGAAAATCGTTTAAAGGAGAACGTCCTTTTGCCCATTAAACATGCGCTTTGAATAATTTAGTATATTTACTTAACGGTTCTCAGCTTATTAGACATCAGTCAGCGATTAGTGAAAGTCGCATGCACTGCTCAAAATAGTACACTACGTTGTTCATATATGTTTATTTTAATGTTTAAATTATAAGAAACATTTTTGGGTACTCGGAAAAACAAATGTAAATATGAATTAAATCTCGATAAACAAATTTATATTTGAAAGTGTGCTTTATTTTTATTATTTTCAATATTTTATTTACTTTAAGAAAATAATAGGAATTTCAGAATTTATAAAGTACTAAATCTAACTCTTCGGTATTTTAATTTGCCACAACTTTCAATTTCTTATATTTATTTTATTTTTTTTTTAATTGTTTTAAGAATTTGTATTTATTTTACTTCTCATATTCATAATTTTCCATTATTTGTTTACTCCTTGATTCGCTTGTTCAATGAATTCATTTAAATTTAATACCAATTAATGTCCTTTAACGAGTTTTTAATTGTCTACGCAATGCCTTTAAAATGCCTAGTCCACCTCGAGACCCACATTAGTTGGAGTCCAAGTGTTCTACGAAATGAATCTTACTTTTGATAGGTCTGTGGAGGTGTTTTATACGGGCCAGAGGCGTATTTTGGACTGGTATTCGCTTTGGCCGCAGCAGGTGCGCTGGAAACGCGTGCTACACGGGATGAATTTCTGGCTGGTTTTCGTCTTCTGGATGATGATCTTTAGTCTCATATTAGCGCTGTATATTGGCATCAATATACGGCAGATGATCGAGATAATGAGGGGCTTCTTTTTGCTGGCCACAAGCGTTGGCTACTCAATAAAGGTAAAATGTTTAAGATTTGTACATCAACTGGCTAATACTATGTATTATTTTCAGCTGTTCTCCTTTAAGTCTAATAATGTAGCCCTACTCCAAATCTTAGCCAATCTACACGATGCACTATTCCGACCGGAGAGCCCGGAGGAGCAACAAATCTTTGTGGCCGCCAGGGAATTGAGTCGTACTGTCCGCAATTCTTACGGAGCTTTTTCGGTCTGTACTCTAACTTTAATGCTCCTTACTCAATTTGTCATCGATAAAACCGAGCTGCCTCTGGCTACCTATGATCCTTTCAAGGGAGCTCCCGGCTCCTTTGGCTACTGCGTCATGTACATTTATCAATGTGTTGCCCTCTCGCTCGGCTGCTTTATGAATATATCCATCGATTCGCTGTGCTGTTCGATATTTATATTTATTCGATGTCAATTAGATATTTTGGCATTGCGACTACAAAATATTGGACACAATTGCGATCTGGAAGACAAGAAGAAAGGAGCCGAAGTGGAGCTGCAGCTGAAGAAGTGCATTCAATACCATATGAAGATTGTCCAATTGGCAGCTGATATCGAGGCTTTGGTCTATAAACCCATATCGGCGCAAATATTCTGCTCGGTGCTGATCTTAACTGCCAACTTTTATGCCATGTCGCAGGTGAGTTGATAGAATGAAAATTAATAGAATAATCAAAGATTGTCGCAATAAAAAATAGAAATATTTCTAACGAGAAGGAAGGGCTATCTTCGGCTAGCCGAAGATTCAATACCCTTGCAGACCCAACCTTTTCATAATGTTCATATCTAAGAAGCACAGGGAAAAAAGTTAATGACGAGTATGGTTAAGATGTCTTGAAAAACAAAAAAGTTTTCGATTCAACCTAATTTTCGACTGATCGTACCTATGGCAGCTTTATGATTTAGTAGTCCGATCTTAATAGGATTTTGCATGTATATGAGGAGCATAATAAAACAAGTAAATGCCGAGTTTGGTAAAGATATCGCGAAAAACAAACAAATTTCCATACAACAACTTAATTTTCGACCGATCTTTCCTATGGCAATATGATATAGTGTTCCGATCTTAATAGGATTTTGCATATATATGAGGAGCCTAGTAAAATAAATAAATGCCGAGTTTGGTCAAGATATCTTGAAAAACATAAAAATTTTCCATACAAAAACTTTATTTTAGACCGATCGTTCCTATGGCAGCTATATGCTATAGTTGTCCGATCTTAAAATGATTTCACATATATATGGGGAGCGTAGTAAAACTAATAAATACCGAGTTTAGTCAAGATATCTTTATAAACAAAAATGTTTTTCATACAAGAACCTACTTTTCGACCGATCGTTCCTATGGCAGCTATATGATATAGTGGTCCGATCCAGCTGGTTTTGAGATATGAGCTGCATGCAACAGAAAGAGGGAATTCTGCAAAGTTTCATAAAGATAGCTTTAAAACTGAGAGACTAGTTCGCATGGAAACAGACAGACGGACATGGCTATATCAACTCGGCTGTTGATACTGATCAAGAATATATATACTTTATGGGGTCGGAGATGTCTCCTTCTATGCGTTACACATTGCACGACAAAATTATAATACCCTCTGCAAGGGTAGAAAAATGATGTAAGAAATATTCGTGATCCAAAAGCATCTAGATATATTGGACATAAAAACAAAAAATACTTATAGTTAAAATATAATGTATAATATAACAAAAATTTTGTAAAGAAGAAAGTATTTCAAACTAAAATTTAAGATATTGCAAAAAGCAATTGAAAGAAAAATATTTAGGTTTTTCAAATTAAACAGTTGCTTGCTTAAAATTAGATTCTAAAATAATTATTTAAGAAACATTTTTAGAATCAAAGTTTTTAGCTATATATGTATATATTTGTGGTATAAAAATAATCCTAAAATCAATGTGTTCCAAAAATGTAATTATAATTGAATGGAATTTTTGTATAAAAATTAAATTAAAAATATATAGGCATTTTAAGCTTATAGTCAGAATTAAAATTAACGAATTTCTAAATATCTTTACAGCTATCCGATGAGAAGCTATTGTTTATAAAGCTGTTAAACTACCAAGTCTGTATGCTGATGCAGATCTTTATATTATGCTACTTTGCTGGGTAAGTAAATCCCAAATATATATAACAGCCGATATATACGTACATATATGTTATATCAGTGAGATAACACAGCGCAGTCTGGGTCTGCCCCACGATCTGTACAGATCCAATTGGGTTGGGTGGCAGCGGTCCAATCGCCGCCTGCTGCTGATGCTGATGCAACGTCTGGATATTCCCATACGGATAAGGACAATAAATGGCAGCCATGCCTTTGACCTGGAGCTGTTCGGTTCGGTGAGTTGGGACTGTATTTTGCGCACTGTAAATTATTCCATAATGAGCGGCTCATTAGGGCTCATTATCCTGCGTGTCCTTGCGTAAGCTAGCCTATATAAGGCCTGCTGAAATGTGCAGCTGGCCAAATAGTTATTGTTTGATATAGTCTCGACATGATGCAGCAGGCGGAACACCACAAAATGACGGCCGCTTTCTACAAGTATCAAGTCTGGTATTTCGATATGTTGGGCATGTGGCGTCTGCATTTGGCTGCCACCTGGCAGCAGAACGTGTGGCATCAGCTGCGCTGTTGCCTCATGCTGGGCATTGTGTCCGTTATGCTGCTCTTCTTTGCCATACACGTCCTGGACAACATAGATCAGCTGAGTGTCATACTGCAGGTGTTCTTCATGTTTGCCACCGAGCTCTCCTGCATGTCCAAGCTGCTCAGCATTAAGCTGCAAAATGAACAGCACGCCAGGCTCATCGATGAGATGCACTCCTCGTGCTTTCGGCCCAGATCTGCCAAGCAGGCGCTGATTTATAGACGCGGCGCTCAGCGTACCGTCAAGTGGCGTAATCTGTACGCATGGACTTCCGTGCTGGCCGCCAGCCTTATACTGGTCACCCAATGGTTTGTGGATAACAACGCGTTGCCGCTGTCCATGTATGAGCCGTGCAATTTGGCCCGGCCCAGCTGCTACTATGGACTGTATTTGTATCAGGTGCTGTCGCTGATGCCGTCCTGCTGTATAAATATTGCTTTTGATTCCATATCCGGCTCGTTCTTATTCTTTCTGGAGACACAGCTGGCTATGCTGGCAGCTCGATTGGAGAGCTTGGGCGCGGTTCTAACCCCGCTGGATGATCAGCGCATTGCGCTGGAATTGCGTGATTGTTGCATCCACTATGCACGCATCGTGCAGCTTAAGGATCTGGTGGATGGTTTTATAAAGGTGCCCGGCTCGGTGCAGATGCTCTGCTCGGTCCTGGTGCTTGTTTCCAATTTCTATGCCATCTCCATGCGCACTAAAGAAACAGCTTTTATGATCATGATGGCCTCGTATCAGTTTGTGATGCTCTTGCAAATCTTCATCATATGCTACGGAGCCGACGAGATGAGCCATCAGAGTGCCTTACTTTCCCACGCACTGTACAGCTCCGATTGGACCACTTGGAGCAGGAGTAATCGCAAAATGGGCCTGTTAATGATGCTGCGCTTTAATGCGCCGCTGCAGATGCACACCCTAAATCACTCACAGAGTTTTAATTCCACAACTTTTGCATCTGTATAAATAGAGTGCCAAATAATTGATATTATTAATAATCATTTTTAATTTACAGATTGTGAACTGCTCCTACAGCTACTTTGCTCTGCTCAAGCGAGTCAACAGTTAAATTTTGCGGCCAAGCATTTGCGTTACTGCACACTACGCACGCGTTGCCATCAACAGTTATCGATTAACTATTAACCTACCCCACGTTCGACGCTCAGCACTGCATTAGTTTTCAGGCATTTTTAGGTCGTTTTTGTAGAAATGCAATAAATGCACTAGAAAAAATACATGTTTACTCAATTTGGTAACGATAGTATCGATAGCAGTTGCTTGCGCTTTACAGCACTAAGCATGTCATATCGTTCAGCTGATGCTCGTTCTTTAGTTTCGCATCGTGCTATGTGTAAAAAGTTAAAATGTCGGAGAATTCCAATGCAAACAACGAAAATGGGCCTAGCTGCCTGCATTGCAGTGCGTACAATTCAAAGCAACAATATCAGGAAATATTCGATGAAGTGGGCATCGAAATTGAACTCGCCGACCTGCTGGCCAAATATTTCCAAATAGTTGTCAAGCCAGACCCCCAAAAGTCGCAGCTGCTATGCCAGGAGTGCGTAAATACCCTGATACGTTTCTTTGACATAGACGAATTGGAACGGGAACAGGATGCCGCCAATGCAGGCAAAAAGAATGCCGTCAAGCAGCAGGAGCTTGTAGTTGTCTCGCCACCCGTGCCCGCAGTTGCCGCCAAAAAGGATCCAAAGCCCGCCATAAAGCAGATTCCGCCGCCGCCGCCGCCCAAAGCAGCGCCAACAGCGGCAAAAAGTACTCCAGTTGAGGCCAAACGGTTGGCGACATCAATTAAATCAGAGAAACCTCCGTCGGCGGATGCTACGGATACTCCTCCACCAAAAGCCACTGCAGGAACCCTGGCCATACGCATTACTAAAGCCAGAACTGTTACCCCGAAACGTTTGCCGGCTAAAATTGAAGTGGTCAAAGCAGGCGCAAAAGCGGTCGCCAAAAGTCCCAGCAGCAGCGAAGCCGGGCCAGCGGATCAGGAGCAAATAAGCGCACTAATACGTGACATTCTCGACGATGAGGAGGCACCAGCAGATGATAAATTTGCTGAGGCAGCAGCCACAGTGCGACAGCTGGAGAAGCAATCAGGAAAGAATAAGCGCCAGCTCAAGGTGCTGGTAGAGCAAGAGCAGGCGGAGGAAGAGTGCCAGGCTCTGAACGAACAGGAAAACAATGAAGAGCTAGAGTTTCTGCTCGAGCCTGATGGTGAGTAAACATATTTACATATATATCCATGCACATATATGTATACAGACATACTAGCTGGTGTTTCCCGGAGTTGCCCGGATTAGACATCAATTTTTCAACCATTTCCCGTCAGTGGAAGATTTAAACTTACCTAAACTAAAACCCTTTCCGTGCGTTGATAACCATTCAGTATTTCAGTTAGTCAAGGCAAACCATTTTATATATAACTATGTATATCAACTAATTATTTCCCAAATTTCTGCACAGATGGCTCCTCCGACTTGGATGTGCGTCATTTCAAAGTGGAGCGTAAAGTCAAAAGCGTCACATCGCAGTCACAGAATGAGAGCCAAAGCGATGATGAATCATTTAAAGTGGAGCCTTTCAATTTCGTTTTGATTAAGGACTGTGCGTAAGCTAAACCTATGTACATTAAATATCCACTTAACCAATTCTCACACGCAGCTGACAACATTGGTGATCTGCACGAGTATTTGTCCACCGTGGTCAAGACCAGCTTTGAGACCTTGCAATTCGATTGGTCCACGGTGTGCCGTCATTGCTCGCTAAAGTCCAACAAATATGAGACGTTGCTCAATCACATGCTGAAACGCCATCAGCTGTCAGAGGATCGCTACAGTTGTCCCATTGAGGGCTGTACGGCGGAGCTGCAAGGCCGCAAGTACTTGGCCATGCATTTGGTGGTGCTGCATGCGCCCGTGGCGGAGTAAGCAATTGCATAAATATATTTCAGACACCCCTCTTGATACCTTTCGTTTCAGAATACCCATTTATGGCAAGTGCCCCGAGTGCAACATGACTTTCTCCAACATATTGCAATACAACAAACACTCCTGCGCGCATGTCATCAAGAAGCGTCGCGGTATTCGCCTGTACTGCGAGATGTGCGGCTTGGAGTTTCCCTCCTGGAAGCGGTTAGTTCTTGATGTGGCTTTGCTAATGCTGCAGTCGTAGCTAATTTATTCCATGCCCAATTGCAGCTTTAATTTCCACAATCAATTTCATTTGGAGCGCCACAGACCGCGCGTCTGTTTTGTGTGCGACTATGCGGACACCAATATAGATGAGCTATTCCATCATTTGCACTACGCTCACGAGCCCGAGGGCACGCTCTTCTGTGATCTGTAAGTTTTTTGTTTACCTGGTTTGCATTTCTTCCCTTAAATACCGTTTTCCTCTTGCAGCTGTGATCGCAATTTTCGTGACGCTGCCGTCTTTATGGAGCACAATAAGTCGCATGCGAATGTGAGCAGCACCACCTACAGCTGCTCCGAGTGTAGCGCCAATTTTGAGACACGCGGCCGACTCAATGCTCACATGGTGGGTGCTACTTGTGTTTAATCCCTTGTAGAGATCAGTCTCGGTTGTAGAAGTATTTTTATTCCTTTTGAGTTGCGTAGTTATAGCCAGGTTCGTCTGTTCATGTTTGAATAAGTCGCTATATTGATAAAATTTGTCACACGGCTTGCTTACCGCTGTAGACATGTCGGATTCGACCGGATCGGAGCACTATATCAAATATGTAGGAGCCAGAAAGGAAATCTATGTCAAATATGCCGAGGCCAGATCGGAGCACTATATCAAACATGTAACATTATGTATAAATCAAAGCACTACGCTTTATAGCTGCAAATGGAACAATAGAAAGAAGTTTAGATTCTGTTTACAAACCTTTTTCAAAATATCTCAGACTCATCAAATAGGGCATTCGCTCAAATCCTCAAGTATTTGAGTTTGAAAAACTTCTGCTTAAAGATATCTTACCCAATCTCCCCAAAATAACATTAATTGACGCAATCTTTTCAAATATTTGCTTCTAAATCACTTTGCTGCCTATGATCGAAGTTTTTAATTATTGTAGCTTGCTATGAGTGCTTGCAAGGATATTTAACTGTCTGTTAATTTTAAACTAATGCTTATTTTTGTTTCTGTTGCAGCGCTCCGTACACGGCAGCGTGATCAGCTGCGAACTGTGCAGCCGCGAATTTGCCACAGTGGCCACCTACAACCTGCACATGAAGACGCATCTAATCATTGAGCGCGAGGTGCATGTGTGCAGCAATTGCGGGCTGCTTAGCGAGAATAACGACAAAATGATGGTAAGCTACAGCTAACAGATAATACACGGCATCGCTTGGGTCTAATGAACGCTGTTAGTTTGATGTTCAGACATCTTGCGATCTAAAAAGAAGCTTCTGTAACATTTTCTTGTGTCAGGACAAACGTATATAGTTGTATGTGGTAACAGCTAATGAGCTATTGTTGCTTTGCAGGCTCATGTGGGAAATGAGGATTCAGCCTGCCTTGGCATGGATGTCTATGAGGAGCTGTTGCGCAATGCTTATATATGCGAATATTGCTCCGCGTACTTCAAGCACAAAAGTGATTTGCGCGCCCATCGCGATTCGGGCGTACATAAGGATGGCATCTTCTTTTGTCAGCCTTGTGGCAAGGAGTTTGCCGACATGAAACTCTATCGTCATCATTTGCGCAACTTTCAGCAACAGCGCACGGATGTGGCACATCGCAAGCTGGAGATCGGTCTGTACTACATGTGTGATTATGAGGTAAAGCGCTAATTTATTTTGTTTATTTATTTAACAAGCCTAACTAATTTATTTTTTGCAGGATTGCACTGAGTCCTATGTAAACTGGAATTCGCTGTACACACATAAGCGACGCACACACGACGCCATTTGCAAGCAAGAGCCTCAGGCCAAATATAACGAATGGATCTGTCAGTTCTGCCAGAAAGAGTGCCGCTCCAAAATGTCGCTCTCGGTGCATGTGGCGCGCAGTCACAACAACAGTGTGTATTTGGAAATAGTTTAAATAAGTTTCCTTGTACATGTTTTACTCTTTGTAGACAATGTGATTTGTCCGCTGTGCAAGGCCTCGTACAAGGATAAGGAGGCATTGGCCAAACATAACGCCTATTGGCATGAGCCCATCGAATGCCAGCTGTGCCTGAAGGTGGTCAAAAATCGTCGCAACTATGACACACACATGAATGTGGTGCACTCGAATAACAAACGCTATTTGTGCAGTGTCTGCCAAAAAGGTTTCTATCATAAAAGTGAAATGGAGGCGCATCAGCGGGTGAGTCTTCTTCATATACTATTTTTATATTTTTAAAGTAACTCAATGTTAGAGAACTCTTAAATGTTTTTGGGAACTTGGCTTGAAATTTGCTTGGGCAGAACTATTAGCCGAGCGTGCTAAGTTTATCTGATATTTATCTAATTGACAAGTCAATCAAATTTGTATATGAGCACTATAAATAGGCAGGACGGCTTGTTATGTATTTTCAAATTTCTTTTATATTCTTCTAATATTTGGTTTAGATCGCTTAACATATTAATTATGTGTGGGTGGGACTACAGAATAGCTATATGTAGGATTTGGATTGTATAAGATAGTCTTAACTGATTATTATTATTATTATTAGCTTATTATTATTGACATTTAGTTAGCTTCTAAAATGTGGGCTCACTCTTTTCTCTGTTGGTTTTCTAAATCTAGAGCGAGCGAATATTTCATATCACTTGATATATTTATATTATATATATGTATGTCTTTAATAATTGGTAATAATTTCCAGTTTATTTGTCTGCATTGAATGAATATATGATTAGGTTTAATATATTGTTAATAATTAGCAAGGATATCACCATTCGTTAGATGAGTTTTCACTGTAATTGTTAGTTCTCAGCACTTTACTCCTTCTGTGGGCTTCTCGTTGTTTTTCACTTTTCCACTGATGTTTGGACGTGAACATAGGTCATATAGCTGCCGCCGAACGCCAGCATCTCCATATTCAATATTCCTTGGAATTCCTTGTGCATTTTCCCAACCGATTCCTTGCTAAGGCGCTAGGGCATATCCAGGGCGTTAGCTATATCCAGCGGTAGGCTCCAACGGCCCGCAGCATCACGGATTTTCATGCAGAAACAACCAAAAACAATGTCAAAGTTTCAACAAAGCCGCAGTAAAAGAAACCCAAAATTAAATGGAGGCGCAAAAGTAGAGTCCATCAGAAAGTGAGAGAGCTAATAAATTTAACAAATGCCTATCCCTATCCGCAGCTGCATACCCAGTCGTTCAGCTGCGAGCACTGTAGCTTCATCACGCGGAACAAGAAATCGCTGTCGGTTCATGTGCTGGGACAGCACTTCAAACGTTTCGCCTTCGAGTGCAAGATCTGCGACAAGCGCTTCGGACGTCGCCAAGGACTATCGAATCATATGCAGCGTGTGCATGGCTCCAGGTATACCTGTCGTGATTTCTTTGACGAGGGCTGCAGCAAGTCCTTTGGCTCCACGACTAAGCTCAATATGCATGTGCGTAAGGTGCACAACAGCAGCATTTACCTGGAAGATGAGCCAGTCAAGGCGGAGGAGGGCGAGGGCGAGGGTGAGGAACTGGAAGAGGAGGAGGGATCAACCAGCGAAGGTCCATCCACATCGAAGAAACGCTGCATACGCATTAATGCAAGCACACAAATCGAGTTTATAGGCGACACAGCTGTTGCCGAGGAAAACGAGAGCCTCGCCGGCTCGGAAATCTTTGAGGAGTTTCAGGAGGAGATCAAGGAAGCGGACGCAGAGCCGCCAAAGAAAAAAAAGCAAAGGCGATGTTAATGTTGATTAGAACTAAGTGGAATGCGCATGATTTGATTGTTTTTGCTTTTATTTGTATTCGCTAAAGCAGTTTTAAAACTTTTGATTTCAATTGATTTAAGTAGTTGCTACCCATAATTTTGAACACAAAATATGTCGGTAAAATTGACATACATAATGTAATGTATGTTATATAACAATTTAGATATAACTAGCTGCTATTTTCTATATTTCGGTTTTGTCCACTTAAGTTTCAATTATTTTCACTACTCCCCTTCACTCAAGTTTCCGCTCATTCGCACTTGTCATTCATGGTCTTGGTTTAACATTAGTTTGCTTCACCATTTTCACATTATTTTCTCTACATTCTACTCTCACACATCTTGTATTTACATGCCTGATTTTGTTCACACTTTTCATATCATTTGTCAGGCATAAATTCTGGGTCTTAGTATAAGTTTGCTTAAGCCATGTTCGCATGTATCTCTTCTCATTTGAACACTTTTATCGCAGTAACTATATAAGCTAGTATTATGAAATTTCAAATTTGGTATACAGACGCCTCTATACCCTACACAGCTTAAGTTCTTTTTTAAATACTACAAACTTTTAAGTATGCTAACGAAACTTTTCTAAATACAAATTACATTTGTACAAAAAGAAAACACAAATAAAATGAAACATGTGTTGTGGCTAAAATCTGGTTTTACAGGGTATCTGCGAGTCTTGTCACATATATATATATATATATTTATGTACATACATTTACGGCAGCAAATTTGATTTATTAAAGCGTTTTGCAGTTTGGTCATTAAAAATTGCGTGAACAAATTAAATCAAAGTTTGTTGTGAATGTTATGATTCGATTTCTGATACTCTAGAGTTTGGTACAGCGTATCTGCTGGTCGGAGCAGCAGCACACATCAGCTTAAAAAATAGTTTCAATTATGTAGAGATATTACATATCGACTAATTTCAATTGCATTTAACTAGCCAGAGTCTGGCGGAAGCAAATTTGATTTATTAAGCGTTGTGGTTTGGTCATTTAAACTTTGAAGGTTGAGTGCGGAGCTTACCTGGAAAGAAAGAAAATAAATAAGCAAAAAGAACAGTTTCTATATTCAATTTGAGGTTAAGTTCTGCTCAGAGACTCACTGGGCTAATGGGTGTTATAACGATCGCGGTGCGCGTGGTGCACTGCAGCAGCGCCGTGTCCTCCGTGGACTCATCACAGTCGCCATCCGCATCGACGTCGACATCGGCGCCAATGTCGCTATCGATTTCCCACGATGGAAAATGCTCCATTTCGCCCTCACAGTTCAGATCCTCCTCCTCGAAGTCCTCATACTCGTCAATGAGTATAACTGAAGGCAATACACACAATAAAAATGTTTAGATCAATTATTAGAATATCCCAATTGAAATACTTTAAAATATATATTTTGAATGAGTGCGCAGTTGGTATTTTGCTTCCAAAATAAAAGTTTGTAATTTGCATTTCTCAATGGATATGTGCTTTATTTAAATAACAACTAACAAAAAAAAAATTAAATGAATCTTTGGCATTGTGCGGGTAGTTCAGGCACGGCCTGGCTTACTTGAACTATCTGGCGGCGTTGGCTTCGCACCGGAATCCAAGGATTGTGCGCCCTCATCTGGCATATTGATGCGTTGCTCGTGTTTGCTATATGGCTCCGATGTGGATCTATGCAGGCTGTTTTTTTTTTTTTTTTTTAATACAAACATCTATATAATATCTTTAACTGATATATTTTGTTATGCCCTTGCAGAAAATTGCCTTGAATTGGGTCAAGGAGACATATTTGATAGTCGCGAAGATGTGTCTGTATACCGGATCTGAGTACATTAACACTTAGCTTCCATAGGAATGATTGGTCTTGCATAAAAGACTTTAATCTATCTTAAGGAACTCCATCTTAAATCTACAATAATGAGTTTTTTAGCTCACTTCCAAAAGCAAAGAACCTTCGATATATACATCCAATAATTTCCATAGGCACGAGCAGTCGAAAATTATTTCTACAAACTCTTCAGTTATAAAATATATCTTGCGTCTAAGACGTCTACAAGAAAATATCAACAGCAGACTACTATTAAATAAATCTACAATAGGAGCTTTTTTTTTGAGGAAAGAAAACTATTCTGGATATATTCTTCCAACTTTTAACCCTACGAAATAATCGATATCTTATTGGGCTCTTTATAGACCAAGCTCAGTAATTGCTCAGAATATTTAACCGTTTAATTGTCATATATCTGCAAGGGTATTTCAAGTTCGGCTCGCCGAATCTTTCATTTATTTCTCTCACGCACTCACCTTAAAGTAACGCGTTTTTTAGTTCTATTCTCTAAATCAGTCATGAATACATCATTGTGCTGTTGCTTCTCAGGCGTTAGCTGATATGGGTTAAGCACGGAAGACTATAAGTATATATGCCAGATATATATCTTTTATCCGATTAGCTGCCATATATGTATGTATTTACCTTTGTATTGGTCGCTGTATGCTGCGTATGCGGCATGGGTGTTTGTGTGGCAATCGCATCCGTTGTGGTTGTCACCGTCTGTGTGGAGGTCAGCGCGGTCTCATTGCTGTCCAGGCGATCCACAGATGTGGCATCACCTGCTGCTCCGGTTGGCGTCGAGACCAGCTCCGGATGCACGCTAAGCGTGGCGGTTCGCTTCCACACATCGATCATGCTCTGATTGTGTGTGTGATGCAGATTGTGACTGTGACTAGGGCTAATGGAATGTATTTTGGGTTTGGGATTTGCTGGCAACGGAAGCGCTAAAAATCTATCACGATCCTCCATATAGGCCTTGATCAGTATATCGAGTTTCTCCTCAATATCGACGACCTGCAATAGTTATAATATACATATATTGCCTATAGCAAAGCTGGTTTCTCGCCTTCTGCTCACCTGACGCTCAACCTTAACCACACGCGAGGCTAGGCTGATTTTCGAGGCATACACATCCTTTGCCTTGGACCCTTGTTTGCCCAGAATCTGATCAAGACTGTGAAATATACAAAAAATAGAAAGTATATTTAATAAATATTAAAAACAATCGAACTTTTAAATAGCACCTGTGACACCTAGCTACTTGAGGTTCGAGCATGCATATTTGTTGTGTCTATATAAAAGCAAAACTTATTTACTTTCATTTTGGTATTACGATTTATATTAATGAGCTGACCAATTAATAAGCCAAATAGCTGCCCGTTCAATCTTTTAAAATGGTTATTTTGCTGAGTTTCTTAGACTCGGTTTTAAGAAGAATTTTCGAGTTCCTTAGACTTTGTTATTTTAATATTATAAGGTTCAGTTAAATGTGCCTTCTAGCCAGCGCATTTAAGTTACATTTTTTTCCGTTCTTTAATGAAAACTCTGAATCTAACAAGTTTTCTTTTTCATAAAAAACTAGTATAACTCATATAGTTAAAAAAAACTTTGTTTGACACGATCAACAAATTTTATATTAACTTTATTCTCATTGAGCTTCTTAGCCGATTAAAGCTTTGAGCGATAATATTACTTTAATTGATTTCAATGTAATCAATACCTGGTTGATTTAAGACGTCCATAGTAGATAGAATGTATTTATGACAATTAATCTTACTTAAGCAATAAAGAAATGTATTTCATAAAGCCTTGTGTCTACTTGGCAGCTTGACGCTACATAAATTTTATTCAATGAGTGCCATCAATTCTTCTTAGAGCTCAAAGCTCAACTATTATCTACTTTATAGAGCTTTTTATTAAAAACTAAAAAAAGAATAATCAATTTGTCTTAAAGCACAATTAACTCTCTCACTGAACAGTTTTATATGTATTATAGAGAGCTTTAAGACTATTTTAAAGCTTGATCGCTAAATAAATTGTATTATGTGCAATTAAGCTAACTGAAAGCTCAAAGGTGCCGAGACGCCTTTGATTGTGCTGCAGCAATCAGCGATTATTTATTCTTAGCTATTTTCTAGCTAAATTTGTAGGCAACTTAAACTGTTAAACAGATTTAGCTTTATCTGCTGTTGCCAACGATGAATGCTTTAAAAATAATACGTATACGTACCGCAAATGCAGCATTTTGACGCGACCCAGCAAATCCACGTGACCTGTAAACGGTTTGAGATGCATTTTTATAAATAATAAAAATATGAATTGAAAATAATGCTTTAAGCTAACCCGCCGCATATTGTTCCATGACATCTTTGACATCGTATGGCTTCAATGCCTCCTTAAATTTGCGGCGTGCCACGAAATACTTGAGCTGAAATTGCAATATTGTAGGGTATATTTTATGGAGTGATTGATAGAGTATATTATTACCTTGCGTATGAAGCGTATGGCGATCTTGTGCCGATTTGTCAGCTGCGTGCAGCGCGGCTCCTCATCCTCATCTGGGGGCAATTTATGAATCAGAGAGATTGACTTGTGCGTTAGGTTTTGGTTGCTTGCTTCGCGCGCGTGGTTAAGCGGCAATTTGTTTAAGTTTTTTTTGTTGTTTTTTTTTTTGTTTTGGTTTTTTGTTTTACATTTAATCAAGTCAATCCAACAACACACAATTAACACATACAAGTAGCGTTTTACACATACATATTTAATTATATGCATATTTAGTAGTTAATATAGAACGTACAATAAGTATACAGATATTAGGTTAGTTACGTTTATATCAAATCACAATATAAGAGGGGGGGGGGGGGGTGGGGCTTTTAATAATTATTATTAGTTCTTGGGTTGGGGGGAAAGTTAGGAAAAAGCATTGTGAAAGCATTGAAAGCAAGCGTTGTGTGTGTGTGTGTGTGAGTGTGGGCCATGTAGCGTAGGTGAGCAGTTATGGGAGTCCTGTACAATTGCAACTCCCTATATACATATATAACATACATATATGTATATACTGTATATCTGATGCGTATGTATTGAGTTAGTACTTACTACAGAGCTAACAAAATGCAAAAAAAAACTTAACTAAGTTCTACGAGAGTCTAGAGAGCGCATGCTAAACCAAACCTAGCCATACATATACACTTCCTCCGGTCGTGGCATATTGAATTCTAGCCGAGACTTAAGCTTAGTTGCAAGATTTTTACGCACTTGCCACATAGAATGCGCCGTGTGCCGTCGCCTTCCGTTCGCCGCCGCCGCCCTGCAATGTGCCCGTATCCAGAAAATGTGAAGCAGCCGCAAAAAAGCGACCCGTTCGTCCTCGACCAGCACTGGCCGTCGGACTGGCACCGGGATTGTTGCATTTACCGCTGCCCGTTGGCTCCGTCATGTGACCCGCCTCCAGGTCCTCGGTGGGCATGACGCGCGGATTGCGCAGCGAAAACGTTGAGCCAAAAAAATCACCGTGCAAAAACCCGCACAACACCACGGGTATGGTCAGTGTATTAGAGCTAGCCTCGACCCTCGGCTTAGCGTCAGCTGAGGGCTCTGCGGCTGAAGCCAGTGTGCCCAGGCTGGCGCTATGAATGCAATTGGCCAGCTTAGCCGGCGACGGCGTTGGCTTTGCTGCTGCAGCGTGTATATGTGTGGGTGTGAGTGTATGAGTGTGTGTGTGTGTGTGTGTGTGTGTGAGAAAGCGCATTAGTTTCGGCTTGGTTGGACCCTCAAGGCTTAAATCACGTATTATCCTTTTTTTTGTTTTCTGTTTGTTTTGTGTGTTTGTTTTTTTTTACGAACCAATCAACAACATCAAATTCAAATTCAAATTCAATTTAAAATGCAACCACAACATCGACACAACCACAACACTCAATATAAGTTTATAGTATACGATATATGAATCTCAGGTGTATTGGTATTTGGTATTGGAACCTGGGCAGGACCTTGTAGACTTACCGTCTGAATTTTTTATATTTTTTAAGCAAGTTGTTTCAGCAACTGAATCTTCGCTAAAACTCGGATTCATGGATTTGCCATTTTGTACTACCTCTGAAAATGTCAAACCAGATGTTAAAGTTGTTTTTTGTTTTATATGCTTTTTGTTTTTAATAATTTTTTTTTATGTGCCAATCAGTCAAATCAATCAATCAATCAATCAATGCAGAGACACGGTAGTCTAGATGGGTCGCACATAACGGTTACAAAAAAGGTTTAAATCAACACACACCAAAAACTTAGAAGGGGATTTTTTTGTTCACGTGGTTACGTTTCAACTTTAAACATTCTTTAAAAAAACTATTTTTTTTATATATATTTTTTTTTTTAGTTTTCGCTTTAAATCTTGGTTTTGTTTTGCAAGTGCGCAGAGAGAAAACATTGAGTAAAAAACACTACATTTGCTATTAGAAAAGGTGTTGTACTAAGTGCCAGGTATGAATTATGATAGATGAGTATTGCAAACCAGTTGAGATTAGATAAGAATACCCTGTTATTATAACTGCTAAAGATGTTGTTAGTGGGTGCTATATTTAGTAGGCATTAAGTACATTCCCCTCATATTCGCTTAGGTTCTCTTCAAGGCTATCTCTAATTATTTCCTAAGCTCCTCTTTGTCAACCTGAGCTTTGTCTCAACAATTGTTGAAAGATCAGCTTGTTGTCTTTATCTTTGTATTAACAACAGCTTAATTGACAGTCAATTAATTAAGTTTTATTTCCTACATCCTGTTGCTGCTTTTTTTCTTATACATTTCTTTTCAATCTTGCAATAAATCTACGGGGTTCCAATTAGTTTCCTATGTCAATTGTCGCATTGTTATATTATTAGCTGATTTATAGCCATATCTTTGCATTAAGTGAAATTTATTGTTTTTGAATTGGGGGCGTTTTGTTTTCTGTGCAGTTGTTTGAGCATTTGAGTATGCACATGAAAACCCGCTGTTTAAATGAAGTGAAATAATATAATATATTTGTAAATATAGCTGGGTTGGTTCCTACACTGAACTGATTAAATGCTTGACAGATTCACTGAGTTATTGCATTCTACATGTTTTTTATGTCTTATATAGTAGAAATATTGGCATGAATAATGGCAAAAAAATAAAGAGGATGTTATGTTTACTTGGATTTAATTTAATGTTTAAACACGAAGAAAAAGTGTTGAAACGTGCACTTCAATTGGAATGCCTTTTAGTGTTGTAAGGTGCTGAACTAAATTATTAAACTTCTAAGTTTTGCGTATGATATTTAAGCTTTTTATAGGCAGTTAAGTCTCAAGACAACTATTTTAAATGACAGAGTTAAATACAACAACATAATTCCGAAAAATGTATAAAAAAAACTGCAAAAATATTTATTTTTGAATTTTTTGGCAAAGCAGAGAAATAGAAAAAAGTTTTGCTGTTTTTCGCTTTATAAAAAAGGAGAAAATTGTAAATTGCGAAAATTCACTAACATAGGCAAAAATCTGATGAAAATGCAAATGCCTGCAGTGGAATAGTAAAATATTTGATTATCATTTGTGTAAATTGTTTTCACTGATGCGATGCGCAGCGCAAATAGCAAAGGAAATTGTTGTGAATTCTGTGAGTCGGTGGAGTGAGATAAGTTGATATAGAATGAGTTTTGCACAGATTGGAGAGTACGAGTAGAGAGCATGCATGTTGGTCGGGCCAAGACAAATAGAAAACGATAACTTGTTATTGTTTGTTGGTTTGTGTGTGTGTGTGTGTGTGTGTGTGTGTGTTTTTTATCTTCTCATTTTTTTATGGTGCATGTGTGCGTGTGTTTGGATGTGTGCAAACAGAATATGTAATAAGTGGAACTGTATTGGAATATTATAACAACTGCTGAGGCAAACTCTTCAAACAGAACTCAGCCATCATCAGTGAATGCAAAAATGGCTTGAAAACAGAATTATTGAAAGAAAACTTACCCAGGTTCTCCACAGATGCGTTGATATCGCGTATGGTGCGCGTATAGCGCGTGGAGGCACGCGATGAGCCCGGCGGCTTGGACATAGGGGTGCCATCCGGTCCGGGCGTCTGGATGGTCTGGCTCTTGTGACGCCTTATCGTCGGCAGGCGGGCCACAAAGGATGTGTTGTGCTTAAAACTGGATGAGGCCCGTCTGTGAAAAACAATATGTGCATGTATCAATATTTGTACAATCGGTAAACATAAATGTTAACAAATACAGAAAGATATTGAAGGGATTTCAATAGACGGGATAAAGTTCAGCGTAGTAAATATAGCTAGAAGATAGTTGCAATAGGTGTGTGTGTGTGTGGCGTGTGTTTGTGTGAGTGGGTGTATTGGGTGTAAAAGGGTGCTTAGGTGCTAGCCTGAAGTTGTGAGTTTCGGGGGAAAAATACATGTGGCTGGTGCGGGACAAGCTATAATGACAGCAGTTGAAAGACCTACTTAAGCTTTGAATTTGTTTTGAGCTTTTTAGCTTAAGCTTTGACATGCTTGAGCTTGATTTAATTTGCTATTTAATGGAACGAATTTTAAATAAAATCCTAATAAAGTCTGATAGTTCAACTTTAAGCTTTAAATGTGCTTTGTAATGCTTAATCCTGCATTTATGGGAAATTGTTGATAAAACCAGTTTCAAAAACTTATTCTTTGGTATAGCATATTAAATGAAGCCTCAATTAAGCCAGCTAGTTAAATTGGAAGCATTACTTGGACTTTGTTACACTCATGAAAAACAAGAGCTTTTGATTAATCCTATAACTAATGGCGATTTTTAATATCGTTTAGATATATTCAGCTATAAAAGCTTAGGCTGTGGTGGGTCATTTTTAACACTAAATAATTAATTAATTGATTTCTGACAATTTTTAACAAGCTTTGAAAGAAATTCGTATGTCAGTATTTATCAAATGCTTAAACTTTCAGCTGGTGTCATTGTGACTTTAAATACACTACATTACACTAAAAGTTACATAGTTACAAATTGTGCATTTCCTTTACAGATAGTGTACAAATATTTGTGTTAGTTTTCGATGTGTCTCTGTGCATACTTGTTGTGAATTTTAATTGTAAATAAAAGAGAGGAGAAATGGGAATAAAAAGCATTTAAATTGCTTGATTGAACTCACATGTTAATTATAGTACACATTATATGCATTTACGTGTGTGTGTATGTTAACAAATATATATTTTTTTTTGTATTTGTATTTTTTGTTTTGGATCACACAGCAGCAGCACAATGAGAATCAATTTGTATCACATTGATTAATTTACTTATATTATCGATGCAAACATAAATTAAACAATTGCAAAACAGAATTTAGCATATGTCATTGTTTTACAATAAACTAATTTTTTTTCATAAATATTTTTTTGTAAACGCTTTTTAATAGTTTTACTAAAAATATTTTCGAAAATAGCCAAGTTCGAGAGATAGAGTATGAATTTAGAAGAGTTAGATATAAATATGTAGACAGAGTTAGTCAGATAGGGTGCGTTATATAGAAGCTGCGAATTACAAAACTCGATAATTGTGTGTTGGGCTTAAGTTTTTTTTTTATTTTTTTTTATTTACTTAGGAGCATTTGATGCATTTGATGTTTATGAATTGGTGCTTGATAAGCAAAATACCCTATGAAACCAAAACATGAATAGCATTTGCATTTGAAATCATTTTGCTTTTTGATTTTTTGTGAGTATTGTTTTTATTTTTTTTTTGTCTTTTTATCACTTTTACCTATATTCGGTTATGTTTTTTAATAATCGCTCCCAGTTTTCAGAACTGAAAAGTTTATATATAAAAATTATTATGAAAGAAAATGATAGAGGTACGTAAAAAATGTTAAAATTAAGTACGCTGAAACTGAAATTGTTAATCGAGAGACGGAGAGATAATTTTCTTTTTTTAGTTTTAGGTTTTGTTTTCTGATTTGTTTTGTTTTGTTTATGTGGTTTATGTGGGTATTAATTATATAAGTGTATCATATATGCTTTTGGTAGTATGTACAAACTACACATGCGTTGGACGTTGGATGTAGTGTATTGTACAGACTAACAGTTGTTTAAGGCACTCGGAGAACTTTCCGCACGCCTTTCGCAGTGATTCTCATAAAATTTACTGCGGCACGCACACGTTTTGGTCCGACTTTTTAATACAAATCATTCGGTTTGTTGTGTTTATGTGTGTGTGTCTGTGGGGTGTGGAGTGGGGTGTGGGCGTGTAATTGTGAATTTGTACAACTGGATTGCATGAAAAAACTCTTAGTAGGACCAAAGAAAAAATTCACTTTTAAAAAGTGATTTTAAAATATAATATATTAAAAGAATAAAATTAAATGAAATAAAAAAATTAAAATAAATAATAATAATAATAATAATCAAAATAATAATAAGAAGAATAATAAAAATATTAATAATAATATTATTATTAATATTATTATCATTATTTTTATTAGTATTATTATTATTATCAACAAAAAAATACATAATTGGCAAAATATATTTCATATTTCAACATGCCAGTAAAAAATCTTTTAACAAAATGGGGAAGAACAAAGTTGAAAAATGTATATTTTACGACTTAAGAATTGTTGAAATCTAAGTTTCAATATTATTTAATTGAAATGAAATATTAACATTGAACGAATAAGAAATTTGTTCTTGGTTAGAAGGAGGCTCTATCAATAATTCAATATATAAATAATAAAATTATATTAAAACTAAACCTTTCTCATATATGAATAGTTTTCTAGGGACCAGTTGAAGAGCTTTTTCATGTTTTTCCAAAAGCGTAATTGCAATTGTTTTAACTAGTATAAACTAGAATAAACTAGAGAATACTTGAATATTCATAAATTCCGCTGCAAATCCCTGATTAAATGTTGAATGCTGTGTGGGGCATTTGTTCTGCCCAACGGGGACAAGGGGGGGTCTACTTACGATGCGGGCGGACTTGGCAGCGCCACCTGATGTATCTTCCAGGTGGCCACCGAAACGGAATGCTCATCGGCCGCATAGCAGCGCCAAACGGCCTGAATGAGCGTCGCCGCCGGCTGGCGACGCCGTATCATGTGCTTCTGGCGCTGCTGCTGCTGCACCTTCAGCGCAAACCCGCTGCCCAGAATGCCCTGCAATGAGAGGATGTATGGATGGTTGGTTGATTGGAATCCGGTCGGCGAATGCATTAATAAACGGCAAGGACTTACCGCAGGGAGCGCAAAGAAGGATATGCCCAATAAGGCACAGCACGAGGCAATCAATTTGCCCTGCCAGGTGATGGGTACCATATCGCCATAGCCCACAGTGCAGAGCGTTATCTGGGTCAATGTTGAATAATTTAAGTGCTTGCAGTTTGGTTAGTTTTCGTTAACATACCACGCCCCACCACAACGCCTGTGCAAAATTGCTGAACTTCTCGTTAACGTCCTTCTCCCACATGTAAACAAGGAATGATGCAAAGATGAGACCTAAAAATCCAATATACATGGTTGTGATGAGCTCCTAGAAAGGCAACATATGAATTACAAGCTGGATTAAGCTGCAGGTTAGAGGTGAGGCAAACCTGTCTGTGTGCGTATACAACCGAACCGAGCAGCTTCCAGGTGCCACCGCGTCGATCCATGCGCACCATGCGAAGTATCTGAAAGAATCTTAAACCACGCAATGCGCTCGTCGCAAACACCTGACCAGAGGTGCCCATGCCTAATACTACAATTGAGGCTAAAATGGTGATAATATCTAAATGGGGAAAACATTCGATAATCGAATAATCGAGCTGTCATTGTTTACGTGAAATCCAATCTCACCTATAATACAAAACGGTTGCTTTATAAACTTAAGCCGTCCCAGCGTGCCCTGGTAGCGCGATCGGCAGCCCGATGACCATAGACGCGCCCCAAACTCCATGGTAAACCAGATGACAACTATGATTTCCATGCGAAACAATATATATACAGCATCCTCCTCGTATTCCTTGATGGTGGAAAACACGCTCAATGCGAGACATGTGAACACCATCAGAAAACTGCAAAATATAATACAAATATTACCCGTACTTATTACAGTTAGATCATATTATTAAATTATTATTGATTTGAAGAAGAACGTTTTGGTTTGAAAACCAGGCGCTTTTTCATTTATTAGCTAAATATTTGGGGGGTTTTTTTTTATTTAAATAAATTGTAGATGATCTTTGATTTGATTAAATTTGTTAGCCTGAAACATTTCTATAAAAATATGTAAACTTGTTGAGTACATGATTTAATTGCCTAACCGACTCCTGATAAAGTGACAGTATTCGATTTTTACTGGCCAAAAATTTCAATTTAGTTCAAACATTATTGAATTCCTGGGAAGACATGGGAAATCATTTTATTTGGTTTTATGCCGAATTATTACTCTTATTATGCTCTGTTCTGAGTTTAATTTAGATATTGAGCAGAGAGCTTAACCAAAAATTTAACTTTATAACTATTTTGGATTCATATCTAAATTAAATTTAATAAATTGCCTAAAACCCAGATCTAGGTTTCAAAATTTATAAATGTAAGGAAGTTCAAAATAAACGAACAATACAGCTTTCTTCTTTCTACATGTTTTTGCTAGTGTTTATGCCGAATTATTACTCTTATTATGCTCTGTTCTGAGTTTAATTTAGATATTGAGCAGAGAACTTAACCAAAAATTTAACTTTATAACTATTTTGGATTCATATCTAAATTAAATTTAATAAATTGCCTAAAACCCAGATTTAGGTTTCAAATTCTATAAATGTAAGGAAGTTCAAAATAAACAAACAATACGGCTTTCTTCTTTCTACATGTTTTTGCTAGTGTTAAAAAAAAAAAAATTGTTCAATTGTATTTAGTAATTTATAATCAAAGTTAATATTCAGCTTAATGTTTCTCCCTTACGAGCATTGAATGATTTATAATTTAAATTATTAATTACTAATTAAGAGTTCTGCCCAGTTTATACGAGTATATTCTTTGCATTCGAACTCAAGTAAGGGTATATATTAAACATTTATCCGCTGAGATTCATTAAGAAATCATCGCTTTCTCAAATTGATCTTACGAATTGTTGCAATTGTCTATAGTCTATTTAGATGATTGATCAGTTTTGTACTTACACCATCACATGATAAAATATTGCATGCAGGCCCCGCGGTCGCTCTAAGAAATTGTAGAGCCGACTTTGCATCCGCCGATAGCGGGCATCGCGGCGATGTGTGCCGCGATTATAGTTCAGCGGCTTCCCCAGGAGTGACATTCGCGGTTGCAGAAATTGTTGCGATTTCTTTGGTCCCGCCGGTCTACATTTCCTGCAAAGTATACCGAATAAAAAAGCACATTAATTAAACAATTTAATAAACAATTCAGTTAGTTCTTATCGCACCCCTTGTAGCCCATTATATCATAGAATGCATAAACATCGTTCTCGGGATCCATGTTACGTTTAACATGCCCCTCAAAACTTAATCACTGAACTAAAAACAAAAAAACAAAGCACAAGTAACGCTGATAATAGAGCCCAGTAAATGGGGTGTACGACGTGTGTCGCGTTTGGCGTTCAAATCACAACTCGATCGTCTGTTGAGCGTTTCGAGCGTTTAAAACCCACACAGCTTATAGACTTTCCAAAAACCTCCATGTGTAAATTTTTATTAATTATATACATAAACTGTTTTTTTTTTCTTGCTTTTTTTCTACACACCTTGCATTTTTATGGTTGCCTGTATCTATGTAGACCTTTATTTGATTTGATTTTATTTCGTATTTTATTTTATTTTATTGCACCTGAGACTTCGTCATAAAATTTTGCCAAGACTTCAATTTTGTCATTTACTTTTTTTCGCATATTCATTTTGTTGTTGTTCTTTATATTGATCGTTCAGACAGCTCCTTAGTTTAGTCACGATCTCTAGAGGTTATTGTTTTTTTTGTTTCGTTTTGGCGGCAACGTGTCGTATGCTTGATGTACGTCATTAACAAGACGTTGCCGCCCTTTTTGGCAGATAGCAAATGCAAATATGGGCAAACTGCTTTTTGGGGGTGTGTGTTTTTTTTTTTGTTTTCAATTTGGCATTTACGACTGCCGCGGAAAAGTTTTATTTTGCAGCTTACAGTTGCGTACTTTTATGCTCTTTAAGGCTAATAAATGCAAATGTTTCACGAATTCAGCTTTAAGCCTTAGGCAGGCGCTCACTGCATTGACCCAGTTTTTGGAAAACTAGTTTTGCATAGCTTGTGTTACTCGTGGCCTGCAGCCTACGGGCGGGTCAGCTGTCAGTTCTCATTGTCAACGTATAAAGCCAATACAAATAGAAGTCGTGAAAATGCCTTTAGAATGCAGGCCTTTGCCTGCATCTTTTGATTGATTAAAATATGCTTTCAATTCAACTTTTTTAAATGCTGCATTCAGTTGTATTTTCCAAAATTAGTTGCGCCTATTCAAACTGGGTTTTGTCTTGGTTAAAAATATAATATTTGGGCACTATGACTAATATCTAAAAAAAATTAACTTGTCAAAGAAAATATACTCTAATGATTTTAATTAAATTTATTGACTACAAAACCCAATACCAAAAAAAAAAATGAAATCTATTTTTTATCGCTTTTAATTAATGTGTGTGCGGTTTATTTTTCTCAAGATTTTATGAACTCAGTTCCTTAAAAGTCTTTGGCATTAACTATTAAATACAGTTAAGTCCAAAAATCAGTTAACGTTTATTTTGATGCCTTAAAAAGGCTCAGATTGAAAAGCATTCAAAAGTAATCTCATATTAATTTATTTAAGATAAAAATCTGTTAACATGTCTCACGTAGTAAAATATCTTATTTTAAAATTGTTTTCATTAAATTAACATTATCCGAGATTAAAATGAAATTCGAACTCTCGACATATTCCACTTTTTTGATGCTAACCAAAATTCAACACATCAAAAAAGTACATATTTACTTTTCTTTGTTCTTCTTATTGAGGTGCGACTGTAATGTGCACGCCCTGTAGGTTCTCATAGGTAAATATGTGTTTAGATACGTGCTTAAGTATTAGTGCAACGTTTGCTTTAAAAGCTTTTTGCCATTAACTTTACAAGCACGCTGAGCTTTAAGCTTGTTAAGCAGTTACGTGCATGTGCCGTGTATGTGGGCTAAGTTAGCTTCAAGATTTGTTATACAGTAAAACTTGACTTAGACAAACAATTGAATTGCTTTCGATTTATGGAAAATCACGTCTCTTATTATAAATTGCATTTATTCTTAATCATATATTTATTTATTTAAATCAAAGAAATTCCCTCGAAATACAAAAAAAAAATTACATTTATAGGGTGAAATGTTAGCTCAACATGTTTAGTTTTTATTTTCCATGCAAAAATCAGAATTATGACACATCAATTGCATATTATCTTGTTTCTAAACGCATTTGCCAATTTTTTGAATTACAGAAACTTTTGAGCTGGTGAATATTGTGGCAATAAAAACCGTCTAATAAAGCAATATAAATTTTTCAATTGCAAAAATTTCTTAAGCTTTGTGCCAATTCGAAAAAGATATTCACTGAATTTGTTCTAATTTTAAAGTTTTTCCTTTGTTGTCGAAATGGTCATAAATTTTCATAGTGTGTTAACAAAATCACATGTGCACATTTCTTCAGTTAAAGAAACAAACTATGCTTAAATACCCTAACATATACTCTATGCATATTCTAATGCTAATTGTGCGTGGGATGCAAAACCAGTTTTGAGCTCAAAACAGCTTGCACTTCTATTACAAAATAATAGTAAACCAGGTACATAACAATTGAAAGCATGGCGGAAGTTTTGGCTTAGATGTTGGCAATTCATCAATTCATCGAGTTGTCGCTTTCCATAATTGAAAGCTTTTATAGACACGATTCGTCTCTCACGACTGAATCGATTGTTAACTGGTTAATAGGGTATATTGGTTTGTATATGTAACAGGCAGAAAACCAGCTTCGACTTCATAAAATACCTCTATCAATAATCAAGTCGTTCAAAAGTTTCAAAGACGATAACTTGCTCCGTTTCCAAGAAATCCCTGAATTTTGATTTTTTAAAGCATATCTCGCATTTTAAAGCAGCTTTGTTCCCAAATTTTCTATATAGATAGTGTATACAGATCCCGAATATTTCTTTTTGGTTAACTTTCTCCACTCCACCCTAAAATTTTACGAAATGTATTTTTGGAGCTTTCTTTTTGGTCTTTGGTATTTAAGCTCTCTTGGTTGTCATTATAATGCCTTGAAAATTTCCCTAATATCGGACTTTAAAGACCGAAGTTATTTGAGAATGCATTTCCCATAGTGTGGAGCTAAGGGAAAAATCAGCACAGCGGCGTGTGTGTGTGTGTGCTAGTGTAGGAATGTAAAGAAGGAAGCTTGAATGCTGGCAAAGGTAGCTAGGTGCTGGGTTCAGGGTATTTGTTAGTCGGGCACACCCGACTAGAGCACTCTTAATTGTTTTGATTACTGCGAGCGCTCGTGACACAAAAACTCTGATATTATATACTAGAAGTACGAACTCTATCTAATCTCCGAAAATAGAGCGGAAACAAAGCTTTTTTTGCAAAAAAAACTGAAAAAGAAAAACCCTGAACAATTTTTTTTTTCAAATTTTAATGTAATGCTTGTTGTATTTGTTTGTTTAGTCTGTAGCTGGCTTAGGTTAGACGATACTTAAAATATATATTATGTACGTGTGTGTTGTGTAAGTGTGTGTGTGTGTGTATTGTGTGTCAGTGTGTGTGTGTCGTGTGTGTGAGTGCACGTTTTGGCCGTTTATATGTATATACATTAGTTGCTTTGTTGAAAGGCGGTAAATAATATAATAGCAAAAATATGTATAATATGTACGATAGATTTATGTATTATATCGAGATATATGTATATACATATATATGGTTGGGTTGTTGTATCCGTCTATACATTAGTATATAAGCATGATACAAGAATCACAAGTTGTTTTTGCTGCTGTTAGCACCGCCCGCTCCAGTTGTCCGGGTGCCCAGGTAGCCATCCAGGTGGGCATTTCTCCGGCGCTCACTTCTTGGCATCTATTATGATCTCGTCGCCGGATTGTATATTATAGCTGTAGAGCTGTTTGTTGGGATAGCGCATCTCCTCGGGCCCGAACTCCTTGTAGTCCTGGTCCAGATAATAGAGACGCATCTTGTTTGGCGCCAAATTGATGAGCTTCTCCAGCTTAAACTTCAGATCGTTGACGGTTAGATAAATGTCCACGAAACGACTTTCGCTGATTTCGTTGTAGGTGAACACGACCTTGACACGCTTCTCCGGCTTCAGATTGACATTGACCAGCGGATCCAATTGGCCATGCACCTCCAGCAGCTCCGCATAGCGTGCCGGCCGCTCGCACTCCGGCTTGTCCATGTAGTGGCGCACAAAGGCGCGTTCCGCGTCCACACGCTCATCCACGCTGATCTTCCCGCCGCCATTCAACATGGACACGTTGGGCAGACGGGCGATCAGCAGCTGGCGGCGCTCGTGCTCGGTGCACTCGAGTGTCTCCCAGAGGGGCCAGTGCTTGACCCGCAGATTCTGCAGCTGACCGTATTTGGCCAGCTCATCGATGTCCGCCCAGCTGTTGAGCTGGGCACAGCTCAGATTAAGCAGCTTCAGGCAGGGGAAATATTTGTGGCACTCGCTGGCACTGGCCGAATCCAGTTCGGCGTTCGCCTGCAGCGATTTGATGGGGCACTCGGCCAGCACTAGGGTCTCGAGGCTGGGGAACAGTCTGCCAAGGCGACAAATTTCCTGCCAGTGCTCGATGGGATTGCCCGTAAAGTGCAGTGTCTTGAGCGCCGGATGTGCCTGCGTCAGCTTGCGTCTGGCCCGGCACAGGCTGCAGCAGCTCTCTGTCAATGCCAGAGCTTCCGCTTCCGTATCCGTTTCAGTTTCAGTTTGTGGCACGCATTGACAGCTGCTGCTGCTGTTGCTGCTGTGCTCCGCCTCCTCAGCCGCATCCAGCAGCACGGCACTGTAGTTGTTCAGGCTGAGGTGCAGCTCCTGCAGCACCGGCAAATTCTGCAGCAGCGCATCCACGCACATCCAGTCCAGGTAGGTGCCATTGAGCACCAGATTCTTCAAATTAATCGTGGGCGCCGCCAGCAACGCACTGGGCGTGCTCAGCAGCTGATTCTTGCTCAGATTCAAGAACTCGATGCGCGGCATATGCTTCAGTATGTTGAACACCTCGTGCCAATCCTGCAGCTTGTTCTGCGCCAGATCCAGCTCACGCACACGCTGGCACTTGTCGCGTATGCTCTCAAAATCGCCGGCGCAATCGATGTCGCAGTCATTGAGCACCAGCAGGGCGGGCACACTGGTCAGCGGGGAGAGGCGCGGTATGAATATGGAGAACTCCATGCGGCCGCCACATTTGGTAACCGTAAAGTCATTGGGCAGATCGGAGCGCTTGTGCAGCTCCGGCTGGTTGGCGTTCTCGAATTCGCATTCGGCGAAATATTTGCGCTCCAGCGCCTCCAGCAATGAGGGCATCTCGCTCGCTCTCTCGCTCTCTTTCTAGCTGTATTTTAAACGCTGTCGCAGCAGCCAATGAATTATGTAAATTTTACGTTTCACTTTTGTTGTTCGTTTTGTTTTGGTTTTTGTGTCTTTGCGTTTTGCTGCGCTTTGAAGCTTCGCCTTAAGTGCTCAAGCTTTTACGGTTCTTGTTTTGTCAGTTGCTGTTCTTGTTCTTCCTGCGCTGCTGCTGATGCTCTTGCTGTCGTTGTTGTTGTTGTTGTTGCAGTTGTCGCAGCTTCTGTCTGCCTCTGCTCCTTCGCTGCTGCTGTGCTGCTGTTTATTGATTTTTGGAGAATTCAAGTTGCGTTTTACATTGAATTTCGTTGTTGTTGTTGCGTGATGCAATGTTTTTGTGGTTTAATATTTTTTGCGCAGTTTTTTTTATATTATTATTATTGCAGCCGTCGATTTAAACAAATTGCTGCGCACGTTGTTTTAGTCTTTGTTGTAGTTGTTGCAATTGCGCACTAATTTAACAAAATTTGTTGTTGCCGAAACAAAGAAAAAACACAACAAATTATGAGTGTGTGTATGAAGGGGCCACTTGCCAGACTACCTGCTGGCCCTCTACCTCTCTCGCTCTCTCTCTATCTCTCTCTCGCTCTCTCTCTGTCTCACACACTGCCTCTGTCTCTGTTCAAATATTCCAGTCAATGGCGTTTACTACGACAAAAAGCCAGGCCAAAACTGAGTAACTCTCTGTTTTTTGTTATTGTTTAGCTTTTCTAATTGCTGCTGTTGCTGCTGCTGCTGCTGCTGCTTTAGCAGTTGGTGATTTTGATGGTGTCTCTGTCCGTTCGCAACGCCACCAAACGCTCAACTAAACCACAACACAAGAACGAACTCGCCTCCGTGTTGTATGTATTCTTCTGGCCCGTTTTGCCAGCTGCTCTGCTCGTCGTGTGCTTTTATTTTGCTGTTGTTGTTGTTGTTTTTTTGTTGTGTGTAGGTCGCCGTCATGCGCACAGGCGCGGATTCGGGGGAAGCTTTCTGCTCACGTTAAGTTTTGGGCGCCTGGGCGCACAAGCTTCGTTCAAAGTTAATTTGTTTTGATAGTTGTTTCCAAAATTAAACGATGCAATAAGTTCCCATCTGATGTAAAACCACCAGCACTTTGCTAATTAGGGCGCAGCCGCGCCTGCAGCTCCAATCAGATAAGAACCTATCTCAATAATTTTGATGCCACCAAAAAAGCACAATATAATGATTTCCAGTACGCATATCGCATAGGCTATTGAGTTTTTTCGATGTTTTTCTATCAATATATTGTTTGGGCCCCATATTAAGGCGCCTAAAGCGGGCCCGTTGTAAATGTAAATGTCTGATGGCGACCTTGCGACGTAAATAAATATACATACGCTCAATTACGAAATTGTTTTAGCTAGAGCAAATACAAATATTGCTGTGCTGCTTTCGCTTTTATTATTTTTTTGGGGCAGGCAAAAAATAGAATATGTAGATTTATAGAAATTTTTAAAAACACATTTGCAATGACCTTGCGTGTTGTGCACTTGGTAGCGGCCCTAGCAGAACAGAAATTGTAGATATCTTAAAATTGGGCGCCCTGTTGTGTGCCAAATGCGCCACCGTTTGCATTTCGTCTGGAAAACCAGTTATAAAGTCAACGGTCATGCCACAGTGAAAACGCGCTACAGCAAACTTCCCCGACAGATAAACAACAAAGAGAACCCCAGAGCAAATGTTTATTATGATTGGCAGCATTTAATTGTTAAACTAGGGGATGATTGCAAATGTGCTCTAGTATTTTTAAATTTCCATAGCCTTGTTGCGTATATGCTGTTACATTTGTAAAATGCGCCTCTGTTGTCGTAACAACTCAATGGGGTTCACTTTGTTGACAGCTTGAAAGGTGCGCAATAAATGAGCGAGTTTTGTCAGTGGGTGGGGGAAGGCGAATTGGGACACCCAGAGAGACAGAGAGCGCGTGAGAGCACGCGTCGTGAGCGCGCCAATTTACAAAGCTTACGGCGCACACACACAGCTGTGCTTTGTTGACGTCGTGACTAGCATGCAGAGACACGTCCACGTACAAAAACACAAACATATGTTTGTTTGCATTGGCGCTCAAACGAAACTGCGCAGCATGTTGAAAGCTTCGGACGCCCAGCTGATTGTGTTTGCATTGCGAGAGCTTTTCACACTTACGCAGCTTTTGAATATGCTTAACAACAACAACACGACGAGCAGCAGCAGCGCTGAAAGTCAACAAAAAACAGATGGGCAGCATTGTAACAATGCATCAATGGCATGGGCATGGCATTCGGGGGCGTTACAAATTTGATTTGCACAAAGCATAACGTTTGACGCCTTTACCGTTTTTTATGACCCAAAACTCAATTTGCCGCTGCCAATATTGAACACTGTCAGCATGCACAGACGCAAATACTTCTGCTCGATAGTGTGTGTGTTGTGTGTGTGCACTTTACTTGGTCAAACTGCCTGACGAGGGGTTCCAATCAATTTACATATGTATGTAGATTCGATTATTGCTGTCACTGCCTCGAGTGCTACAAAGAATTTTCAAAGATAAATGTACGAGCTGTGCTGTGCTTGTGTGTGCTATTCGTTGGATCAATAGATGGGAAAAATAGCAAATGATGGCATCCCAATTGCAACAGATGCCATTCTGTTCCAGCTAATATGTACATATATGCTAACAATTTTATGTATTTTTGCTTTGTGTGCATTTTGATAAATTGCATAGCTTATATTAAGAGTATATCTTAAGGAAATAATACGTTTTTCGTTAGATTGTTTATTTTTCTAATAGGCATAACTTATCTTTCACTAAGTTTTGTTGCTCAAATACAGATTAGCTTTGTTTCTATTTATAATGAAATTTATCAAATGAAATAATGGCATGCTGTAGGTTAGAATTTTAGAGAATTATGGGGGTAATATACTAGAAAAGTAATGTTCGTAATTTTTGGACTGATTCTTTCCATTGGCTTGAAGATGTCTTCTGTTAAGCGTTGCACATTTCAAATTTATAGAAAATTAAAGTATTATATAATTAAATTATTTTGATATCTTAAATGTGAAGTGAAAAACAGTCTTTATATAATTTTAAATCACTTCAATTAATATTTCGTCTAGTACGATATTTAACATACATGTTGAAAATGTTTAGTCCCAGCTCGAAATGAGTTTTAGAAGAACTTTAGGCCTTGGCTAAGTTTAAGCATATATCTTATTTACAACTTAAATAAAGCTTACATTCGCTTCAATAAAGCTTAAATCAACTAAAGCGCCACATTTTAGGCAATTCAAAGCAATTCAGTTTTAAGGGTCAAATGGGTTTATAGACATCGAAACTTAATAAAAAAGTTGTATTTCTTGTCTTTTGACTCATACGCACATTTATTGCTCTCTTAAAACTGAAAGAAAAATCCCATTCATAATGTTTTATAAATCGCACAAAAACAAATTTTCGAGAGCAATTTGGGTTCACTGTAGACATCAATTATAATTTTTGTTTCGCATTGGTGTCCGACGACCCGTATCGCTCATGTCTGAGACATTTGAAGGCGTCACACATTCTTAGAGACAGCCATATAGACACGAGTATACATATGTATATGTATGTGTATATGGTCTATAATTATCCATGAAAGTCGCAACACTTTGCGTATTATTCTAAAATGCGATTTTGTTATGGTTTGACCGGCGTTTGTTTTGCGAGGCGCAGAGAAAACGGCCAATAAGCCATTTGTCAATAGAATTTACCATTTTAGCCATGGCTACCCGAAACCAACTTAATTACCACTCGTATATCATTATTGATGCTTTAACGTTTTCTAGATAATTTGTGGATTTTGATTTAATTGCTTTCGTACCATGAAGACCGATTGAGGGATTATTTTGGGCCAGGTTTTCCAAACGTTTGGCAACATTTTGTAATTTACAATCTATATTTGCGGCGATTTATTCGATGAACGCTATTTTATGGCCAATTGTTGTTTACAAATATTGAATGCATAAATGTATGTGTATAAATATGTTAATACTATATTTATATCAAAAGGAAAATGGAAAACACAAAATAAAACCGATGAAAAATTTGTTGAAATCAATTGCGTCAATAAATGCGCCTAAGATGCTGCATAGTTGTACTCTGTATTTTGTTGTTGTTGTTGTTGTATTTTGGTCGTAAAGTTCTATAAATTTGGTTGTGTAAAATGGAAATTTTGACTTTTTGGTGCCCGACGGCATTTAACGACTTTCATGGAATGGCACAACGCGAACGGCAACTACGTAAACAATGCAGCTATAAGAAAAGCAATTTTCTTGTCTCATTTTCTATGCTCGCAAAGTCTAGACAGCGTCTTTTATTTTTGAATTATTACACGTTTGGTTTTTTCTCTGTTATAATCAAAAAACAGGCGTTATACTTGAGCTTGACTGTAGCTGTCGGGTGGAAGGCTGTCTTCTTGGGCCTTGTCTGGCCGCAGCTGAGCAAGTGGTTAACCTTGCGTATGAGTAATGTGTTATTTGGTTCATTATGCCACAGTTTTTGATACCATTTCAAATGAACTTCATATGCTGCGTGCACAGCAAGATATATGGATACATATATCAGATGTATGTAGAAGATTTATTTCTCTGACCCATTTGCCAACTAGAGAAACATAAATATTTGTTTTATGCTCATAAATTTGTAGCCAATAAATGTGCTCAAAAGAAATCACAAAACCATTTTATTTTCTTTGTCACAAATTGGCCAATTGACAAATTGCACAAATGACAATAACTGGACGTTATGGCCGACTGACTGATTGATTGATGGACTGGCCATCCAAATGATAGTGCGGCTGTCGCTGACAGCTCTCATTAGTCGCCATAATATTTACACACGACCAGATAAACCGATTTCAATTTAAATGTCACTGTTTTTAATACCCTCTAAACAGCAAATGAATGTGAAAAGCATGTCATTAAATATCTGTTAAGTTTGCAAGCTCTAACATTCTTTTATCTGACTGCAGATTAGACTCGTTCTAGCTGTCTACAAGAACTCATCTTCTTGGAAAATTTGTTGCGCAGTTGGCCTTTAAAATAAACTACTCGATTTATTTTTCGATAACTAGTCAGGCCTCACGTTATGTGACAAAAAATAAATATTTGTAAATGGATCGATACCACCTGAAATATCCGCCATTAATCGAATATCATATCGATATTTGCGATACCACTATCGATAATTATGTTATCGATAATAAATGTATGCTACAAATTAATTTTCTTTGATTTCTGGTCTGGTACAGGGTATTTCCAAGTCATGTTTACTCTTTTGCTGACATATTCTTTCTTGTTTATCGTCTCTTGTTGCCTCCTTTTTTTCACGCTTCAAATAATTTTGTTGTTGTTGGAACCATCAACGTTAATTTAATATGCGACATTTGCACTTTTCGGTCAGCGCCAGCAAAAAAAAAATTAAAAAAAAAAGAAACCCCCGAACCAGCGTTAACCCCTCAGACTGAGGGTCTGTTGTTGGGTGTCACCGTCGCTGGATCGGTATCAATTTGTGGGTCGGTGTTTGGTGTCTTTACCCTCCAGTTGCCACAGTTGCCACAGTTGACTGTGGCTGCTCTTATAATTATTTTTATTATTATTATTATTTTCAATTAAATTGATGCACTTCGTGCTTGGCTCGTAAGAACTGGAATTGCTTGATGTAGTTTTGTAGCACTAATAGCTTCCCTATACGATATACTTGTTCGGCGAAATTAGTTTTAGTTTCAATTAACTTTTAAGATTGTTAAGGTCTAATCGAAATAATAATGAGCTAAATTGCACAACAATTACAAGGCTACTTTTAGATATAATGAACTGGCAATTATTCGATATAAAACTTAATCGATATATATATGTATATAATACCGGCAGGACTAGTTTATTGGCTGTTAACTCTTTTGAAAAAAAAATTCCTTAGTCGGTAAATATTATCACTAACTATACAATGCATTGTATAGTTAGTGTTATTATCTAACAATTTTATTATATTATACTTTTGTCTCGAAATGTGTAACGAAGTAGTCATCTCTGATCTCATAAAGTACATATATATATATATGTATTCTTGATCAGTATCAACAGCCGAGTCGATATAGCAATGTTCGTCTCTTCGTCTGCCAGTCTGTCATGACACTTTGTTCACATCCCCGTACATATGTCATATGCCGGATTGGACAACTATATCAAATAGCTGCCATAGGAACGATCGGTCGGAAATGAGGTTCTTGTTTGAAAATCTTTTTTTAACAAGATATGTTGACCAAACTCGGCATTTATTAGTTTTTGTTTTCCAAGATATTTTCGTCAAACTTAGCATTTACGAGCTTTACTATTCTCTCATATCCGGAAAACCGTAAGCCAATTGTCTCAGAGGGTATTAAAGTTATACTTACTTTCTAGTTTGAATCACAAATTCAGTTTACAGCATGGCTCTACAAAAGTTGCTTAAGTTTAGTACAAGGAAACATATCTGCATATATTTGGGCTCATTTGGCATGCTAAACTATTTGAGCTGCAAATATGTTTCATATCCAAAATGACGTCTACTCCCCGCTGATTCCATTTATTTAATATAAATGTGAATAACTGAGTTTGTCACAATATCGTACATTTTAAAGAATTGTATATGTTTTTTGTATAAAACATTTACAATTTAATATAACCTTTCGGTCGTATAAGCATTTTGACTGTTTTCAACGAGAAGAAGCCATCCCAATGTATGCCATCACTATCTTGCAGCTTAAAATTATAGTATTTGCCATTTAAATTGCTAAAAAAAAAAGAAAACAATTAAATTTAATTTATTTTTTTTCCATGAATTCCTACCTTCCGACACAATTTTTGTACCACCAGCCACCACAATATTTGTATTTACTTGCGCAATTGCCATCATCCCAAGCATCATTATCACGATCGAATGTGCTGAATTTCATATTTCTGTGGTAACTAAAGTTATCTTGTGTTGCATTGCCCTCAGCTCTACCCAAGGTGATCAGTCTGTATTGATCGCGCTCGTCAGCGATGGAAAATTGATCATATCTGTAGTATTTGATGACACCTTCAAATCCTTCCATATGTATGTAGATCTCATAGGGCTGGGCGCTCGTCAAGCGATGAATCTTTTCAAGTCCTAAGAAGAAGTCACCATCAAAGTCACCAAATCCGTTGCGGTAGGTGACCCAATCCCTATTGAAGTCCTCTTTGCCATGGATTCGCTGTTGGATAACCGTCCAGCCAGGACCTGCCGTCGCACTATCACAAAGTACATTGAACGAATCTGCTTGATCCGGTTTAATCCTATGAATACCCGGAGCATCGGCAATGTCGGAACAGTCACTGTAAATGTTTTTGATTTCAGATATTTGTTTGTCCTTTTGATCAATTAGCTTCTTTTGCTTCTTCAGCTGCTCCTCGTGGTCCTGGATTTTCAAGCAATTGGGATCGAGTTTACCCATTTCCTCTTTTATTGATAAAACGTTCTTTGTTAGCTCTTTAAGTGCCTCGATGATAAATTGATTTTGTTGGCTCAGTTTTTCCTGCAGTTGCTTGATTTCTCTGTCTTTGCTTTCAACATTATTGTTATTGTTTTCAATTTCCTCCTTCATCTGATGTATATACTTTAACAATGGTCTCACTGCCTTATAGGTGTAATGTCCACATTCCTCCTCTGCTTTTCTGGTTGCCGAACAAGACTAATAAAAAAGTAGGATTCTTTTTCTTCAGTGCACACAAACATTGATACAACTTCAATTTTTTACCTCATTTTCGTTAAAGTCTGCTTCAGCTATGATCAGTATTAGGCTTATAAATATAATATATACAAACATAACACATTTCATTTTGATTGCACTCTGATTTTTAAATTATAACACGAATCTCAGCTGCACTCAGTACGCACGTAAATAGACTGAAAACCGGCGTTCAGTCGGAAGCTCGGGTTCCCAATATTTCCGTAACTTTTATGCGATTATCAGTAGGTCAGGAACTCAATATAAATAAACAAAGGGCATGGGTCAGGCTATAAGTGACAATCTTTGAGCTGTTGATAGATTGCAAATTAAAAAGCTTATATGCTGTGTCTGCTTCTCGTTATTAGCTCAGTTAACGAAACTCAAAACTAGTTTCAAACCGAAAACAAATTAATTTTTTTGTTATAAATTTTTTTGACACGGCTTGAATGAGCTCGTTGTCCCGATCAGGAAGTGAATATATTCACTTTTTTGGATCGTTGATGCTGCCTGTTACGCATTTTTAAACAAAAGTAATATACGCATTTTCAGGTTATAAAGATAATATGCTAATCCATATCAAATAGTTGCCATTGGATCGATCGGCTGAAAATTATGTTGTTGTTTTATTGGCCAAATTTGGCAAAAAGAATAGGTTCATTCTGCAAAGGTTTTAATCTTCGGCGTTCTGAAGATAGTTCTTCTTTCTCGTTTATATTTATAATATTCAATTAAATATGTGCTCTATTTAGTTAGTTATCGATTAATTCATAAAAACATAATTAATAAAAAATTAAAAATGGGTACTATGTGAGTATCGATAATCGATAATATCAACTTTTATCTTCTAATCAAATATTAGATATATATTAAATGGATAGATAGATAGCTATCAGATAGGGCGCACTTCCCTATGTGAGCTATCAATTAATCGATAATTTAAGATATTGTAGTTATGTAAAATAGTAGATGAAAGATATTCACTAAGTAAGTTATCGATTAATTGATATTATCAATTATTATCGATGTGTATAAGATTAACGAAGTGCAGTATGTGAGCTATCAAATAATCGATAAAATCAAGCATTATTGTTATTTTTAAGATTATATCAATTTCGCCTCATGAGCTATCGATTAATCGATGATTTCAACTATTATCATTATATAAAATTATAATTAATAAGTGCAATATAGTCTGTGCGTTATCGGTAAATTTATCAAATCAATCATTATCGTTATGTTTAATCTTAGATTAAATATGTGCACTAAATGTTCTAACGATTAATCGATTATATATGTATATGTATATCAATGGTTTATACTCCGATTTTCCCCGTCGAATGTTTTTCTCTTTATTATTTGCAAGTATTTATCTAAAAACTAATATATTTGGAAAAAGTAGTCTGCTGCAAAAAAATCTAACCTTTAAGTGTCAATTTCAGCTACTGTCATTATTTTTATTGGACACCCTTTACTTTGACGAGACTGTAAATACTATTTGTAATACATTGCTATCTGGCTGCAAACGTTTTTGAAGGCTTCTTTTATCGCAACTTTAAATAAACTGGTTATAAACTAAACATTTAAAGGCTGTATGAGTCAGTCGATTGCCCACAGCTGATAAAGCTTATCGCATTGTCCGAAAATAAGTCAGAATTTTAAACGTTCTAGATAATGTGAACAGATGATTATAGTGTAGTACAGTATACAATTTTGTATTTTCGTTGGTAATAATGGGGTTGATTGTGCTTAAAGTGCTAGTATCTGAATCGTCAGCTGTTAAATTATTAAATGAGCAGACAGACGCCCACAGAGACCTTCATTTCAATTGCTCTTTCTCAAACATTCGCCAGGGCAATTGCAGTCTGCAATGCATTTGAGCTCATTATATGCAATTAGTGAGCTCTCTTTTACTTGGCCGGGCCATAAAGCAATAACTGGGCCGGTCAAGCCAACCTGCTAACTGAATTATTCATAACCAGCTATGGCAAAGGCATAACAGACCAAGTTTATATGTATACCACATATAAATGTATATGTATATATCTGTATCAGTATATAGAACACTTCTATAGTCTCTTGAAGTTCTCTCTAGGCGCAATTAATTTGCTGGCAATAATGAAATCTAGGACAGAATGTTGGCAAAAGGAAATCGTTGACAGTTGCCTCACAAGCAGAAGTTGAGTGTTCTTCTCTGTCTGTGTGTATTTTGCTTTATGCTCTATAACAAGCGAGAATATCCTGATTGTGTGTGATATACAAACATATACCCTATTTGAAAAGGAAATGTATAAAACCGTTGTAAGACTTTTTATGGAACGTTTCGAAGTGTTTAAGTGTAGTTATGCTCTTAATTTTTATCGATAGTATTTATTGACAATAATTTTTTCTTTTAAACTGTGTAAGAAAATATTTAAATATATATATAATGTTAAAATTATAACGCTCCTTAACATTGAGTAACAACCGAATATAATAGAGCGTTCCTTTGATGCTTCAAATATTTTTATCGATACTTTTAAAGCTCCACTGGCCACCATTACCACTATCGATAGTTGTTCTTTGCAGAATCTATTGTGAATATATCGATAATACCTATAATACCGCCAACAATCTAATATGATATCGATAATTGCGAAAATATAAATTATTGTGTTATCGACGATAGATTAATTATATCGATATTATAATCAAAAGTATTTCTGCTCTAATGCCTAAGCAATGCCTATGTTTTCACCTGCTATGTTCTTCTGGTCTCTGCCTGTTACATACATTCCCACTAGTCTATCATATCCTCTTTTATCAAAATTCTTGGCACAAAGCACAAATATGTTCGCTGTCCTGAACACCTTGCGCAAAGTTCCACAGTTCCAGATTGAAAATGAAATCATTTGTCAGCTGCAGATTGCAGTTACACGTATGCAAAGCGTTTCTTGGCCTAGATCTGCCTGGAATAGGCCAGGTAGATGGGCCAGGTAGAGGCGAATGGATAGGTGGGTCGCTGTAATGGTATATCAATTGTTGGTATTCACACTTCTATGCATTGTTTGCTTTTTTTGGGCCATGTTTTAATCAAACTAAAATACATGGCAAACTAAAACGATTTACTTTTTTTTCTTTGTTTCCTTTTCAAGTCCTTTAGGCAGTGCACATTTGAGGCCGCACTGTAGTCAGGATTTCTGTGCGTGTTTGGATTTTACATTTGTCTTTGGTTGGACAATGTATAAATTGCACAACCTGCTAAATGGGCGTTTGGCAAGAAAAACAACAAAAAATCTGATTTAAGCTTGAGTTTTGGTATTTAATTCTGTGCAAGAAGATTCCAGATTAGAAGTCTTTTTTTTCCAGCTGAACAGCTGCAAATGCAAGAAACTTCTTGCCTTAATCAGATTAAATAGCAATTTACGGGAATATTGCCAAGCGTTTTAAAGTCAAGAATAAGGTCTGCAATATAAGCATAGAAATTCTCATTTTTGCTCTTTGTGTAAAATGTCTTTAAATATCATGTGACTGAAATACTAAGGTACATTAAAAACAATTCTTCTTATTTTAGAAAATCGCAATCAAACAATATTTTCTTTCTAAGTTTCAGATCCTATTTTTAAGATTTAATTTGAAACTTATAAATTCTTCTGTTGTCAATGGATTTTTAACAGAATTTTAATAATGAAAATACGGGCGAAGCCGGAAATTTACCTGAAATTTGCATTCAACAATTCAATCTTTATGCAATAATTGGGGTGTAAAATAAATTTTTATTCTCCATTTTGTTGAAGAAAAACATTGTTCGGTTTGGTTTGCGGTTGTTTTTTAAACAACTGGCAGGGTAAAAATTAAAAATATATATTGCAGCCTTGGAAATTATATACAATTATCATGCGATCAAAGCAGGCGCTTTTAATTACTCCGTTCTAATTAAACCGCATTGCACACAATAAAGAATGGTAAATGCAAGACTTGCATACTGATTCTGATTATTGCACATGGATATAAATAGATAGATAGATAGATTAGAGAGCAATTACATATTCCGGCATTAATAGCCTTAAACAAACACGCTAAATTGTTATTACTTTTATTTGGTGCTGTTTGTCAATTGGGCGTATATCAATTACAACTGTGTATCCCAATGAATAATTGTGAATTCTATTCTCACATTTCCATTGCTCGATGGTTCGTTTAATGGTTCGCATTTTCCATTTGGTGGCACGCTGATTAGCGTGCCACAAAGTTATCAATGCCGCACCAATGAATCACTTTAAGTGCGCTAATTTTCTCGTCTAACCATTTTCCATTTTTCCATTATCTGCCTTTTGGCTGAACTTTATATAATTTGCATATACTCAACGCCGGCCGCACAATTTGTGTATACAAATTGTTAAGATCTCAGTTCAGCGGCGGCTTTTCAAAGTTTTCTTCTGCTCGTTTTTGCTGTTGTTGTTATTATTTTCTTTGTGGTTTTTGTGGATGCTCTTCATCAATCAAATGTTTGCTTGGAGGGGGGTTTTGGGCATTTGGTGGCCCAAAACAATTGCATATTCATTCTAGTTTGTTTGAACAGCTGTCGGCCAAAGTAAAATTCAAACAGCAAGTGTATCGAGTGGGCAGTAAAATGGGGGGCAGGGCGGCGGTCTTTGTTTGCAGACAGATTATTTGGCTGTTGCTTTCGACTTTAAAGCGACACGCAAATGGCTAATGATAATTACGTAAGTGGCTGCGACTGAGGTGACTGCCCAGCATGTCGCAATTGTTGGCCCAGTAATGTGCGCGGCTAAATGCCAATGACACTGGCTTAAATTGGCGATTAACAAACCCATAAAATCACAAGCCAATTAACCAAGCTTGAAGCTTTAAACGCGATAAAACTTAATTATCTTGAGAAAACACTTAAAGCTTTAAGTAGCTTATAAAACTGCATTTTAAAATATAGCCAGCAAGCCAAGCTTTTGGTGTCTCGAAGTTTTTATGCTACTTACTAATTAGATTAATGCTTAAATCTTTCTTGCCGTACAATTAATTGCATTCAACTTATCGCATTCAAGCATTTAAAATTGATGAGCAGCAAGACGAGCTTTCACTGGGTTCAGGTTAAATTCTCTTTTTAAAAGTTTCTTTTTAATGCTTGTTGAGCTTTCTGTAAGATCACCCTAACCCGTTAAAGCGTGGCTACTGCAAAGTTCATGTGTTGTTTATTTGGTTTTATAAAAAGCTTCAAGGGATAATATTTTTATATATACTAGCTTAAGGCTGTGTGTAAATTAAGCTAAATATTTGAGCTATTTGTTAAAGCATTATTTTTCGACTACAGCTTTAATGTGCTTTTAAAGCAAAAGCAAGCAATTGTCAGTAAGTTCATTTTAGTTTTTAAAATAAAAAAATGTTAGATGTATTACGAACGGGAGACTGGAAAGTTAGTTTCTTTTGTCTGATGCGCAGAGTGTAGCTTTAAACATTTAAATGATTTGGAAACAATGTTGCTATAAAGTGTAGATTTTAATAGTAGCCAATCCTGTCAGATCCCTAAAGTCTTAATGTGCTTTAAGGTGATAAAACTCTAACTTTTGAGAATAATTTGTTATGTACTCAATAGAAAATGGTCTCATTTGGAGCTTTTATGTGCTTTTAACCATGTGGAAGTAGCATTAAGTTTTCTTCCGAAAGCTCTTCGATGCTGGTAAAAGCTCTTGAAATCCCATACTTCAAGCTCAATATCTACTGTAGCTAGTCCGGCTGAAGCTGGTCTTGTGTTGGTGTTAATCGACTGCGATTTAGTTAAACACTTTCAGCTAATGTCATTAGCACTTAGTTTTGCTGAACGTAATCCACATTTTAACGCTTGATGCGCAACATGAAGGTGGCCTCATAAAAAAGTGGCACACACACGAACACACACACATGCACACACATGAAACGGAAATAACACAGCGGCAGGCATAATTATAATTATCATGAAATTGAGTTACGCTGTCAGCTGCACACGAGCACGACGGGGCGTATGAGCAATATCAACTAGGCACAGTCATAAATACATGTTAGATATTTATGCACATTTACTGTTATTATTATTATTGTACACACATAAATATGTACATTTATTTATTGCTAGCTGCACACAAACCTCCAGTTGCATTTGCCTGGGACGGAGGCATTAGCTGCAAGCAGAGCGTTTAAACCAGCTCAAGAGGCTGCGCAAGCTATTCTTTAAAGGCAGCTTAATAGTTTAAAAGTTGGAATAAATATTTACGCGCCTTTTCGCATATACTTTTGGTCTATTTTTACTTCAGAAGTTTGCGCTAAGAAATTCTTGCGCTCAAGAATCTCTCTCGCATAGCTCTGGCAACCGAAAATTCTTGTGATAAAAACTTTGAGCCATCAGCTTCGGGCTTAAACTTATAAACTGCGCATAAGTAAATTGGTTGTGAGATTTTTGCTTAAATAAATTCACGTCGAACATGTGCGTCAACTCTAATTAAATGCTGAACTGACATTTGCCTTCATTGTTAGCCACGCGTCGACTAATTAATGCGTGTCGCGAGCAGCGGGGACGGGTCGGCTTGAGGTGGGGTCTAGTTTACATAGCTGATAACTTTATTATTAAAGTGTAATGGGATACAAATTTCACGATTCCTGCGCTCGTGTGTGGACAACTTTTTTTTGACAACTTTAATATGATAGCATACTTTTTGGGGTCCATCGTTTTCGATATGAATTTTAAGGAATTTATTGCAAAATTGTGGTTACAAATTTTGATTGCTTTGACGATAAAATGAACATATTTTCCGAAATTGATTTATTGCCCTGTAGCCACTGAAATGTGTGATTGGGGTATATTTAAGCAGTACAGTTTTTCGGTAACGCACAGATTTGAGTCTTTTTCCAACGGTATAAAGTAGATAAATATATGAGAATTAGTGTAAGGTAACTTTAAATCTGAATTAAGAGTATGTCTAGATAGCTGGAGAGTGTGTTTTTTTATATTAAAGATACGTATGCATGAAAAACTGCCGTTACCAGTCATTTAAAAGTCATTTGAAATTGTCCTTCTAAACAAATCTTGTGACTTTCAGAAAGACTTTATAAAAAAGTTATTTATTATTAATAATTAATGGGTTTATATATTTCTGATGCAGACAAAATGTCCCTTTCTCGTCTCAGCTTTTTTCTAACTTATTCACAAGCCATCTACATAGCTGATCTTTCGCATTCTGCCACTTTCTCTGTCTCTTTCACATCCTCTCTTTCTTTTTATTTTATTCCTGATCCTTTTATTCCATTTGCAGTATATTTCTTTCTTTCTTAGCTCTTCCCCTCTTCTTTTTCGTTCTCTTTTATTAGCTTGCTCTCTGTATCTAAGCCTTCTGTTTGTTCGCAAATGTCGCCTTTCTATGCAAATCTCATGCAATTTAGTAAGGCTACAGATATAGACATTTCGAGACCATTCTAGAACATTAAAAACATATTATTATTATTTTGGAAAAACAAATCAGACTAAGCGCGCTATGTGAACAAACAACTGTTACTTTCCCGTTGCTTTAGCCACCTGCTCCCACTTACCCCTCCCCGTTGCATTTGGCTTTTCGTTGATGGCATTTGCATTTGTCGTCGTCGTCGCTTAGTTTTGTGTTTGCTCGACGCAAACAATTGCCACAAGTAAGTGCGATTGTCTGTGCCACATTTGAGCGCAGGTAAGCGGTAATTAATTGGAAATGTCAAGCATCGAGACATTTGTGTTTGCCAACCTGTTATCAAGCGCAAATATGCGGCCATCTAAGTGCGGGATTGTCAATCAACTGGAAAGTATTTTGCTATTTATGATATGCAGACGACGTCAAAGGTGACGTTCAAGCGTATCGCATATTGACTGCGGGCTGGTGGCATGCAACATGTTGCAAGCCGACAATTAGGTGGCTTCTGTCACTTCTTTTAGCCACATTACGTGTAAGCCTTGAGAAGTGGCAACGAGTAGGCACCGAGTGCTCGCTTAAAGGACGTCTCGGTGTCATTTCTTGTGGCATTTAACTTGACTGCACAGGTGTGCCTGTGGGTGTCCATGTGTGTGTGTGTGTGCGTGTTAGCGCGCGACGTTGCGTATGAGCAACTTTTGAATAATTAACTCACTTCAATGGCACTTGCTACGTTTTTGTCGCACGCTCTCTCCTTCTCAAACCTTCCACCCACCCTTGCCCCGCTCTCTCACTGTGCCTGCCACTTGGTGTGGAACGTTATAAAGTAAAAGTGCGCCGCAAGAACATTTGATATGCATAAATTAAAACGCAACCGCTGCACACACAAACCGCCAGGTCCCGCCCCCAACCCCCCTCTCTCTCTGCGAGCAGAACCCCAAAAGTCACCCTCTTGTCAGTGCGGGCATGTTGCAATGTTCTTAATGGAAGCTGCGCTGCATGCATGTGTCGGTCTGTGTGTTTGTATTGGCCGTTAGTGTGTGCGTGCTTGTTGGTGTGTAACGGCATATTATAAAATACTCGCTGACTTCATAGCCTTCACATATTATTGCATTTTTGGCCTTTGACACTTTCCCAATAACTTTCACTACCAAGCCACATTTTCATTATGGCACAGACACAATCACACACACACACACACACACACACACATGGGGCAGACAGCAGAAAAAACTTGCATAACTTTTAAGTTTCAGTTTTGAATAGCTTTAAGCAGCTCTTAAGATTAAAATAATTGTTTTTGCTGTCAATAAGAAGCAAACTTTCAAGGGCGTAATTGCGGCGAAAAAGATTTTAGAAAATCAATTTATAAGTTATAACATGAAAGCATAGCTCTCTTTGGGTTGGAGATTAGATACTCTTCCGGATTGATTATATATTTCCATATCCCATATCTTTGTTACGCAAAATACTTTGCTATATCCCATATTTATATCTTACGTGAAAAAATATAATAATTTTTAAAAATTAGATTTTCGATATATAACCTTACTAAGTCACATCTCTGGGCCTATTATCCTTTGAAGTCTGACCAGAATCTCTATCTGCAAATATCTAGCCTATAAATTTACTCACTCAATTTTTAGATAGGTTGTAAATAAACATTTTTTTAGAAAGATAGAAAATAAAAAATATTCGTTAAGAAAAAAGTAGCTTAAAAATATTTTGAAAAAAATTTGGTTTATATAAGATTTGAATTTTCAGTCAACTTTTCTATAGATTCCTAATGATATAGTAGCCTGCTAGGAACAAAGTGATTGCTAAAAAACTTATAAATTTACTATCTTAAATATAATAAAAATAAGATAAGAATATATTATCCATAAAAATAGAGATTTTTTTTTAATTCAGCTTCTGAGCGTAAGAAACTGTATACTATTATTATATAGAACTAACGCAATTTGATAAACATAAATTCCGTATTCCGCATTATGAAGGCGAATTTTTCTTGATAATGCACTAAGATGCGTATGTATACAAAAAATAATATGACACATTGTATCAGCTCGTCGTGCTAATCAAGAATAAGAATGGATTTATGGATTTTTTGATATCTTTCTCAATGTTGTATACACTTCGAGCCAAAAATAAACAATGAAAAAAGTGTTTGGCTGCCATCAAAATATGAACTTTTGAAGGCAACAACGCGATGAAAGAGATTTAAGCAAATAAATTTGTAAGCTTTAATATGAAATCCAATGTGCGCAGTTGTCTTTCGAAGCTTAGATACTTTTCTAGATTTATATATATATACTATATGTATTAAATGTTGAACATATTTTCGATTTCTCAATGCATGAAAGTATTTCATTTCAATTGTCTAAAACTCAACTAAGTTTTCATTGTTTCTAACAGAGCTGTACGTATATAATATGATATTGTGATATAATGCTCATAATACAGCGAACCAAATAATTAAATATAGCAATAAATTAATTGCTTAGATATACAAGGCTTTGACAATATCGAATCGGCTAGTGAGGCTGATCTAGAATGCTCTTCATATAATATTTATGGGTTCCGCCTCAATTTTACACCTTTTGGCTTCGGTCAACAGGAAAACAGACAAGCTTATGTAAAGTGTTTGACAGCAATCAAAACTCGATGGCGAAGCAGCTTTCAGAAAATCAATTCGCAAACAAAAACCCAACTCGGAAGCATGTTCGAAAGTTGTCAAAGTTCAACATGATGCGTTCGACTTTAAATATGCACAAGTTTTGGTTGCAACATGCAACAGCTGTTTTCTATTTTCCCCCTTTTAGTTTTTTAGCTCTTGCCACAAACTGGTGCAGCAGCTGGTGCTGTTGCAAGTTTGATGAACCCCCGAAAGCAATGTCGCACTCCTGACCCATTGACATTGGCTTCGATATTGCTTTTATATTTTTTCTTCTGCGGCTTGTTGCACGTTGCCAGTGGCGCAACTTGTACTTAAAACATATGTATATGTATAAATTTATATATAGAAAAGAGCGCAGAAAATAAATGGAATCGATATTATTGATTTATAGATGGCCAACAGCGGCCCGGCCGGACATATTGCCAATATACATATGTGCATATTGCCGACTGCAAATGCGAGCTATTTGTCATTACGACTTATTGGCCAATCGCTAGCCGAGCCATGTAAAAATTTGCAATTACCCAGTCGCACGGCTAATATATATGTACTATAAATATATCTGTTGTAGGTACTGTTTGCATTTGGTTGATTCGGCAAATATCACTTTGAAGGCATCATTACCGCTTACTGCGGAAAGCAGTCATTAAAACTGCTGCGCTTCAAAGCGAAACAATCACAGCTATTTCTAGCGAATATATCTCTGTAATATTCTCGTCATATACATATGTATATACAAATCTGGCTGATAACATGGCTTCTGTTTCTTTGGCTTAAGTTAGTTGGCGTGAATAATTTCCACTAAATACAATAAAACCATTTAGCTGCAGGCATTACAAATTTGCATAGAAATGAAAGCCTCGCAACCGGAACTGTGCCACAAAATAATAATAATAATAATAAAAAAAAAATGCGGCTGATGAGCTTCTGTTTTGTGGGCTCTGGTAGGGGTAGAGGCGCTGCGGCAAGAGCCTGCCCGCGGATGTAAATAATAAAAAGCACATTAAACAGCATTTTCTTTCATTTTGAAACCAAAACGAAACAATTCCCTGTTCCACTCGTACTGGGGCACACACACACACACACACACACACAATTACACTCACAGAGACCCAAAAAGTATGCTATAGTTGTTGTTGGCTGCGACGGCGACGCTTTGACACTTGGGCAGCCGCATTACTTAGAGGGCTGCAGCCACGGCCCACTTACGGAAATGCACTTTGCACTTAAATGGACATTAGACTTTTCCATTCACTTTATTATAACATAAGCTCCTGATGGCCACTCAAAAGTATGCAGCATTTGAATGACGCGGAGAATAGAAGCGAAAATGATTTTCAGGATCATTTTCTTTTTTCGTTCAGTCAACGTTCGAGGCCAATGATGCATTAGGAGGATAATTTATAAAATAAATTAATTTTTTACTGCTTTGAGAAGGTATTTAGAATTTTTAAAATATATAACATTTTAAGCTTAACTTTTTATTTGGTATTAGGCAAGGATATTAATGTAAGAAAATCAAAACAAAGTTAAAGAAAAACTAAAGAAGAAAAACATTGAAAATATTACAAATATTAATATCCACAAAGATTTCAATAGGAATGAAATTGTAAGCGATATTTTTCAAATATTTTTTATAATTTAATTTAATAATTTTTAATAAATAATAAAAATAAAAATTTTAGATAACCCACAAAAAACCGTCCCTTAGCCAAAAAAAAAAAACAGATAATCCAAAGTTTATCATTCAAAAAACTCACTTAAGGCAATTGTTATTAGAAAATATTAAATTAATAAAAAATAGTTTCTTGATTCACAATAAAAATTTGTGAAATATATTACTAAAGTTTAATCAGAATTAGCTTAAAAAGTTCCTGCAATGCATATAAAGAATTTATTAATCGAAATCAAAAAGTCGATTTGGACTCGAAACATTTTCCTTGATGACTTTTAATGGGCTCAAGACTGCACAAACAATTGTAAGCATGTTGGCAAGGGGGGCGGGGGGGAAACGTAATTACATTTGGAAAATTTTTAATAAATATATAATTGGAATAGTTCGTACAACCAGCTAATGCCTAAATTATAAATGCCTGCAAACGAAAATGAAAACTGTGGCAATCTCTAGAGCATAAAAGCTTCGTTATTGCCCAATTACTTGGGCCTTTCTCATGTTTTGTTTCGTGTTTTTCTCGTTTTTGATTTTGTTTCTTTTTTCTGGTTTTGTTGTGCTCTTCGTGTTTTGCGGCCGGAACGTGGCGTAGCCGTCTCCTCAGCCGTCTCCTGCTTAAATGTGGCAGCTGCTACTTGGGGCCACTTGCAGCACTGGCTGCCACTTTTTTTATGCCTCTCATTTTCATGTCCAATTTCGCATTTGGCGCACGCTGAGCCTAAAAGACTGCACTTGAAAATTTAATGGGCGATGCAGTAGTTCCTGCCACTCCCTCACGCCCACATTGCGTCCTGGAGTAGTGGGCCGGAATGCCTCAGCTCGTGAGTTGCGTCCAACTTGGCTGACTGCGCTGTAGCTTTTATGATGACCAATTTTCTGACGACTCTGGTGAGCTGCTGTCTGCCTTGTTGTTGTTGCCACATGTGCCGGCCCACTCGGGCTCCTGGCCACGGCTCTGACTCAAATGAAATGTGAAATGTAATCCGGTGCCTGCCAAGTGCCATGTTTATTTGCCTGCCAGGGAGTTGGCCAGCCGTGCCAGCATTCGGGCCAATGTGCCAATTGAGTTTAATTTGTTGAATGCCTTTTGACAGATTTCAAAATTAACTGGTGGCACACTCGACTGCACCACCACCAAAGTAAATGGTTCGTTTCCGTGTGCCTCTTGTTTCCAAGCGCACAACCATTGATGGCATCCCAGCCCGTATGCGTATGTGATTGAAGGCATTTCACATTCAGCCGTTGCCCAATGACATTAGCTGAATGTGGCAGCCGTTAGATTACAATAGCAGACAGTCAACTAAAACAACAAGCGGGGGCAATAGGCAGTGTTCAATTTCGGTTGATTAGTTGTACTTTTCGCTTTAACTCATGAAAAGAACTTGCATTTAATCTACCTTAAGGCTTTCAAAAGCTTTTTACACAGATGAAAAGTTGAGGAACTGTTTCTGGCTGCCTTTTACAAGAAGCAGAATATATGTACAGCTTAAAGCTTAAACTTTCAGGCGTTTTTTTTAAAGTAATATATACGTAGACTATAATAAAAGTGAAAGCACATTTGCTTATTATTTGCGTTTGTCAAAATTTATTTATATTTAAAGAATTAGAAGAAAGTTCAATTCATTAGGAGAGCTTTTCTAGAAGCTTTCCAAGATTTTCAGAAAGCTTCATTATTATAACAAGCTTTTAGATTTGTGTTACATTACATCTATTTATTCAAAAAAAAATCGTGATGCTTCTAAGCTTTTTAGAAAGCTCTAGCTTTAATCATCATAAATACATCTAGAGCTTTTTGAGCTCTTTAGGCTGATGTACATTCCACTGCTATAATACAATACATTTCTTACTGCTTTTACTGTATTTAATTGTATTTAAGCTGAAAGCTTTAATGCGCTTTAAAGCTTTAAAGAACAAATTGGCATTTCCTTTATAGAACTGCTTCATCTAAGATTAGTGCAATGCTATAGTTCCACTTGCTTTTTATGTCATAGAACTTTAATCCTGCTTAAAGCTTTTATGTGCTTTTAAGTCTATTGAAGGAGTTGGGCTTAAAGCATGTAAAGTGCTGTCTCATTCGACTATTCGAATACAATACTTATCATAAGTCCCCCTTTCAACTCGTACATATAAACGAAACCATCTTCTTGGCCAGCTGTTTTGCTTGCTCGTGCAGATGAGAGGATTTTATTGCACGAATTCATTTGTGAAATTTGATTATGCACACTTAAGTGTATGTGTAGAAATGTATTTGTGTATTCTACCGCACACATGTTGGGAGAATCTCTGCTAGCTCGGTTGACAAACTTTGCTTGTGGCTCTATAAATTTTTAAACAGCCCGGTTAGTTGTAATCATTGATTTGCCGCAACTTTGCCCAAAACTTAACTTAAGCCGATTAAAGTCAACATTATGCGGCTTTTTTTCAAAGATTTTTTTGTAGGTTTTTCTATGCAAAACAGCTGCTGAATGCGGCTTTTAGACTTTAGTATTTTAAGCTGTTTTTCCAGAAGAAGGGCTTAATGCATTTGCATGACCGGAAAAGCTATCGATAACAGGCACCTCGTGTTCTTATTTTTTGAATATGGTACTTTAAAATGCAATTATTGCATGCCATTAACAATTCGAGCAATGTTTTAATCTAGCTCTTAGGCATTTTATGCGGCTTTATATTTAACGAGTACTTCATTTGAAATTTACGACTTTTAAATAAGCATCGCATGACGAAAGTTTCAATTTAATTTGACAATTATAATCCACACTTAATTGCTAAGGATTTTCTATGCTTTCTAAGCAATTAAATATGTTTGTGGAGGAATTTCCAAAGGCATTGCGCGCAGAGCAAAAACTAAAACAGTGCAATTGAGTGGTATAAAACGAGTAATTGTTTAGTAGTCGAAGTGCATTAGAATCTGCTTGGATTGGAAAAGTGTGTGCTGTAAAATAAGTTATAGTTATGATAGTAAATGCCGCAAACAATAGTTCTCCAACACTGTTGTAATTCCTATAAAAGATTGTCAGCTTAAAATATTTTTGGGATGTTTCACAAATTGTTTGCTGTAAAATGAGCAATAGTAACTGGTGTAAGCAATAGTTTACCAACACTGATTTATTCCTATATAAAATTCAGATTTAAAAATCTCTTTTTGATATATTTTCTGTTAATTTAAGAGACTCTAAGTAGTTACGAATATGTTTGAACAGACAAAGTGTGCTTATATATAAAAATAAGTGCTCGTACGTAGTACTATAATTGATAAATAGTTTCGATATTCAATAGTACAATTCAATGTTGTCCAACTCTATTGCACTTCCCATAGAAAATTAATGTTTAAGAAACTATTTTTAGATGTTAAATATAAATTTAGGGGACTACAAGAAGTTATAAAAATGTTTATAGAAGCAAAATGAGCTTATATATAAAACAAAGGGTGAATATATATGTAGTGTTGTAAAACGAGTAGTAGTTTCGATACCCGACAGATCAATGAATCGTTTATGAACACTACTGTAATTTCTATACAAAATTCTCATTTAGTATATTGTTTTTTAGAATTGGTTCGGATAAACAAAAAGTGCTTATATATAAAGCAAATTTTGTTTAATCTTCGCATTAAGCACTTTGTTCTTGAATGTGGCTCTTAACAGCTGATGAATCACATAGTATCGACTTTTTCGCCTATCCCATAAATCTTTGCCAAACTTATTAAGGCAATATGTTGTTTTATTCCAAGATAAATTGAACTTTTGATATCTTTTTTATTTTGCACTTTTGGCAATGGCAATTGCAAATTGTTAGGCAAATTTATGCTCGGCAATTTTCTCTCAACAAGTTGGCAGAGCAAATGGCGATTATTCTTAGTGTCAACACGATTTGGCAGCGGTTCAATGCTTATTTATTTATCAATTTAAGTGTTCGTAAAAACTGAAATAAAAGCAACCATCATGATATTTAACACATCATAAAAATATGTACATAGCATTTTTTCCAGTTTTTTTTGTCTTAAATTTTAATTAAAGATTTTTTAATAGCCGTAGATGAAGACATTAATTAAGCATTTTTATGTCTTGCTTTTGGCACCACTTTTATTGTCTACCTCTAAGAATTTTTTCGTTTGTCAACGGTTTTTTTTTCATTTCTCGTAGAGCGAGAAAAACAAAGTCCGAGCTTGTTAAAGGTTGCTGCACTGTGAAGCATGAAATTTTCTTTGGCAGGAGCTTATTCATGAGTTAACTAAGAAAATTGAACGAGAACTTTGTAATGCATTTTGATAGTGTATGAGCGCTAGAGTAAGAAAAAACTTGTTCTGATCTTAACTCGTCTGACGTTTCCACACATTTTCACACAATTTTCCAATTGAGATAGCTGCCTAACTCACTTTGCGACGCTTCAGTTGAGCCAACTTGAGCTCAAAATCGTTGCTGAAATTCGAATTCAATTAGCTGGGATATCTTTAAGGACATCAACGTACTTTTGTCTAATGCAAATTTCGCATTGTTGTTGTTGCCGCTGTTACTGCTGCTGATGCTGCTGCTGCTGCTGCTGCTGGTGTAGTTTCTGATTAGAGCCCAAACATTGCACAATTTCAGTCAACACTCGCTGCGGCTGCCATATTAGCATAATCCGTTGACTTATGTCGGTTTGTTCATTTGCATAAGCCTCACACTGTTAACTGGCTTCTCTCTAAACGGATGCCAAACGCATCAAAAGCACTCAAATGCTGCGCATTTATAGTTTTTGTATACCCTGTAAACAGAATGTGGGCTGCAAAGCAAAAAGGCATTTGTAGATTTTACGGTATAGATAGCAGCGTTTGAATGTCTACTTATTTATTAGAACTGAGAGTCTGGATTGTCTGAGAGTCTCTAGAGTGTTATTAAGGTTTGTTAAAAATTACTACATAGTAGCTTGGATTGTTTAGGGAAGGCAACCCAATCAACCCACAGGTAAAGGCTAAGAGAAAATCATGTCTGTTCTGTTTCGTAGTTTATTCGCAAGAGAACAAGATTAACATAAAGATTCTGTTACTGGCAGTAGTATTCAGATATCGATTCATCGATGAGTATTATGACATGGTTGCACTGATATAGACAACATTTCAATGCCGATAATAATTTTAAAAAATATTTTAAAAGCACTAGCAAGTTGTAGTTGAAGGAATATAGGAATTAAAATACTGAAGTAGCTGTGCATATTGAATGGCACTCTTTTAATTGACACAGCGTATCTATTCGTCAACCTCTTAAGTCAAACATCTTGTCTCTTTTATAGACTAAGCATTTTGTGTGCCAGCTTAAGCACATGCTCCTCATATATTTTGATTATACAATAAGTACATTTCATAACATTCGACGAGTCCGGTTCAGCAAATACTATAAAATATATAGCTGCCTTTTATTGGAAATTTTATTAGTATTTTATACAGCTATAGTGTATGTGTATGTATGTCATATGAGTTCTTTATTTTAATTTTTTTTTTAAGTTTCTGAAGTTCGCTTAGCGGAAATATATCAGTTCAGACTCGTTATTTTATCAACCCTTATTCAATATGGCTTATGGATATTTAGATTTAGAAAATGTTTGTTTTGCAAGCTAGAAAACTTCGAAAAATAAAATCCAAAAAAAATTTAAATATACATATTAAAATAAATATTTAAAAATATAAAAAGCTATTCAATATGCCTCCAATATTAAGCATAGGGCATCTTATTTAGCTTTATTTCCGCCACATTTTACAAAGAATTACTTGAACTTATTTTAAGACTGCTGAAAAGAAATATTGCTATACGCATATGCTTCAGCACATTTTGCTGCCCTTCAACTTGTTTTAGCGGTTTATTCAGTCTGAAACGCTCGTTTAAGGCACTTTATAAACATTATTTTTATGGCTTAAGACTAGAGCAGAAAGCGAAAGGAAATGGAAGTCAAGTGCAGATCTGCGTGTTTTCCTACTTGCGATATCCGACAATGAATTTTAATTAGTGCCGCATTGCGATTGCCGCACAGGTTGACTAAAAATAACAAGTGCCAGGAAATGTGGCAAAACAAAAAAAAAAAACGAACTAAATTTTGAATGACTTACTAAATATGTAAATTAATGAAACCAAGCCAAAAATGTGGCACTGCCAGCCCGGAGCGATGGCAACGGGGTGCGGGGTGTGTTGTGTGTCGTCGTGTGGTACGCGAATTTCCTTTGAACTATTTTTGTATGCATATTGAGTGTAGTTTTTCTTTACATTTTTGGAATGCAGTCGGTTGAAGGTAGGCACTAACAAATGGCATTGTGCAACCCACCACCGCGCCCCCTCCATATCGTTAGGCGGTGCAAGTGCAGCTAACAATGCACTCAAGCCTTGTCGCTGACACTTGACACAGCCGCAACAATAACAACAACCGCAACTAATAACTAACAGGCGTTGCCTCTGGCGAAAATAGTCTAACAAACACTCGAATAATGCCAAAGTGTGTGCCACTGCATTGTGTTGTGCTCGCAATGCAATAACAACAACGATAACAACGACAACAACAATTGTAGCAGCCGCAGCAATAATTGTGACCGCGTTGCGTATACGTCATGTGTTGCGGCAGACCATGTGCAACTTTTTCATATCCTGCGCAAATTTATTTTAATTGCAACCAACTAACACACAGACGTGCGCACACTCACACTCACACATTGGCACACCCTCCTACAACATTTGATTTCCGTGTCCTTCTTAATTAATTGTAAATGCATTTTGTTGTAAATTAAATGAAACGCAGCTCATTAAAATTGCAGCGTTTCAGCAAATAAATATGCAAAGCACATTGCTGTTTACTCTTCTCCCATTTAATTGTTGTTGCATTTAATGTGTTTGTCTCTGTTTTTTTTTTAATTGTTATATGCATTAAATTAGTTGCAATTTATTTGCCTATTAAGCGGAAATTATTTTGATCTTTTTGTGTTTGTGATTTGGCAACGTTAATTAGCAGGTAAATAAATATAAAACAATTGATTTGTTTTGGCAAATTGAACATTGAATTTATGACAGCATGAGATTAAATAGAGTGCAGCAATATTTTTAATTTCTTTTAAATAGAGTAAGTTTTTTTAATTAAAAGAAAATTGGAAAAAAATTATTTTAAAGCCAGTGTAATACAGTCTTTAGTTGTTCTGTTGTGACGAAAGAGTTTACAAAATTAACTATTAATTTATACATTTATTGACCATATAATAAATATACCTAGTGAACACATAAAAGTGTGTGAGCCCATTAAATTATTTAGTCATGTTAAATGCCAAAGATTAAAGATCAAGCTTAAAGATAAAGATAAAGATGCTTGCTTCTCTACTTCAAGCTACAACCTTCCCAAAAATATTTCGTTGACAGAATATAACAGCGTTAATATGTCTCAAAATTAAGTTATGAATTAATTAAAGCTGACTTAAGGCTTAGAATATTACCATTAAGTTTTTTTTTGCCTAAGCAGTTTTTGAATAGTGGTTCAAGCGTCTCTTTAAAAGGTTAAAAGCTCCTGAAAGCTGTTATAGCATTTCTTAAAAAGTAGATAGAGTATTTGTATTCAAGCTTACAAGCTTCTAAAAGCTTTTGCATTTGGCTATAACTATTTATAAGGAAACACTGAATGTGCAGCTTTAAAGCACATACAAGCTTTAACTTAAAGTAGCTTTTACTCACTGCTCTATATTTATTTAACTCGATTTATTATCGGTTATTTTTTGCCTCTAATAGTACTTAAATTTCAGCAAGAGATAGATTTAATAATCGGTAAAATCGTTGGCATTTAGCATTTTGGCACGACATTTTATTTTATTTGACTATTTTGTATCGTTATAAATGCTTTGAAATGTTTCATTATATGCTTTATCTGATTGTCATTTATTTTTTATATAATGGACAGGCGCTATCGCTGGCATCGCGCGTCAACATTGCATATATCATGTATCGCATTAGGGCCTCACACATGGGGCCCCGACAGTAATAAAAGTTTCGTGCCAGGCTAACAATACGCATAAATCACTTAACACTTCGGTCATAATCGAAGGGGGCGAAAAAACAAAAAAAATAGCAAACCAACAAAAACAAAACGGAAATTGAATAAATACAACACCCACGCACCCACACTTACGAGGCGTAGCCTCATAAAGACATAAACTGGACACACTGAATTTTAATTTAGTTTTTATATGAGAGCAAAGTTCTCAAATTAACTAATATGCAAGGCAAACAAAAATTTTTAGTTACATATTTAGTTTATTTTTCTACCTTCTCCTTTTTATACCCTTGCAGAGGATATTATAATTTTGTCGTGAAATGTGTAACGCATAGAAGGAGACATCTCCGACCCCATAAAGTATATATATTCTTGATCAGTATCAACAGCCCAGTTGATATAGCCATGTCCGTCTGTCCGTCTGTCTGTTTCTATGCGAACTAGTCTAGAAGCTATCTTTATGAAACTTTGCAGAATTCCCTCTTTCTGTTGCACGCAGTTCATATGTTAAAACCAGCTGGATCGGACCACTATATCATATAGCTGCCATAGGAACGATCGGTCGAAAAGTAGGTTCTTGTATGAAAAACATTTTTGTTTATAGAGATATCTTGACTAAACTCGGTATTTATTAGTTTTACTACGCTCTCCATATATATGCAAAATCCTATTAAGATCAGACAACTATATCATATATCTGCCATGGGAACGATCGGTCGAAAATTAAGTTTTTGTATGGAAATTTGTTTGTTTTTCACGATATCTTTACCAAACTCGGCATTTATTTGTTTTATTATGCTCCTCATATATATGCAAAATCCTATTAAGATCGGACAACTATATCATATAGCTGCCATAGGAACGATCAGTCTAGAATTAAGTTGTATGGAAAACTTTTTTGTTTTTCAAGACATCTTAACCATACTCGGCATTAACTTTTTTCCCTGTGCTTCTTAGATATGAACATTATGAAAAGGTTGGGTCTGCAAGGGTATTAAATCTTCGGCTAGCCGAAGATAGCCCTTCCGTCTCGTTTTTTTTTTTTTTTTTTTTTGCTAATTAACCGCAAATTAAATGGTGGGTGTGGGCGCCTCAGCGGAATAGCATGAAATTGATGGGTTTTTACATGTTCGGCTCCGGGCCCAGTTCCAGTTCCATAGCTAAGGGCTATGGGCCAAAGGCTAGTTTATGCCTGGGTCAGCTTTAAACTGCAGGCGCAAAACGTAAATTTCACTTTAGTTGCAGACTATCGATTCTACCCTTAACTGAAAGGTGGTGATGTGGCGTTTATGAAGGGGTAAAATATATATGTATATATATGTGTGCCATAGCTCGACACTGATTTGGCTTAAGCGATAAAAGGGGGAAAGGCCTTTTGTGCCCGGGCCAGGCCAAGCATAACAGTTTAAATGCGAAGAGGGTCTATTAAAACACAAAATGGAGTACATGCCAGTACACACACCAAACTTTACACACACGCTTACACACACATGTACGAAAGCCAACATGCAATTTATGAACAGCATTTTGCCTGCGGGCCAAAATGCTCGTTTGAACCTAACGAAATGTTGCAAGCGAAACCAAGTCAAGCCGAACCTGCCACACACAGCGCACGGCTGACAAAAGCAACAAGAAGCAGAGCCAGCAAAAAAAAGTGAATACTTTGAGTACTCGCAAGAAAAGGTAAAAAAATGAGCATGGAGCAGGTGAGCGCGGCTCTGGTTAGGGTAAAACATGGGGTGTCTGTGAGTGAGTGTGTGTGTGTGTGTGTGTAGATGAGTGTTTGTGTGTGTGTGGGTGGGTGGGTGTGCGTTCGAGCAAATTGCAAAGACTTCTCCTGGGAGCTAGCGAAGTTGTGCCACCAATGGTAGTTTGTATACCCAGTACTACTTAGTCGAAAGGGCATATTAATGTTGCAGAAGGACGCTAATGAGGTGAGGTGAAAAATATAAATTATTCAGATTGAAACAATTAACTTATATAAGACCTTTACGCCAACGTCTAAAGCTGAATCGACTGTTCCATAGTTGTTTTAAAATACTTCATTGGTCTAATAAAATCCAACAAAATGTTCATTAAAAAAAATTCATTGATGAAAATCGAAATAAATCATGTTGTATTTATTGCCAGCCTAATGGCAATAACAATTTTCTAATCATGCGAAAGAAGTAAAGTAAAAAAATACAGCCTGAGAATACTGTATAACTACTGAGAGCATAAAATATATGTATATGGACCGAGCAATGCATGGTAATTTCGTCTAGTAAAAAAAGTCATGCAACTCTAAAGAATTTCTATATTATGTTCTACTAATAAAGTTATCTTACATTGGGGCTTTTTTGTGGCTTACGTCCGATCAATAGAAAAATTCGTTTGGATATATACAATAAATAAATCTGAAAAATTAGATTTGAATAGATAATATTTATATTTATTTTAATGTAATTTTGTTTACTAATTGATATTTAGTATATAGTTTTGTATAAAATCAATAAACTTATAAAATTGCATTGCATATAGGATTTTGCAGTATTAAATATTTTGAATAACATTTTAGGCCCTAAAATTATAGCAAAGTTTGACTTTTCGGCTTATTTGAAGATTTAATATGGCGTTGCCACCTACCTAAAAATTGATTATATATTTTAAAGCATGAAGAATTATAATCAAAGCCCTTTTTTCTTTTCGACTCACATCTACTTTGAATCAAAAATCTTTCATAATAAAATGATAAATAGGTAATCTCGCAGTCGCGCATACCCTGCCAGCTGTCAGCTTTCCACGGCGCTTATTGCTGTTGTTTGCTATGGATTAAATTTATAAAAATTGAAAGTAACCAACCGGGCGGAGCCGAGTACGGCAGTCGTATGGGCGTGTTACACTGAGTACACGAAGTATATGGCCAATGCGCACAATGAAACTTTTACATTGCATTCGTGCGCCATAAGCCGTGAAAGTTTTATGCAAATGTTTTATGCTAAAATATGTGCCAGCCAGGTCGCCACTCGGACGCAACGACAGGCTTTGACTATAGGTGGGCTGGACAGCGGAGAGGGGGGTGGGCGGCTGTGGCAGTAAGGTGCATGCCACACGGGCCACCCACAAGGCGAGGTCAGCGGGCAGCGGGCATGTTGTGATATATTGGTGCATGAGGCGTCGAGTGCAATTTGCAGTATAACATTTATTAGAGAATCGGCCCCCCTCTTAACACCTGTGTGTCCTTTAGCCAATCACACCCTGAAAACCTATAGAAGCCGCTATAAAAATGCAGCTAAAGTTAGTTTTGTGCAATTTTTCGTTTCGTGGTTTTTTTCCGGCTGTTTTTCCAGATTTTATGGTCGCAACCACAACAAAAGGTGTGTGTGTGTGTGGGTGTGGGTGTAGGTGTGTGTGTTGCGGAATTGTTTTTTTTTCTCGCCCCAGCACAATTTGAACATGTTATGAGTGTGTTATCATAAAGGAACATTTTGTACGTAGTTTGAGTTTCGTTTTCGCAGTTCAGTTTCATTTTCAATTACAGTTGCAACTAAAAATGTAATTACCAAAGTGTTGCACATACGGGCGAATAGCAAAAAGGAGCTGTTGCAACTTTTTCAATTTCATCATGAAAATGGAAAGCAGACGCAACCCTTTGGCCCTGTGAGCTATCATTTTGTGTAAACAACATTTTTTATTCAAGGTCCCGTCTGTTTTAGTAATTGTTTCAGTTTTTTGGCTTTCAAATGGATTTATACATTTTTTTTTAATATTTAATAAACAAGCCTAGCCTAAAGTGAACACATTTTTCCTGCAAAATGAATTTCTGTTTTGTTTTTAGAAGTATTTTATTTGTTCTATTTTTATCAACATTTCCGAATTTAGTGGGGCATTAGGCGAATCATTAGCTCGGGGCTTTCCTGGCTCGCATTAATTTGTCAAAACTGCGGCAATACTCATGGGAAATTCCATTTTGTGGTTGATTTATTCTCTAGATTTATTTTACAAATTTCTAGCCTATTTTTCATTTGTGTTTATGCTCATTTTGTCAATTTTGTCTTAGTATTTAAAGTAATTATCTTGAAATTTAAGCTCTTTTTTTTTTGGATATAAAAGCGGAGAAACAGTTCGCAGTTTTGCTAATCGAATCAAGGGATTTGCGTGAATTCGCATATAAACTGAGCTTCAGCTAGCTTATTGCCTTGACCTTGATACATTTGGGACCATTTCATGTCATTTTTATAGCCGTTAACAATATCCTTGAGTGATGGTTAAGTAATATATGCCCAAAGGGGTTTCCCCCTAATGGAGAAACGCAATCAAATGCCATGTGTCAACTGCTATTGAGTGTTGCCCCATGTACTACATGTCAACTTCTGGCATAACTTATCACGCAGCCCCTCAGCCCTGTGCCCGGCTAGCTAGCTGGCGACCTACAGCAGCGGCAAATAATTTGTCGTGTACTTCATATTTTTGCTTGGGCTCGTAAAGTCAACAGCAACAAAAAGAAAAGTGGAAAAAACGCAACAAAAACTGGAGCAGTCAGCGCCATTTCATGCTACGGACCAATAAAATGGGCGAGCTTGTAGGTTGTAGGGGCTGGCGGCGGGGTTTGCTGCGACCCAATTCCAGGCGTGCCTTATCGCAGAGGTCTATAGAGAGAGGTCTCTATAGCTCTCGGAATACCTATGAACAAACACGTTTGGTGTGCCGAGAACATCATAATTATGAGCACTAATTTAATAATAATATTGCCAAAGCAAAAAAATAAATAGTATTCGGATATTTGGCTATATAGCAGTATTTAGGCCTGGGTTAGCATGTTAATTATTATTATTTTTATTTTTTTTTGGTGTATCGCAAAGGATTTTTCTAGGTTTAGTTGCAAATTGTGCGCGATTTTCGTGCCAAGCGCCTGTGGCACGCATATTTAATCAATTATACAAATTGCCAGCACGTAAATTGTAGTTCACAGAATTTTGTTGATAATCATTGGCAGGGTAGGCGCCTGAAGCTGAAGGAGGGGGCGAATCCGGAGGGGGGCATAGGCACTTTGAAAAGCTGGCTCCAATCTGATTAAATACAACATAAATTGTGTGTGCGAACGCTTATCAAGACGAACGTATCACAAATGTGAGCAAAATTTTTACAAAAATGCCAGAAACACACACACAGCGCACACACACACACACACATCACACGCACAGCATACAGTGTGTGTTTCTTTAATGGCATTCAACATTTTGCACGTAAATTAAAAATAAAAGGCAGGCGCGCATAATTTTCAATTTTCATGCAACGTTAAAAGCACTGAAAAATGATATTGAAAAGCGAAACTTAACGATGGGTCCACAGCCGGCGCAGCAGGTGGGCCGAGGGGGGGGGGGGTAAGGTAAGGGCAGCCAGGTAGCGCGAAATGGGAAGTTAAAAGTTTGGCAGGTACACTCGACAAAACTTTTTGTGCTCAATTTACGAGATGTGCATAGTATCCTGCAAAATATTAAAGTCTAGCTCTGTTCTAGAGCTAATATATAGTAGAACAATTTTTATAATATAGCTCTTAAAGAATTCCATTTATATTTAGATTTATTATGTGTGCTACATCCTTAAAGAATGTAAGGTTTAAAGCCTTTGATAAGTTTAGTTGGATAAGTTGCCAGGCAACGTGCTAAGCGACTAACTCACGGCAAAAGTTAGATCCGCAGGTTATCTCACTAATTGACAGACTTTCTAAGTGAGTCACTTAAGAACTTTGCCAAAAACCGAAACGAAATCAAGTAGCTCTTTTCTCTAGGTGTATATAAATGAGTATATAAGTATGTATATACCTACAGAGAGTTATTCCGGCGAACTTGCAGGCAATTTCCCGCACAAAAAAAAAGGGTTTGGCCGCAAAAGCCGCAGGACACGACGGGACCTCCACAAGGAAGCGTCTTTAAAAGTTTTTCGCTTGAAACTAGCTTTGAAGTTGCGTCCCAAAGTTGAGGCTACACTAATAACTTGAGACAAATTAACTTAGGCACACACACACACACACACACACAGAGAGAGGCAGACAGGCAAGTTGCTAAAATACCAAAGTGTTATTTGCTTGAATGCCAGCGTAGCCGTCGTGACGTCATTGTCAATGGATTTATTACGCATACGCCGCATGTGCACCAACAATTTAGTTGCCCTCATTTGCGGAACGTGCGTTTTTTTTTGGGTTTTTTTCTTCTTTTTGTTGTGCTTGTTGTTGTTGCCGTTGCTGTCAACAGAAAACTTTACACCGTCTGGCGTTCAATTTGGCGTTCAGTTGTTTCGGCCCCGCTGCTGCTGCTGCTGCTGTTGCCATTGAATATCATAAAAATGTGTTTGAGGTAAGGTAACAATAACAAATAAGCACGAGCTACGCCAGCTACCCCATATGGGTGGGTTTGTGCGTGTGTGTTGTGGGTTTAGTCACACATGCAAATGGCAGGGCAAAGCATAAAAGCCACAGAAAAACAAAAAAAAAAAAAGAAATAAAAAAGAACGCTAGACAAACCAACTATGTGATACCAGCACTTGGTTCATATATATGATTTTATAGTTGGATTGGCTTTTATTTTATTATTATTCACCTTGGCAACCCTGTCTGTTGCCAGGTACGTTTATGACATTTCCATTGGAAAGTTTGACATTTTCTTAACGCAAAATTGGGGCAAACAACTGTAAGTTGATCTTCAAGGCACATTGGGAAAAACGCACAAGCAATTAATGAATTTTAAAGAATAAATTGCTGTTGGTTAGACGCATTACTTTTTCAAAACCGAAGAAAGAAATATCACTGAGGTTAAATCACTTCATGTTAAGTCACGAAACGTGAACTTATCCGAAACAACTCCACCATTTGAGTTTCTGACTCTACTTGTCTCTTGAATAGCTTAAAAAAATCTTAAATTAATTTACCGAATGCTTACAATTAAGCAAATAATAATCATATTAGAACGTTTACAACTTTTGATACATGCGTATAAAGTTGACATTTTTTATTACATTTGTTTTATGTAAAAATATATACAAATATTTATCATAAGAATAATAATAGACTAACATAACAAATATTTGTATATAATTTTATGTTTAACAGATAAAGTAATAGAAAAATTAAATGCAAATTTCATTTATTTACAAAAAACCAAGTAAAAAATATAAAATAAACTGATTTCATTTAAATAATTTAATTTTTAAAACGGCTTTTAAAGTCTTGTAGGTTTGTAGATTTTTTTTTAGAAACTTAATAAATCAAGTGACCAAAATTTGACACTTCAATTACCATTAAATATATTCTTTTTAATTACCTAAGTAATTTTAATGCTACTTTTGCTGACAATCAATGCATTTAGGCTTATTTAATAATTATAGTAAAGTATTCTCTCTCCTTACTCTCACAAAAAACGGTGCACAAAAATGCAATGTACGGTATGATATATGCCAGCTATATGATATAGTGGCACGATTCGGACTGTTTCTACAATAATAACTGGCTACCTCAACTCGGGTACAGATTCTGATCCAGAGTATATATTTAAAGGTTCGAAAAAGATTCCTCCTACGGCTTACAAATTTCGACGCAAAGTAATAATACCTTTAGCAAGGGCATAAAAAAGTAAACAAGCATAAGGTGTTGTGCTGGGGTTTGGCTTGAATGTGTGTGTGTGTGTGTGTGTGTGCTTGTGCTTTGCTATTCACTTTCGAAAAGCTGACAAAAAGTTGTGGCAATAAGCTCAAGCAGCAGACGCAACAGCCACAACAGACACCGTGTGGGCGGCGGATAAGTAAAGCAGCAGGCGAAAGGAGCAGCAAAAATATAAAGGAAATGCAGGCAGCGGGAGAAGAAGAAGAACAACAGGCAGCAGCAGAAGCAGAAGAAGCAGCAGCAGCTGCCAGCGCCAGAGCCAACAACGTTGGCAGCGATTTTTAAAGTCCAACGCGCTTATTTACACATTGTGCCACATGTGGCACTGCACAATTTACATATGCGGCTGTGTGTGTGTGTGTGTGTGTCTCTCTGTGTGTGTGTTATTGTGTCACTGCTTTACAATTTTGCAAAATTTCAAGTTGCTACGTTTAATACTTTTGCTCTGACGCCATTTTGTACACTTGGCTGCATGGCACACATCCTGTTTGCCAGCAACAACAATTAAAACGACTCTCGCCCGCCGCCCCCAGCCCCACCCACTTAGCCACAATAAGCGCCAGCGGCTTAGCACCGTTCCGAGTCGCCAGTTGGTTAAGCGTCTTACACACACACACACACACACACAAACACACATACACAAAATAGAAAAGCAAAAAAAAAAGATGGCGAAAGAAAAGGAATCATCATTATAATGCCGTCACATGTGTGGCCCTGCCTAGCTCTGTGTGTCGCTCATAAGTCGTCACTCACACACACACACACACACACACAAAGGGCGACAAGTCTATTTCTCTCCTGTGCCAGTTTCCTTTTCGCCTTTGCCTGCTTAGTTATATACTTACTCATAAGTATATTTTGGTCATAATTGACAGCGCTCCTAAATGCTTTGTGCTTTGCGGCTCTACCTTCTACTTGTTTAATACCCTGTAATTGTGTGAATGTTGGGCTTAAGGGATTTCATTAAGCGAATGTATATTAAACGTATATTTAATATGATTTTGCCACATTTGAATAAATCGCTGAAAGCACAAAACTAGATTTCAGGAGCGGAATAAAAATAAAATTCTCTGTTTTGATTTTGACGATCCGCCAATAAGTCCATACTTTTAAAATGAGATGATGCGACTTTGGCTTTCAATTGTCTATATGTCTGTCTGCTTTATTTTATTTTTTTTTGTGTGCATTAACAACAACAATTAATCCCATATATTATTTAGACTCGGGGTATTCGATGTTTTTTAAAGGTTTTAACAAATCTAATCACTATATTCAAATTAAGTTATTCAAGATATTATTTAAATAATTAAAAAAGGTCTGTTATCTGATTTTATTTTTTCCGTTTAAATCATTATATAGCCTTATCGATGTTGGTGACAATCGACTATCGAATGTAATTTCTATCGATTATTTTATCATGCTCGCCCTCAAATAAAGTTAACTGCTGAGTATATTCTAGTCACGCCGTCTCAACTGGAGCAATTTTCCTATTTTCTTTAGCTTTGAGGCATATTTCACTTAAAAAAGTGCCTCGAACAAAAAAAAAAACATTTAACTTGAGGCCGCCTTCTGTTAAATGGCGCGTAAAATTTCACACTCAATTTGTGTGCCTTTGCGTGTGTGTGTTTTTTGTGTGTGTGGTTTTTTTATATTTTTTTAAAGGGTCGGCATTCGGTTTTTGCTGTTTAATATGCTCGTGGCTTTATAATTTGGAATTTATGTGCATATTTTTTTGGTTTTATATTTTACCAGCATTTTAAATGTATTGTTCGGGCCATTGATGTGCGGCTTTTCAAATAGCCATAAATATTTAAATACACATGTACATTTTTTTCGGTTAGTACAATTTGAATTGAATTGTGAACTCGCAGAAAATTGCATTTATATAAAATCAGCATTGGTTTCCAGGTTTCCCCTTTGTTCAGCAGCAAAATAAAAATGTTTAAATAATTCTTTAGACCAACAAAAAAATTGGAATTGTATAAATAAAATGCATATTTTTTCGTTTCTACTTTGTGCAGCTACTGAAAACGAAAAGTTTTGAGGTTTACGCAACAAGAAATTTGATGAAGAGAGCTGCACAAACTGCGCCCTAAACACAATTGAAATTGTAAAAAAAAAATCAGTTTTAATTAAATCTGGCCTGCATAAAAATACAAACTCAGACGCAGACAGCGCTCAACCTTTCGCCTTTAATAAGGAATTTCTGAGTTTACTCGATTTGTTGCCATTTTCAATTAATTTCAAACTGTTGCAACAAAATATTTGCTGCGCATTTAATGAAAAGCTTACTGCTAATTGTAAGAAATTTATAGTCTTGATTTAATCCGCAGCTTAAATTGACTTTTGATAACTTTTAAGTTGATTTACGATTTTTACAGCTGTATAAATAATTTTAATTTAATTTGATTTATTCATAAACTGGCAGCTCAGTTGAAGCTGCTTGATAATTTTTTGTGTGACTTCCAATTGACAGCCAAAATATGATTAAAAAACCCCTGTTTTAAACAAGTTCCAGTTAAAGCAGAATCTCACCAGTATTTCGTGAATTAATTACAACTTTTAACTAATAATAAAGTATATAATTTATTATATCTAGATATTTTATGCTGCATAAGCTGTATGCGATATGGATCCGAACCAGTTTTTATTCAATTTAAGAATTTAAGAATTTATATATTCTAAATCAGCATCAACAGACGAGTTGGCATAGCCATGGCCATCTGTCCGTCCATCCCAGTTTTTTTCTATCATGATCTACATCTTTGCAAATAGCCAAGACTGTTAATCGGTTTCCAAGCACAGTTAAGTCCCTGCTCTTAGCCGGAACATAATTCCAACAGCCCAAGAGCCCAAATGAAAGAACTTTTAAAGCAAAACGTGAACCTCTTTCAAAGCGAAAGATTAGCTACGACTTATGCGTTAACAACGTTAGCAACATATGGCCAACTAGTTCATGAAGGATAATTGAAAATGTTGTCGCCGAGTTTATTATAACAAATCCTGGGCCCGAGCTCATATAACAGTTCGTTGTTGTTGTTGTCAGGACAACAAATCCCATAAACAGTACTGATTGCATTTCATTTAGGTAATGTCAAATGTCATCTTCGAATTCCGCGCTGCGAACATCTACAAATAAACAGGGCGGGGGGGGGGGACAAAAAGTTGGCCCTTAAGCAGAGAGATTACTGTACGCAGCCTGCGCCGGCAGCCAGGCGACGGCTGTAGGCAATTTGTGGGCATAGGCATTGCGAATTGCTTTTCTGCCATTAGAAAACTGTCTGCACTCAGCCACAAACCAAAAACAATTGATAACAACAATAACAACAACAACAAGAAAGACCCAAGAGATCCGAGTGGCCAACTAAAGCTGTTGCAAGCTGCAATTCGTATACCCAATTTCCAAATTCAAGAACCGGAAAACCGAAAAACTTTTATTTTTTGGTAAATGTTGTAATTGATTTACAAATGCAAATGTTTTGCACACGTGTTTCAAGGCGACCGCTGACAAATGCCCTCCCCTATGGAATGTTGTACCCTCCCTCTCTCCCCCTGCCTGCACTTAAAACTGTTTTGGTGTTTCCTTGGCCCCCTCCCCTCCTCGCTCATAGTTATACTGGAGCTATACAATTTCAGGCACGTACCGAATTTCTCGCTTATCTTTAGATAAATTTAAATTTTCCTTTGTTTGTTGTTGCTGTTGATGCTCTCTAAAACAGAGTTAAGTGCCAGAGGAGCACACACAATTTGTATGTTCGTATTTAGCAGCAGTTGGGGCTATTTGAATCCCGGCTGATTCGCCAAGTATAAATTTTCAATTAGCTGCAACTAAGTTATTCTCTTTTGTATATGAAATAGGATTTCTTTGTTTACCTTTTCTTTTTATGTAAATATTAAAATACTGCTCACTAAAAGTGCAACTTTACAGAAAGCCAATGGATTCACAGGCGCCAGCGATTTATTCAGCTTTGGCAGCTTTGAATCTTTACAAAAAATATTTAAAATTATTTCCTTTTAAAAGAGAAATAATTCTGACTGCTTTATGGTTTAAAATGCTGCATTTTCGTGTCTGAAATATAAACCGAATTCTCTTTAAATTATAATTAAAATTGCCTAAGTTATTTTTCCAGTTAAATTTTGCTCAGTTCTTAGATTTCACTCGACAAATGTTGAATGCATAATGGATTAAACAAATTATTTTTTGTTATGGCCTGTTTTAATTGAAACTCGTTATATCTTTGTTTATACAAAAAGTATGTCTACAGTTTTGTCAAAATACTTTTACCGAGCATATTTAATCTTCTTATGGCAGCTTATATGCTAGTTTTTAGTTTTTTATACTCTCGTTGAGGGTATAATAATTTTGTCATGAAATGTGTAACGCATAGAGAAGCTGACACAGAAACGAGCGGTCGAAAAGTGAGATCTAGTATGAACAACTTTAATATTTTTCAAGATATGTTGACCAAGTTCGTGATTTTTTACTTTTAATATTTTCCTTATATATGAGCAAAATCTTTTTAAAATCAGCCCACTATATTATATAGCTGAAATATGAACTATCGGTCCAAAGTAGACTCTCGCATGTGCAACATTTTGTTTTTCAAGATATCTTGACCGTGGTCGGCAATTATTAGTTTCACTTTGCACCCTACACCATAAACTATAAACTATACTATCAGATATCTGGAAGACCGCAAGGCAAATGTCTACAATATACAAATAAATACTTAGTTATTCGTTTCTTAATTTTTTTGTAAGAAAAAATAGGGCTTCCTCAAATTAGAATATTTCGCCAATTAAAATCATTCTCATTTTAAAGTCCCCACTGTTAAATTTTTTTTGTTTAAAAAACTGAAACAAACAAAAGGGGCCCTGTTCGTAATTCAGGGTAGAGGTCATGTAAAATTAGATTGGATGTAAATTAGTGTAAAATTATTGGAAAATGCTGCAAACAATTTAGGTTTTTCCTAAGGCATGTCTTATTAGCCTTAACTGATTGAGAATTGTAAACAAAGGAATTTTTTAACTCAATTCTTTCGCATGGAATTTGTCTGAAGCTTTTCCAATTTTGAATTGTTGTTGAGCCAATCACATAGACGCTGACAGATTCCGCTCACATACTTTTACTGTAGTTTTAGTGTCCACAGTAAATTTGGTTTGTCAGCAGACGTTGCTGAGCGATGTGCTTGTCGGCTGGGGGGTATATGTCGAAGGGAGGAAGGGAGGGGCATGACGGGGGCGCGTTCCGGTCCAAGATCCCAGCACGTACGACAGATGGAAATGACGCTGGAAATGGCAAAAGAGCTCTAAGCACGCCCACCCTTTGCCCTCTCTCACTCTATCTCTCCCTCTTTCTCTTTCTCATCTTCTCTCTCTCTCTCTATCGGCCTCTTTCTCTCTCTAGAGCTGTTTGCACGCGCTTTGGCGTTTAATCAGCTGGCGCTAAATAATTTTTTTGATAAAATTTGATCAAATTTTAAAAACTTGTCGCTTCGACTGGCTATTTTTTTATTTATGTGTGTATTTGTGTGTGTGCGTGTGTGTGTGTGCTTGGCATCAACTTGCGAATTCTAACGAATTTTAAATGATTTCATTTCTATTATATATTTCCAAAAGATCTCTCATTTCGTTGCTGTCTTAAACACATGTTTTCCCCTCTTTTTTGTTTGTTTGCCTCCAACTGCAGTTAACAAGTGAAATAGATTTAAATAAAATATATAAATACAGCTGTTATACGCAGCTATAGAAGGTATATTTATCTGCTTGCTTATATAGCATACACTGCCAAACAAATATTTGAATTTTATTTATACTCGTGATGTGGGTGTTTTATTTGTTTCCAAATTGAAGACGTCTATAAAAACGTAAATAATATGTGTTTATTCTGGTTCAGAATTCGATTCGATGTATCTCAATTTTTTCTAATAACGAACTGTTTTTAGATTTATAAACGATATCTATATGGCACAGTAAACCCTATATCAGACTCCGATAGAAACTGTTCTTCCATATAGCTCAGCTTTATAGTTGTTACTATTGTAAATATAATTATAATCAAAATATTTTCCAAGTCAATTTTCCGGCGCTTTTCGGCTTTTATTTTATTTAATTCGTCGTGCTTCCGCTTTGAATTTGTTTCAGTTAATTATGTTCAAAAATAGTTTCATTATTGTTAAAATTCAACTGAATTTGTAACATAATTTTAAAACAATAATTCATAGAGTGTAGCAGATAAAACTTTTGATAAAAATAAAAGCACTGCGTGAGAATTTGGCTCTAGATTTAACTAACTTTCATAAATAAGCAACTTCTTGTAAAGTTTATTATTATTGAAGTATATTATTTATATTTGCTTTCTAAAGCAGCCAATAAATATGTTAATATATATAGAATATTTAAAGAAATCCCTTTAACTCAAGAACAAATTAACTATATAAATAAATTTAACTTCATTTTCCTTTCGTCTAAAATATATTTAAGAAAAAGAACAACAATTTTAGGCACAAGTAGAAAATTCTATGCTCTATATTCGCACTCAATTCATGTTGTCCAGTGTTGGAATTGTCTGCAGACGTCTGGGCTACGGCAATAAGCGCCAGAAATTTGTATATATTGAATATAGAAAATCGGGCGATTATTTCCGCCGCCAATGAGTGAAACATTCTCTTGCAAGAAGAAAATCTTTTTTTTCACGCCAACATTTTGCAATCGAATTTTCCAAAATATTTATCAAATATTTATGCAGTGCTTGCCATTTAATTAATAAAATTGTGAAAAAGGCAGTGCAATAAAAAAAGAAGAGAGTTGAAATTAAAAAAAAAAAGCTGTTGTTTAACAATATGATAAAAAACAATTGTAAATTGTCGCACCTTTCTGCTGAGCTGCTTGCAATATCAGCAAAATATTATTATTATTGTATTTGTATTTGTTGTTGTTTTTTACGGCTGATTATTTCGGTTGTTGAAGCGTCTTTGCGCCGGTTTTTATTTGTTGTTGCCGTTGTTGTTGTTGTTTCTGATGCTTCAGCTGTTGTTTTTCTTGTTGATTGTACGCTTTGTTAAAGCCAATTTAAGCTTTTAATCATCGCTTTTTTTCGCACTCACACATACACATAGACGGAGGCACACGCACACGGACAGACGCGCCGTTTGTGCATTTGTTTTGTACCAACTAACACTCAATTTGTTGTTGCCTTTCAACGCGTCCAAAAAAATTCCAGTTGAGAATTTCTTTTTTTTTTATATTTTTCAAAATATTTTTTATCACGCACGCCGCCTCGACGTAGATACGAATGCGTAGTAACTGTAACTGCCGACGTAGAGCAACATCAACAGCAGCAGCAGCGTTTGCCGAGCGTGTGAACAGAACAGCGTCGTCTGCGATACTTGTGCGAAAAAAATTTGCTACAAAAGATGCCGCCAATACTTGACGTTTGCGCTCAAACAGCGTCGCACTCAACGTGTGTGCGCTGCGACCGGTGTGAGCGATTAAGTGAGTGAGTGAGTGAGCAAGTGAGTGAGTGAGAGGTGTGAGGTGTGAGGTGAGCGGCCTGTGTTCGTGTTGCTGCTGGCTGTGTGCGGGTGGCACATGCTGTGCATACGTCATTGATTTTGGCACGCTGCCAACATGTTGCAGCTCGTTCTAGATTGCGCTCAAACCATTTGGTTGTGGCTCGCACACGTTCTTGTTTGGCGCTCGCGCAACTGTTGCCTTTTTTCGGCCGTACGTACGTGTGTGTGTGTGTGTGCGTGTGTGCTTAGGTTTGGAGCAGCGCGCGTTTATTTGCCTTGGTTTCAGTTTTCGTGCATGGCATGCGAAATTGCTTGAGTAGGTTGGTAGGTCACTGCCTTGCCGCTCTCTGTGAGTGTGTGTGTGTTTGAGTGTGTGGCGCTCCTTTGCGCTCTATGTGTAAGTGTGTGAGTGTGTGTGTGTGCGTGTAACTTGTCTATGTCTGAGCTTAAGTTCATTAACGGCGCTCGCTTCGCGCAACAGTTCCACGGCATGCGCTGCCTGCTGCACATAACCTCACTCACACTCACATATGTATGTATATTTACATGACTGTTAGTTAGTTGTAACAGATACTCACCCACACAGACACACACACACACACACCCATTTTCGGTAGCGATTGCCGTCGCGTCTATTCTGCCTGTAGCTTATTCAATGAATGGCACCGAATTTGCACAGTTGACGTTGTTGTTGTTGTTGCTGTTGTTATTATTTCCTTTTTTGGGTGCGGTCTCCCCCAATACAAATCTGCGGCCAAAGAGCTGATGGATATTATTTGCACGTGCTTGTGTGTGTGTGTCTGTGGATTCTATTTAATGAGAAATCATACAAATAAAACGAGCTTTAACCGAGAAAAAACAATAATGCGAAAAAGGGTTTATTTTGATTGGTTTCTATAGATTTCTTAAGCAAATGAAATTGCTAGGAAAGCGGCCACTTTGAACTTTCGCCCAAACAATCAAATCAATGTTCGAATTGCGCTTTTTATACTCACTTTTTTCTTATCAGCTTTCAAGAATTAATTTTGCAAAAGTTTCTTATTTCAATAAAGAACAGCTAAGTACTTTTATAAAATCGTTTAGTATCTTATATAATCTTTTAAGCAAATTAATTAAATAATGAATCCGGAACCAAATGGAAAAAAAATGGGATCGATTATTATATTGTGAACTCTGCCAAGCGAAAAACTATGTTATCAGTAATATCTTATACAGCTTATAGTAATGTAGCTTATAGAGTGCTTACATTGAGGGGTACTCACCATGATGGAATATTTACAATTTAGAGGTTATGGACATTACCGAATAATGTAAAGGATTGAAATAATTCGCCTAGGGTTGGGTCTTTTGGAGACACCTCTCTGCAATGTAAAAATATATATATTTTCCAAAGTTAACCTATATTTAAGTGAATGTTCACAAGTTTCTTACAAAAATTGGAACTACGCAACTATTCTTCTCTATATATAAAGCTATAAAAAGTTCTATATGAAATTATAAAAAGTGGGTAGCATTTTTAAAAAGAAGGGAGAATGATTGAAGGAAGATGGATGGAAAGACGGGATATTGTGGATTTTCAACACTAAATAAAGACAAACTAGTTTCAAGATATATATTTTCCTATTTATTTATTAACCAATGCTGGTAGCTTTCAGCTTATCTTAAATTCGAAATTATATTAACTTATACGAACTTTAACTAAACAGAGAACTTAAAACCTTAACCTTAATCAGTGTACTTTTAGCCGAAAAATCGAAATGCATATTACTTGGGAGATTGTTATGAAGCTTTAATAATCCATTGAAAGGCTCGATGCAGAAGTAGTTTTATGAGTTTCAACAGAGAAAGGCAAATGATATCGCAAAGATCTGCTCGGCACATTTATACAGCTTTATCCCTTAATGTCCATATACAATTTAAACAATGAGTGGAATTTAAAGTTGTTGAAGAGTTGGATAAATAATAATTATTATGTGCGTCAGTTGGCTGTAATTATTGTCGCTGTGGTGTGGGTTGTGGCTGAGGGTGTGAGTGTGTGGTTGTGTGTGTGGCTGTGTGTGTGTGTGTGTGGTTGTGTGTGCTTGTGGCTATGTGTCTGACAATGTATGGCACTTTGGCGGCTATTTTTATGGCCACACACAGTTATAACCGTGTCTATTGCCGCTAATTAAGTCCGTTTTCTAACTGCCCTCATGCACATTTTGGCTGGGGGTCTCATTAACAGCAAATCCCAAATTAATTGGGTATTAGACACAATGCATTACCGGCTAAGCGAAAAGTGTTGCCATTGTCGCAGGCTAGGCCTAGACTCCAAGCCCAGCTCCACTCAGCTATAAAATGCGCAAATGGGGCGTGTCAACAGCAGCAGCAGCAGCAGCAGCAGGCGCCCATAAAACGAAGCGAATGTATTATAAATAAAAAAGCAAGCCAAAAGCGACTGCCAACTCGCTTATTGATTCTCTGGCAGCAGCAGAATCCCTGGCAGCCACCCAAGGGCCATTGGCCCATAAAAATATTAATGCAGTAAAAACTGAAATAATTCATATGTTTGGAATACAGCTAACCCTCCCTCTCTCCCGCTCTCTATATGCATATATGTATACTATCTATATATTTAATATTGAAGAATATTTTTCTGTTTATTAAGGCACATTTTGTACATTGTTGTTGGTTTCCTCTACAAATGCAGATATATGTACATACATATATGCATCAAAGTCAGCAAAAATTCAAGTTTCTGTTTGTATTTCAAAACTGCAGACACCAAAACAAACAACACAAAAGCGAAGTCTAGGACGCTGGGGAGGGATTGAGGGGATGGGGGGCGAGGCGGCCCCATAGAGAGACATAAATTGGCATTTTGTCCAGCCGAGGCAGAAAATGTTTTGTTTATTATGAGGTCGCATCTATTTGCCTGTTTGTCCAGGCTCAAAGCTCCTTTTCAGATTTATGCGGCAAAGTTTTAACAACAATTCGCATGCCCTTATTGAATGCAAATTGAAATTTTAAATTCAAGCGAGATACTTTTTCTGTAATGAATTTTTAAAATTTCTATGACTAACAAAATTAATTAATTCATTTAGGCAAATGAGCTTGCAGGATTTGGGAATTATATAAATATATTATAGCTAATCGGATTTTAAAATCCAAATGCTTGAACTTTAATAATAGTTTCTCCTTTTTAGATATATTTTTCGAAAGCTAAGACATAGTTCCGATAGTTAGTCTAAGAAGAGGCACAACAAATTTAAAGGAATATAAAAACCGAATTTCGAAATTATTTTCTTATGTTTTTACAATGGCTTTTATAGTTTTTTATTATTGTATTTTAAAAGTTTTTATGGTATATAGTATTTTGACAGATACGTTTTATAATGATCCGAATCTACCGAAAGCAACAGACAGAAAGACATGTCTATGGAAGTTCGGAGCCTTATTGGTTTTTTTTTTATAATAAGGCCCCAATATTTTATTTATTTTTCTACCTATCTGTCTATCTATCTATCTATCTATCTATCTATCTATCTATCTATCTACCTATCTATCTATCTATCTATCTATCCATCTATATTTAACTAATCCATCTATCTTTCTATCTATCCTTCTATCTATATATCCATCTATATCTAACTAATCCATCTATCTATCTATCTATCTACCTATTTATCTTTCTCTTTCTATCTTTCAGTTGTATAATTTTTTTATTTTTATTAAATTCAACCTAAAAAGAAGATAAACCTTCATTTAATATGATTTCTCAATAGTATATTTCTTTTTAAAAATTTATTTCAACTGCAACACAAATCAATTTTTCAATTTTTCTTTTTCTCTTATAATAGGGATTCAGTAGAGAGGGAATTAAAATGCTATTTTTGGCATCTTGCCTTAAACAATTGTAAATGTTTGTTCATAAAGCTTTTTCTATGCACTGGGTTGTTTTCCAAAACATTTTTTAAGCTCATAAAGACTTAATCCCAACACTTTTGTGAATTTTTAATAAAAAATTCTTCAAATATACATATGTAAAATTCCAAGATTTATTTGCCAGCTAGTATGCCTTTTACCAAGAGTAGAGCAGCTAACTTATCGGTATTTGGATAACCCGCATGCTTATAGGCAAACAATAAGTAGTCGTCGGTCCACGAGCTGCACCTCCCTTCCCCTTCCCCTTCCCTGTGCCCCATTCAAAGATTCTTCCTGCTGTTTTCATTGTTATGCGTAGTATGCACACTTTTGTGTACAAGTAAATGTACTTAGGACATGCTAGCGATTTATTTGACTTCACTCACAAAACTACACACACATACACATACATACACACATCCGGTGGTGTGTGGGTGTGTGTGCTGCAAATTAACCCAGTCACGTACTGCGCTTAGCCGGGCCTAATCAAATAAACGCGCCAAATTAAACAGCAGCCGCAAAAACAACAACGGGCGACAAGTAAATATATGAGTGCGACACCTCGATGCCAGATTGCACAGCAAATACTAGACGGCTAGAGAGAGAGCGAGAGAGAAAGAGAGAGCGAGAGAGAGGGAGGCATATTTTTATTTGTGAAGTACTTTAGGCAACGCTCAACAGTATGCTAGCATTTTTGCTTCTATGTATACCCTGTACGCGTTGTTTAGAAAGGATTAACTAGCTCTTCGAGATATATCACTTGCATAAATGTATCTCGATTTCTTGAAGCGTTTGAGTAAACAAAAATATACTTAGCGAATTTGTTTATTTTGTAGAAGACAAACAGACACAGCGTAGTTATTTTTAGTTCTTTATTCTTCGTCGCCTTTTATTTGTTTATAATTTGCAATTGGTTAAAGCTGCGGACGGAAAACAAGGCCTTGCTAGTCTATATTCAATAGCAAAGTCTGCCTTTAATAGAATAGGATAGTTCTTGATATTTATGAAATGTATTGATACCTTTTTGTTGTAGTTGACCAACATTAACCTCGAACCGGCCAGCTTATCATTAAGTTAAAACAAAACATTTCACTTAAATTCAAAATATGTTTATTTTTATTGAAGACCTAAGAAAGGCCACGCAGCAATAATCACATAACTTTTGTTGCAACTAATGCTCGGAAATATTATTTTTAGCTGTAAAATCGTGACAAAATATATAAATTTAACCTGAATATAATATAAATGTATAAAGGTATTTAAGCTTCGGCAGCCCAAAAATAAATTTTTCTTGTATGATTTATATCGTTAACCTTTTACAGGGTATCTGTGCGTTAGTTCGTACAGCTCTGAGTGCCAATTTCAAAGTAACCCATTTTGTTGGTCTTTTTTTTTTGTATGTTGCGTGCCACATTTTGATAAGTTGTTGCAGCTGACGTCATATTAATTATGGTGGCGCACACACAAAATGCGATTGGCCTGTGGCAGAGATTCGATCGGGACGGGACTCAAATTGAGTGGCACGGCATCGAGTGTGCTCGCATCGAGTGGCAGCTTGTCCTGTCTGGGGCACACTTGAGTGCCTGCTGCTGCCCAAATGAGCTCAGAGGCAGAGCAGCTGCCACGTCAGAGTTGCGCCTTGAGCTGTGGCAACATGCGTTGCCAGCTTGTTTACATTTTGTTGTTGTTGATTCTTTTTTAACATTTTTGTTTACCAGACGGGGCAGCACGTGCTGACAGCGCACCCCATCCGCTGCGCCCCAGCCCCAAGTGCTTCCCGTTCTCGCTGCTGTTGTTGTTGTTGTTGTTGTAGTTGTTGTTGTTGTTGGTGCTTTGGGTATGCGGCAGCACCTGGGGCATGCATATTTTATATGGCCGTAAGCTGTTGGCACTGTCTCAGCGTCTGTCTCAAGCCGCCACTAATCGCAATTGTTGAAAGGGGCAGCACGCATATCATTATTTTTAGCTTTTTTTAGCCGTTTTACAGATTTTTCCGTTTCTGCTCTTCTTCTTCTTCTCGAGCTAATTATTTATTTATATACTTTGGCTTATTCCCAAAACTGGCGCATGTTAATTTCAATTTTGATGGGCAACGCAAATAACTCGAGATTTGCAATTTTCAATTTGGGCTTTAGATGTGGCATGCGGCATGTGGCATAATCAACAAGTCTCTTTAGCTGCAACAAAAGGCAGCTTAGCTTTTGGCATAAATATTCACTTTCGCTTTTGCGGTCACAAAATTGTGTCAATTTGTTTTTGTTGCTGTCGAAGCGAAACATTTGAAACAGTTCATTGAACACTTTGAAAGTCGACGTTTTGATACCCTTAAATGCAGCTGTGTATTTTATTAAACTGTCTTAAATATTTTAAGACTTTACGGTAGAAAACAAGGCCAAACAGAGCTTGTACCTCAAATTTTTTTAGCCAAGAAATGATGTTAATTGTTCTAGACCTTATCTATTTCTATTTATAACATTAAAGGATATTCTTAGCATACTTTTAGGTTGATTTTCGCATACTAAAAATATTAATAATAAAAGGCTGCGATTGCCGATTCCCAGACTTGAAATACTTTTGTCGCATGCAAAGCGAAAACCTAGGAGGAATCTAAAGATCAATTTATAATTTAGCATGCAAAAAAAAATATTCTTTCAGAAAATTAATCTATTATTAGCGAAGTCTAGAAAGATCATATATAATAAGGATTTAAGTGCTTGACAAGTTAATTAAATCATGTATTAAATAAATAAATAAATATTTTATATATATATTTATATATACTTTATGTAGAGCATAACTTTTTAAAATATAATTTTATTTAAGTATGCATACAATTTTTTCTAATATATGCAATTGTTCCTGTTTCCAGCATTTATTATTTTTACGAAATTGGAAACTATAAGCACGATAGTGCTATAAAATGCCGAAAGTTAACTCTATGGAAAGTATGCTGCTGCCTTACCATTCTAATTCGGTAAGTACTTAAATTTGATTAATTATCTTTATTATAAGTCTAAGTGTTATGCTTAAATGCTTTATTAAACCAGCTCAAAGACAAAAGCGTATTTAATGTCAAAATAATCAACGACTTGGTAAATGCAACGATGAAGGCCTTTAAAACTTTATGCTTTGCCTTAAAACCCAATAAAACTAATTTTAAAAGGTCATCTCATTAGACAACCCGTTGCTATCCTAACTCAGTTAGTTCCTAAATCTAATGATTATTTTATTATTCTTTTGAACATTCATTCATTCATTTAAAACCATTCAAAGTCAACATAATTACGTTAAATATTGTGTAAGCATCGCTAAAAGTATTATAACTCAAAAAGTACTCGAGTTATAATGATGAAATCTCGTTAGTGAGATGGTCAAATGCATTGATTTTGTGTTCTATTTACATCCAGTGCATAAAGTGGCCTAGCTCGGCATGTACTGAGGATATAATGTGACAAAACATAATGTGTAGCTTAAAGTTGAAGTCAATGTTGGTATATGAGCTGCCTGACGATTACAACTCAAAGAGTACTCGAGTTATGATGCAGAAAATTGCGATGTGAGCTGTTCAAATGCTTTGATTTTATTTTCAGCTTACAATCTAGCCCAGCTCTTCAATTACTGAAAATATAATCATGAAACATAATATGTAGCTCAAATTTGAACTCCTTGAATCGATACAAAGTAAAGTAAAGGCCTCATGAAACAATCCACCAATCGCGATTTCTTAATGTTTGTATTTCACAAGGTACTCCCGTCTATAGTGATGCAATTTCGTATGTCGGTTAGTGTTCACCTCCATTGTAAAAGTAAATATTATGACAAGTTGTTGTCAGAGGGCTGAGGCTAAAACTGTCTTAATTAAAGCAGACTTGACAAACAGAGTGCTGAAATATACCTTCTCCGCGGCTGTCAGGCAGTTAATGAGATTGGCAAGAAATAGAGAGAGAGAGAGAGAGAGAGACGCGGCTTTCAAATCTTGCTTAAATAAAATACTTTTGTTTATTTGTTTATTGCACAAAAAAAGGTTTCGCTTATTGTCTAAACACAGTGACAAATCACACCCAGTTTTTTTTTTCTTTTGTTGTTGTTGTCTGAGACTTGTCCATTCATTCGATCATTATTTTGGTTTTTATTTGCTTAATATGCGAAAGTTACGTATATGTGAGTATGTGTGTGCGTTTGGTTCTCATTTTGGGGACACGCCCACATTGCGTGTACGCCCACTGGTGTGGCGGGATTATTAGACAAAAGGATGCCGCGTGCGCCGCTTGGCCTTGACAGGATACTCGTAACCCTCAAAGTCATCATCGAGCTCATCCTGCTCATGATAATGATGGCTGTGACTGCTGCGATGATGCTTCTTCGGCTCCTTATGCTCCTTGACCGGCACCGGAATGGGCAGCGGCACTTTCTTTATGACTGTCTTGGTGTGGATATGCGTGTGATGCTTCACCGGCACATGGATGCGAATTCTGCGAATGCGAATGAATTTCTGAATGTGAATGTGAATGGACTTGAGAGAGATTCAGTTTGGGTTTTGGGCTTGGGTACGTTATGTGCTGTGGTTATGGCTGCAGTCTGTGGACATGACGTTAAAGGCGTGCCCGTTACACTTACTTAAGCTTGTCGTTTGATGGATGGCCGCTTGTCAGGGCAAACATCATGCATGTGATAAACACAAAACTTAATGCCTGCAAAGAAACGAACAAAATAAGTAAAGGAAGCTAAAAAAAAATGTGTATAAAAAGTTGATCTGGACATAAGATTCTTTTTTTTTGGTAACTGTGCTATAAGATTTTGATGTGCACGTTAGCTGAGTGTGTGTACGAATACATGGGTTTACCAAATCTGAAAATGTTCTACTAAAAATATAAAGTATCGGTAGTTTTGTTTCTTAAAGAATATTCTTTGTTGCGCTAAAATATATCTTTTAATATTATTCAATTCTTCATGAAATACATATTACTTGAAAAGAAAAGATAACAAAAGTTCATAGTTGGCAATTTTACTTATAATATAAAAGAGTTTTGTTTTTAATTTTATTTATTTAGCTAACAAATAAGTGCTTTAATTGATGCAAAAAAGCTGCTTTAATATTTGATTATTATATATAAAAAATTGTTATTTCTATTATATTTATTTTTTTTAATTTATATATAAATATTTCTTTATTCGATTATTTAACACAATGTCAGCAAAGCACATTTACACGAATCCGCTCAAAAAGAGTCTCTTCCCACTTCTCAATACTATCAGGCCAGTGTTGAGTAAAGAAGCTATAATCATTAACAGCTCGTTTGATATGTTAGAACCATTACACAGCACTGAAATCATCTGTATATGTATCTGTATCTGTATCTGCATTTGAATCTTTATAAATGTCTGCATCTGTATCTATATCTGTATCTGCATCTGTATCTGTATCTGCATCTGTATCTGCATCTTTATATGTATCTGTAACTGTCGGTATCATCTACATATATCTATAGAATCAAGTTACAAGCTACAAATTTGTATGAATACAGGGTATGCGAGCATCACAGATTTCGTTTGTTTCTTTCTGTCTTGGCCTATGTGTGATAAAAAAAGCTTTAGCGTCTATAAACAAAACAATATAATTAGCATAATGCCCGTTGCCATTTTGATGTTTATGTCTATATTAAGCAGAAGCAAATCTGATTTTGATTGCCGCTGCCGCTGTCGCTGTCAGCCCATGTTGTGGGCGGGGCGTCGCAGCAGCTTAAAGGCCAAATCTAGGCGTGATTGCAGTATCAAAGAATATCCCAAAGTTCCTCGCCCAGCCGCTGACTTTAAAAGGCAGCTAATAGAAATTCTCAACTGTTATCGATTTTGGCCGCAATTCTCAATTCGACTCAAACAGCCGAACCAGCCCGAGGCTCATTCAATTAGCAGTTTGTTGAGAAGCGTGCGGCAAAATGAAATTGAAATTGAAATTTGGGGGAAATTGGAAAATTGCTTTTAAATGTTTTTGCTCATCACTTTCCAACTCATTAAATAACATGTTGAGCTGTTCGTGTCTGGCCATCTGGCCAAAGTTTTCTACAGGGCCAAAATAGCCAAAGCAACAGCTGCCTCAAGTAATTCACTAATAGACCAAGTATTATCCATGCTCGTAATATAAATATTTAAATAGTTTTCTTATACCAAACAATTGGTATGAAAAGTAGCAGAAATTTATATAAACAAATTCAAGTGACACTGGAGAACGCATGTGAATAATTAATTAGGTGTTAAAACTATTTTGGAATGATTATTACAGGGACAATGGAAGCTAAGTGAATAAATAAATTATTGAATAAATTTGCCATAGAATGTTTTTTAATAATAAGACGAATCACATGAATATACTCAACAGATGATTGGGTTTTAAGTGACCATGGAGGCTATTTGATGAGAGTAGAAAGTCCAGAAAGAACTGATATAAGCACAATTTAATTAAGATAAATGTTGGACAATCATAAGATACAGATAATAAGATACAGATTATGTGGCAATAATTGTTCGTGTGTGAATTAATAATGGAAATCAAATATATTTTTGAACTTGAATAAGTATAAGAAGAACCTGAATGGCACTTAAAAGAGTTATGCGAAGAACGATTCAGTTATGAACCATTTAAAGTACTTGACTATAAAGAAAAAGTCGGTCCTGGGACAAGGACAATAAATTATTAGAAGCACCAATTAAATGGACTGTATGCTAAATAAGACCATAAAATAACTTAAAGAGCTAGAAGTGGAAACATAATGTAGCCACAAACTGAACAAGATTCAAGTGCTTAAAGTCATGTGGCTTTAAGATGATTTATGATATCTGTAAATAAGATAAATTAATGAATATGTGTGTGGTTTTTGACCGCAAATGGCATAAACTCAAAGCTTGGGCTTGAGCTGTTAAGGAATTTATGTTTAAAGTCAATCTATTAAACTGAACGAAATAAAATGTACTTCCGCAATAAAATTAGATAAAAAATTGGGCTCTATTCGTAGTACACCATGCTTTAAAATCTTTTTATTTATATTGCGAAACACTTGGCTGTCATTTGAAGCAAAGACCAATTAAATATTTGCCAAACACTTGAGGGCTCTTAAGGGACTGCATAATAAAGGCGTGATAAAATGTCCAAACTCTGCACAAATTGTGTTAAAAATGAATATATATATATACACATATATATATATATATTAAAACTGTGTTCACAAAAATGTTGCTTGTAACACGCGCGATTGGAGTCAACGAATTTGTGGGCGAACAAAAAATTGAAATCTTTAATTAATGTTTTTATTTTGTTTATGCGGTTTTAAATTGATGCAATTGTGTGTGTGCCTACTGTGTTTGAGTGTACTTTCTAAGCGGGCTTTTGGTGTGGTTTATTTATTTTTTATTTAATGGCAAATGTTTATTCATTTTTTGCATAATTTGTGTGTCCAACGCGTTCGATGAACTCTGCAGTTTGTCGTTGTCATTGTTGCGGGGCAATAAATTAAGTTAACGCCAGGGGAAAAGTGATTTTTTATTATTGCCACAAGCGAGCAAAAAAAGGATGGTTTTTATATTTAAACGAGTCTCTATATTTTTTAATTTTATTTATTTCAGTTTGTTTGCACTTTTTTGTTGGTTTCATTTGCTTTTTATTGAAATGTAATTTTAATTAACACTTACGCCTCGGGGCAAATGCATATTGACACGCCGAACTTTACAACTTTGTTGCCAGCTCTTAATTAGTTCTTTTTTTTGTATATTGTTTTATTTATTTTTGTTGATCTGATAGTTTTGCTATTCGATTAATTATGTGTATTGTGCAGCGCGTGGTTGGTTTTTTAGCAGCGCTCCAGCAGCGTCTAAAGTAGAAATGAAATTGCACTGGGAACTGGCGCTGGTCGCGGTTTAAATATAAAAAAAATCAAAGAAAAAAAATAAATTTGTGCTACAGTGAAACGTGCCACAGCGCGAAATGTTAACTTTAAGCCGCAAGTGAGAGTGCAACAGAGCGGGAGGCAGCAATAGTGAGCGAGCGGGATAGCAGGTGTAACAGCAACAACAACAACAACAACAACATCGATAGCAACAACAACAACAACAACAACAACAAATGTAATGACATGAAGTTGCCGAGTTGGAAGTAAATGAAATAAAAACATAATCAACACACACCGGCTGCAAAACTTGACCAGCTTTTGTTGATCAGAGAGCGAGAGTGCGAGAGAGGGGAAGGGGAGAGGGGGGGGGGACGGTGCTCAGCTTGGTGGTTTTGTATGTGCAGAGTGCGACAACAAACGCTGGCGCTAGCGTTGCGGCAAGTGCTGCAAAGCGTGGCATAAACATTGCAACCGCCGCCCGTCTAGGCGACTCACGAATGCCCTGCAATAAAGCATATCAAAGAGACGGCAGCTTACTTGTATCTACGCAATGCAATTGAACTAACTTAAAGCTTTCAAGCTCTTTAAATAATGTTATCCTTATAACGTTTTTTAATGATCATGGTTTTTATCCTTGTAACGACTTCAAAATATAGATTAATATACATTATACAAATATTTAAATTACCTATAAGACTAATTCCTTAAATTTGCAATAATTATAAATTTAATTATAAAAGTATTAAAATAAATTTCCTAGGGATACATATTTCCTTTATGTAGATATATACATGCATAGATGTATATATACATATAAATTTAAACTTCCAAATAGTGCAAATATCGGACTTTTCTTTGGTATTGATTCACATTTGCTCTTCATGTAGATAACTTCTGCTTGATAAAATATAGAAACATTTCCAAAAAGTCTATAAAATTCCAACAAACATTATTAAATTGATTCTACAATCATTTAAGTACCAGCTTGCAGTATTTGCTTGATGCTAAAATTCCAAAAATTATATTTATTTCTCTTATAAATGTTTTTCTTGACAATAAGCCGCAGAGGGAATTGTGCAGGGTGCTTAGCTCTTGACTGATAGTGAAAATACAACTCGTATAACAACAATAAAGACAACAATTACAACAACGACAATAGCAACAGCAACAACTGCAACAACAACAACAACAAACGAAACGCACAGCGGCAATCACATTAGCAAGACAATCTGGAAAATACTCACACAATAAGCAAGAGGCGCACCGAGAGCGATGGGAACCGCCTCGAATACATGCCAACCACATTGTGAAAAGCCGCCAAACATGTAGCCCAGTGGGTGTGGTGGGTATAGGGGGAAGGGGGGGTCTAAGCCGGGCAGGTTGGGGCTCGGCAACTGGCAGCGCCAAAGTCAAAAGCGTAATTGAAGCTTGTGCCTCAGTTAAACGCAGGCGATTATGTCTGCTGGCTTTTCATGGCAAGCCGCGACAGCCGCAGACAACAGACAACAGACAAGCAACAACAACAACAACAATTGGCAGCAGGTTCAACTTGCCACAAGGATTATGCCGCCTGAAGCTGCTTCCTGGTTGCCTCAAAAGCCCGCAACCGAAACTGTAACCGTAACGTTAACCAAAAACCGAAAACTAAACTGAAACTCGACACCGAAAGCCGAACAAAATATTTGATTTTACCATTTGACTCTTAACGAAGTCATCATAAATTGAGCTGTCTGGCACGATGAAATATGTCGCCATTTGAGCGGACCAAAAGCACCCCTCTCCTCCCCCTCCCCACGGAATTGACAGTTTTTGACTGTGGCAATTTAAATGTGCAACGAGCCAGCGACAGCGAACAGCAACAAGCAGCAGTCATGATATTGCAATTGAGTTGATTGGCATTGCCATTCTGGCCAGCGGCCGATTACATCCAATCGGTAATCCATCTGATGCAGGAAGCGCCAACAGTAAACACAAAGTAATGCCAAAGGCCTAATGAGATAAGGCATTTCATCATTAAATTCATTTGGGATAGGATTTTCATAACCATCTAACAACATGTCGAAAATGCTTAAAAAGAAAGTCACAATTGAACTTATTAGGTTTTGAGTTAAAGAAATTAAATGAACGTCAATCTCAAAGCTTCAGATATACGTAACAGATAAATCTTTAAAAACTCCCAAAAGCTACAATAAATCTAAAGCTTATACAAATATTATAATTGGGTTTACTTATCCTATTTAAAAGCTATCTAACAATATGTCGTAAACTCTTGAAAAAAGCTGCAATTGAGCGTAAAGGCTTTGAGTACAAGCAATTACTTGACTCAAATTTTAAAGCTTTGGAATTAACGAAGTTTTTAAAGCTCTCGAAAGCAACAAGTAGCTTATGGAAGTATTAAAATTACGCTGCAAGCAAGCTTAAAGTAGAATATTGTTGTATATTTACAAAGCCAGATATTTTTGTCTTGGTCTGTTTTATGTTTAAATTAAAAAAGACTTTTAAAAGCACGTGAACGTTCTTAAAGCTGTGGTGTGGTTTTAAGCTTTTAAACATTAAAATAATGCTTGAATATAAAGCGAACTTACTTAAAGCTCCACTCACAGCATTTTTAATATTTTAATCTGGTTTTAAGATGTTGTTTTCCAAAATTTAGAAAAATGACTAAAATCACATGAAAATTCTTAAAGCTTTTTATATATGATGGTGTGCTTTGAAGCTTTTTTAAGTATAAAAAAAATTTATTGTACTTTAAAATCTTTAAAGATCAACTTAGAGCATTTTAAATATTTTGGTATTATATTTGCTTGTTCATAAATTTAGAATAAAGCTTTAAAGCACATGCACGTCCTTAAAGATCAACTTAAAGATTTTTATATACTTTGCAGGGCATTTGAGATTTTTTTTTTTTATGAAAAGCACATAAACGTGTTTAGTTTCTGCTATAAGGCTGACTAAGATCTTAAAGCCGTGCGCTTCAGCTTTACGCAACTCTTTTTAATTAATGGGCATGTTCTGCAGTTGCAATAAATATAATTTAGCATTAAACCGTTGCTACCAAAGGTGTTTCACGTGCAGTCAATAGAGCAACCAGTGCAACGCGTCTTCAACGGGTTTCGGACGCATTTTCCGGCCACCCGCATTGCATAACAGCAACAGCTAAAAATAATGGCCAGAAACGACACTTGCAGTTGGTCAGCAGCTCATCCATTTGTTAACTGGACGGCAACCAAAACATTTTCCGCACAAGTTAGCAGCTGGAAGACACACACAAAAAAAAAATAAAATAAAAAGAAACGCAACAAGCAAAGCGTTTTCACTTTTCTTTGGCCATGATATAACATTTGTGATACATATAATTGGTGTAAAGATAAATATTTATATGTAATATACATACATATACATATTTTTCTTTAATGATTTATTGGCCAGGCCAATTGGCCTGCAATTGCAGAGTTTTCTGAGTACATTTTTGTTTTGCTTTTTTGGTATTGTTGGCAATTAAATTGGATGATATAATCGCCGTCAAGTGTTGGCTCTCATAATAGAGAGTCAAAATCCGAATGCTTGAGTAAACAAATTGCGACCGGTTGCCGTTTACCGGGTCCGACTACGGCTTTTGGCGCCCGGTTACGCGGCGTATACATAATGGATGTGTTGCCAAGTGTCAAAAGGAAAAAAAAAATACATATTATTAATTGAACAGCACAGAGCATTGCACCAAAATCGTTTGTTGGCCGGGTCATTAGCAGCAAATTAAGTGAATGTGACAACGAGCAGCAGCAGCAGCAGCCACAAAGCAAACAAACAACAAACGGAAACAAAAAGAAAAAACAACGTGCAACATTAACAACTTGCAACAACTTGGCTGAAAGCCTTTCAATCAATCTCAATGTCAATATTTGTGCAATAAAAACTGGCGCAAGGCCAAGGGACGCGCTCGCTCAATCAATTGGCCAAGCGAATTGGCCCATTCGTTGAGGCCACATTTGGCTAACCTGTTGGCCAAGCGGCGCCACAATGGAATAACACAAGAAATGAGTGAAACGAAAGCCTTTCGCTTTCCAACGAGGGTCTTTTCTAGACTCTTCGCTGAGTTGAGCCGTATTAAATTTAAATGCGTGACAATTTCTGGGCCTATTTCGGTTTTGAGGCGAACTTAATTGGAATTTTTGTGAGAGTTTGGGGGAATTTTTACTGTCGCTGAGTTTCGGAGCAGTGATAAGGCCTCTGGTACTAAATTAAAAATAAATTGATGTATAGAAAAATACGTTTATTTCTTCTAATTTTTAAGTTTCTTTTTTATTTATTAAGTTTCTTTCTTAATACAAACTCAAATGTTGTATCTAAGCATATATAGCATATCGATTTTTATATCTATAAGATTTAAATGCGATATATTGTAAAGTCCGCAGTCTTATCTTACTTTTGTATATCTTTATTTCAACACGCGACCAATCCTCATAATCAGTTCAATATCAAAGCTCTTAGTATCGATACTTTCTTTATTATTTCAACATCGATTACACTCGCTTATTCATATTTCGATATCTGGCTTTAATCGAATACTTAAGTATTTATTATGAATTTTACAATATTTAAATTTAATTTAATTATAAATTTGTATACTCTTGCAGAGGGTATTATAATTTTTTCTTGAAACGTGTTATGGAACAGACTTGGCTAATAAAAAAGGTTCGGTCTGAAAGGGTATTAAATGTTCGGCGTGCCGAAGATAGCCCTTTTTGCCCGTTTTTAAATTATTTTTTTTTTTATATTTCTATAATATTTTAACAAGTTTTACGAAACCTTCTATAAACTATGTTAATTAAATATTTATATATTTATATCGATACCATAAAATTGATTTAATAGAGATTTTCGTGAAATATGAATTTATATAGATTTAAATTTTGACATTTAATTAATCAGATTGAGCAGCCCTCGCACGTACTCACACACGCACACACAACCGACACACACATATGGTCAGCGTGTGCACTGAGCGTGGCGAAAAAGGATTATCGAATTGTAAGGCCCGGAAACCAATACATCAGCCTGTTGTCTTCATTTCCTTAACCAATAAATTTTCACTTAACTATGTCGGTCGCGAGAGGCATGCAACATACAATAGTTGTTGCTGTTGCATGTGGCAGCAGCATGTTGTCTCCGTGTTCATGTCGCGTCGAATCCGAATCGACCATTGTTTGCCGTTGTTGTTGTTGTTGTTGTGGTTGTTGTTGTTGCTGCCGCTGTTTTCTGTGTGTGACACAATTTTCCCGTTTGGCTCGTAAATTCAATTGACGGAAGCGCGTTAAAGTTGCAACAGCAGCGGCTCGCAAAATGTTGCACGGTCCGAAAAACTTGTCGCCAATATATTTATGCATATAGTATACATATGTGTACATATATTATGCATTTGCATATTGATCAGAGCCAATCAGCTACGCCAGCTCCCAGCCAGCGGCTTGTAATTTATGAATGTGTTAAAGACACAATCGTGTCCTGGCCAAATGTGGTTGCCAACCCCCCCCCACCCCGTAACGAAAATCGCCTGACCGCCCGTCGGCAAGGCCAGTGGGTAAACTGGTTTTTGCTGAGCCATGTGGCAAGCGGCAAGTGGCAAGATATTTGGCAAGTTCAGCAAACTTTTGCTATTGCCACACAACAGCAGAGCGCTGAACACTTGCCTTGATGGCCATAAATCCGAAGCTCTCTTGGCCACAAGACGTGCTGCATACAGCACAAAATCTTACACGATAGACTCCCCTCCACCGCCCACCCCCCCTTCATTCCACCACCCTCCCCTTAGCATGGACACCTGCAAACAGAAACTCGGACTAAACCAAAACTAAAGTTTTTCTTCTTTTGGCTGCTCCACTTGCGTCGAAATAAACACCAATAAACACAAAGACACACACTCATACATGCACACACACACACACTCACACGCAGACTCTTGGCCACAAATGAACTCAATGCCACTTAGATTTATGGCCAGTCTCCGGTTGTGCGTGTGTGTGTGTGTGTGTGTGTTTGTTGTGCTTTAGTTGCGTATGTCCATTTGCGGCTGTCTGTGCGTGTGTGTGTGCGTGTGTGTGTGCGTGTGTGTTTGTGGCAAGGTCATTCTGATGAAGTCAGCTAGTAATAGTTTTTTGCTCATATGTTTACCTTTAAGCCGCAACGCAACCAAATGTTAAATCAACTTTGCATTTGTCTTTTTACCTAGTATTCGGAGCTGGCTCAAACAACAAATTTGTGGCTAAGCTGACAGCATAGAGATAAAGATAATAGATAAAGATAACAATGTTGCATCAATTAAGGCAGAATTGTTTTAAAAGAGAGTCTCAATTTAATAGCGTAATAAATTAAGTGAATGTTTATTCCTGTATTATATTTAATGAGCGCTAAATTGGTGACGAAAACTTGTTTAGAATTTGTTGCTAATACTGAAAATCCTAATTGAAAGATTCTGATTAATGTTCTAATAAGAATACAAAGATAAATTAATATTAATTATATAAAAATACATTTTTTTTATTATTGATTTTATTAATAATATCATTATTAATTTTTGAATAGAGTAAATTATTACTTTTATTATTCATTTTAATTTAATTATTATCTTTAAATATGCAAACATAAATTATTATTATTTTTGATTTTTCTGCAAGGTGATCCCCCTTTTAAACTGCCAAACTTTTGTTGTGGCTGCCAATAGAACATCATTGACTAATAAAAATAAAGCTTAATTTATGAGAAAGCACTTTGAAACTTAAAGCTGGAAATTATATTCTAACTGCATAAAAAGCTCACTTACAGCTTAAAGCTTGACTTACCATTTTCCGCTCGATCGAATCCATTCACTTGTCTCATTTAAAAGCTTTAAGAGCTTTACGCTGCAGCAAGCTTTTAGGATACTTACAACCACATTGAAAGCACGTTGACAGTTTAAAACCTAGATTACAAGTTGGATTCGAGTGTCATATTGCGATTATTTCCTTCAATTGAGGCACAAAAAAACTCATTAAAACTGTACGCGGCCTTTTTCCGTTTTTCCATTATTCAATGGTATAAACGCTGAGCTTTTTGAATTATTTTGACTGCTGCCCAACAAGCTGTGAAAATTGAGTCGTTGTGTTGTGACTTTTCAGAATGCAATGAAAATAGCCGCCAGGCATATCGCATGGCAATTCATTTCCCGAATGCCAGCAAGTCAATCAATTGGTCAATCTGCGCGGATTGGCTGCAGTTAATGCGACGATCCATAAATATGGCAGTAAATGCGCATATTAAAGAGCGGACATTAAACAATGCCGTTTTCATAGCCCGCCACAAGCTATTTAATAATTGAAAATGCGCAATAAAAGCATTTTCCACCCGCCACACCCCTCCCCCTTCCCCTTGCAGTCAGCTGGAAAAACTGCATAATTGAAACGGATTAAAGCAAATATACAAACATAATAAAAAACAGAAGAGGCGGCGAAAGATTTTTCACTCATCTTCTTCTTGGTTTTTTGTTGTTGTTGTTGTTTTTCCTTGTTTTTCTTGTTTTTTCTTTGTATAATTCAGATTACACTTTATTGTTAAGAATGAATTGAATTATTTAGTTTTTTTTTGTTTTTGTTTTGTTTTGTTTTCCATTTTTCTCTTTAGTTGCTTGCGTTTTATCGTTCTTCAAAGTTATCTTCAACTTTCTTTGAATTGGTTTTTATTTTGTTGTTGTTTTGTTGTGATTGGTTTTTAATCATAATAATAATCGTAATAATCATAATAATGCAGCATACACATATGTATGCTCTTCTGCCTGCATTTATATACATATATATATACATATATATAGTCTATATATATATATATATATATATATATATATATATATATACGATATATGTGTGTGTACTTTGTATATATGCATGTATGTATAGAGACACAGTTTATATAATTCGATTTACCTAAAAAACAATTTACAAATATATAAAAAACGAATTCATCTAGTTAAACTAAATTATGTAAGCATATAAAAAACGATTTATACGTTAAGTATATATATACATATATGTATGTGAATATATACATATATATATACATATATATATATATAAATTTTATTGTTTATGCTCTTAAGATTTCCTTTCATTTTTATCTGCTGCGCTTCGTTTTGAGTTTTGCTTATTTTGCTGCAGCTTTTTTCATACCCTGCTTAGAAAAGTGTGGGGAAAGGGTATAAAAGAGTTGTGCTCATTGCAAATTCTTTTTGCTCGTCTATTTTTTTACTGCTGCTGCTGCTGCTGCCAAACTGTTAGCAATTTTCCTTATATTTAGGAAACAAAAATTGTTTACAACTGCGCAATAAATATTAATTTGTTCCAGTGCTTTATGTAGCCATGTTTTATTTATGCACGCGTCAAAAAAAGCATTTAAAAAAACATTAAACAAAGCGAAATATGTATAACATGCAGGTGAAATACAAATATAACCAAAATAGACAGCAAAATAGACTGCAAAGAAAAGAAAACGAAGGAAAGAAATAAACAAACCGAATGTTGCGCATACGCCGCGTTGTGCAGGAAACAGGCTGCGTGAGTGTGTGTGTGTGTGTGTGTGAGAGTGTTGAAATATTGCAAGGATATTTGATGTTGAAAAAAAAAACAGTGCTGACAACTGCTTGGCGAACAGCAAAAGTAAATGCGCTGTCAAACGTAACAAGTACAGTGTGCGCTGCCTACAGTAAACAACGGCTTGGGCCTGTTTAACAGCGAGAAAGAGTTCATTTGCTTTATGTATGCAGCACATGTTGATCTGCCTTAGGCAGCTCACACTTTACTAACGCCCTGATGCCTTTAGTAGGTATTGCTTTAGGTATTTGTATTTAAACTAAAGTCAGCTGCCTGCTCATCATTTATAACTGTCAGTTGCAGTTGCTGGACCTATGTGTGTGTGTGTGTTTGTGTGTGTGAGTGTGTGTGACATGTATATATGCAACGTGCAACAGTCGTACTACGACTACACTTAATCATATATCATAATGAATGAATTAATTCAGCTGCTTTCATATGAGTTTTTCTTTTGTTTTTCTTTCATTTTCTTTTTTTGTATATATTTTTAGTTTTTATCATTTTATTTTCTCATGTTTATAGGGGGAGTTTCTTGTTGTGTTTTTTTTTTTTATTCTTTTCTTCATCTGCTTCTCATTTGTTTATATTGTAAATATTGTAACATAATAATATGCCATTATATGCTAAATTTAAATTTAGATTTACTCGTGTTGTTTTCCTTTTTTTCTTCTTCTTTTCTCATTTTTATGTTTATTAAAAATTTAACCATTTTTTTTCTTTGCACTAAAAACTTAGCATAAAAATTTAACAATATATATATATATATATATTTATTTCTTGTATATATATTTTATATAGATACTTTTTGTTTTTTGTTTGTTTTTTAATTTTTTCTTTGCTCAACTCAACTTTTAACATTTGTTGTTGTTCTTCTTGTTGTCTATTTGTTGCTGCTGCTGCTGCTTCTCTTCAGTTGAGTTTTCTTTATTTAACAATGTTTTTCTTGCTTTTTGAATTATTTATTTCATGTTCTCTTGCCGGGCTATCGCCTAAAGTTTGCCATTTGAAAGCTGCTCCCTTGCTTTGTATAAATTATAACTAAATTTTATTCGCTATATATATATATATGTATATATGTGGTGTATATATATAAAGTATTTACTTAATTTTTGTTGTGTTTTGTTTATTTATATTTTCATTTTAAGGCCAAAAATGTCAAACGTAATTTGGTTAATTCACTTATTTCAATTGTTTAAACAAAACGAAAGCAGCCAAACAAATTATTCTAGACGCCGGGCATGAAAGCCGAAAGCCGAAAAGAAGGTGAATTAATTGTGGAATTGCGATTGGTAATTTACTATTTATATATATAAATATATATGTGTGTGTGTTTAATTGTCGCTTTTGCATCTCTCATTGCTGTTGCTTGCATACATTTAATTATAGTTTATATAATTAGTTTATTTAATAATATTTGCCTGCCTGTTGTGGGGAAAAAGGATGCGCTTTTCTTTTGCCTGTCTACCAAAAATGTCATATGCTAATTGCAATTGAGAAAAAAAGTACCATATATATATATAAATATATATGTTGTTTTTGATTCTTGCGGATTGGTAGGAAGCAGCATAAAGGGAGCGGAGCGGAGCGGGGGGAGGAGGGCATTTAAGACACACCAATTATCACCTACTATCCAAAGTTGGTTGTTGTTGTCCTTGTTTAATGCTAGTTTAACTAATGTAAAGTGTGTGTGTGAGTGTGTATGTGCGTGTGTGTGTGAGTGTGTGCAACGTCTTTGTGTAGTCAGTCGTTTAATTTACTAGAAAGAACGAAACAAAACTTAAAAAAAAATCAAAAAATCTAAAACCAATTTGCTTTGTCTTTAAATGTTGTTTTTATCCTTTTTAGTGGGCGTGTTGTGGGCGGTTCAGGTGTGAGGAGTGGCGCGGGGAGCTGTCCGGGTTGTGGCGTGCGGTCCATCAGTCTGTTTGGTATTTTTTTTTCGTATTTTTGTTTTTTTATGTTTTTTTTTTAATATATATATTTATTTTTTAATTTTTTGTTTGCTTAAAACAATAAACTTGTAACTTGATATTACGTGTAGGCTCATCGCATATAATTTTTCCATTCCTTACTTTCCTTTTACATAATTATTTATTACATTTTTTATTTATTTTCTTTTTTTCGTTTCGTTTTATATGTATTGTATTGTATATCAAAAGTTTTTGTTTTTGTTTTTTTTTGTGTTAGCTAAACTATTAAAGTCTGTTAATGCTTATGTTTTGTTTTTAATTAAATCTACTAAACCTTGGAACCGGAATTTGGGATTTGCTACCATGCTAAAAATATGATTTATGATTAAACGAAAAATTTATTTCAAAAGCTGTTTTCTTTTTCTTTTTTTCAACAGAATATTTTTGCATAATTCTGTTTGTTGTTGTTGCTGTTGTTGTTGTATGTGCTGTAAGTTTTCGTGTTTGTTTAAAGTTTAACGTAAATATAATTGTAAATATTTGTAATTGCATTAATCATAATTATATAAGAACACATTTTTCCGAGATATTCGATTTTTGTTTTTGTTTTCTTTTTGTTTACAAAAATGTTGCATTATGTATACGTAGAATCATATAAAAATGATAATATTTAAGACATATATATATATATATATTTATTTATATATATATTGTATATATAATACACATGTTTAGTTTACAACAAAAGGCAGAGACAACCTAGAGGGTTAGCGGTGTGTTTCTTTTTTCGGGGAAGGGGTCGGGGGGGCGGGTAGTAGGTCGCGCTGGGTTCTAGTTACAATACAATAAAATCAAGCTGAGCTCAGTTTAAAAAATAGATACGCAAATTTTGGTATAGAAACAAGAAAAACCTTTTTCTAGTTTGTTTTTTTCTTCTCTTTTTTGTTTAAGTACTTGGCTAAGGGGCGTGGCTATTTAGCAGTGTTGTAAAACGTATCTAACTGAAAACTGTTGTGTTTCATTATTTTTTTTAGTTTTGTTTTTTATGTATCATTTTTCATTTATCTTGAAAACTTTTGCTAAAATGCATTTTGACTTTTACTTTTTGTATATTTTGTCTATGAAGCGAAAGATTAACTGAGTTACGTTTTATTTGAATTTTCTTCATATTTTATTTACTGTATTTTTTGCTTACTCATTTATTTAGCCTGGTTTTAACTCTGTTTTTTTTCTCTTGCCTAGAAAAAAGTATATATAATATTTTTGAAATATTTTTTTCTTTTTTTTTGTTGTTTTGTTTGTAGCTTGCTTTATGTAATTTTAAGTGAGTCCTCGGCCAGGATCACATCCTTGGTTGTATGCTAGCTTAAATGATGATAAAGTTGGTTTTTCCTTTCTGTTGTTGCTTGTTGTTGTTGTTATTGTTGTTGTTGTTATTATTATTGTTGTTGTTGCCGCTTCAGTCCTCCAGCTGCAGCTGATGCACGGGTGATGTTGCAGTTGCCGTTGCCGTTGCCGTTGCCAATATTTCGAGCGGACAGCCGGCAGCAACATCTGCGACAGAACCGGTTGACGTATCCGTAAAAAGCGGCTCTGGTTATGTCAGATCCTGTTGTGAATCTATTGAGAATAGCTCCTTGTATAGCGCTGGGAATACAACATTCGGATGCTGTTGCTTAAATTTGCTCAACGCTTCCATGTGCAAAATCGAAATATCGCTGCGAAATTAACAAGATTACAATTAGGTGTCACACATAGAGAGAAAGTCTGGTTTTATCTAACCGGAAATTGGGTATATTATTGAGGAGCGTGTCCAGCACGGTCACATCGCCCTTGAGCGGCGCATGATTCGTTTCCAGCTCCTGCCGTATTGCATTCATGCTCAGATTGAAAAGCCTCTGTATTTCCGTATTGCCGCGCACTCCATTGCGTTCTAAAAAAGGGTTCATTTCAGTTGATGCGAATCAAATATATATATGTATATTTGTTGTACACTCACCTGGCCAGAGTAGCACTAGACTCTGATATAGCGCCAGTTCGGTTTCAGTCAGTTTTAGTTCGGCTATAGATTTAGCCGTTTGGAAAATGCGCGACACCAGACGCATCTCATCCGAGTCGGATGTGTAGAATGCCTCCTGCGGCAGCATCACATCGCCATACAGCACAGCGTTCTGTGAGAGATCTAGCAATCTGGACATGCGAACAATCGCCAGCTCGAATGAGCCCGTCTTCAGCAATAATATCTGCAAGGAGCGCAATCCGTTTAGTTCAATTCACATATCGAGGCTTATTAAGTTCTGGAACTCACCTGGTCATCCTGACTGAGGCGCATGAAGCCCGGTATTAGCTTTGCAAATTCGATTATATTCTGTATCATTTGTGTCAGCTTCTCGGCGCAGTCCAGCCAGAGCTCCTCTTGACCCAGATTTTTGTAATAGAGTATGCGTGATAGATCCTGCAATGAGAGACAGGATCAAACATTTAATATGTATAATTAATATAAATATATTTAAGGTATTTTATAGCATATTAAAAACTAATGACCTCCCTGCCCTATTAATTAAATTGTGGGCTTCGAAATTGTTTATAATAAGACTGCACTTTACCAAAATCTTTTTTGCTGCCAAGAACTATCTGCGAACATTATGAGAATTAAATTTCAGACTAATCTCTTCTCGCAAATTTACACAGCTGTGTCTGATGGAAGCAAGGATATTTCGGATAGTCTTATCTTCGAAGACATATTAAAGAAAATTTAAGAAAATTGTAATTTTCTTTGATATAGCCTCAATAAAGATTAGACTATTCGAAATATCGTAATTTTATTATTCGCTTCTGCTTGATGTTCTAATTTTGTATATCCTAGAATTTTTGCATTTTAGGTCAAGAAAATTTCTTTTATATATTAAAAAATAATAATATATATATGCTGTATGGAATTATATAGTGTTAAATCTCTTCCCTAAATGGAATATCTATATTTTTACCATTTTAAAGAATTATTTCATGTTTACAATGGCAAATCTATCTGTATCCATATATCTGTATCTATCTATCTATATTTCTTTTAATCTACCAATCTAACTATCTATTTATCTATCTATCTATCTTTATATTTATCATATATCAATCTATCTATCTACCCATCTGAAATTTTTATTCCTTTAAATCCCTGGTATATCTTTTCATTTGGAAAAGTAAATTTTGATACATTTTGACTCGTTTTCGTTTTGGTGATCTTGATGCCGAGTGAATCAGAATCAATTTCGAATCGTTTTTATTTCTAATTTAATTCCTATTTTTAATAAGAAATCGTTTTCTTTCCTTCTCGATATTAATCGGTAGCTGCTAGCAAGGCTGATACTCTTGTAGATGGTATTATAATCTTGGCATGAAATGTATATTGCATAGAAGAAGATATCTCCAATCGCATTAAGTATATAGATTCGAAATCAGCATAAACAGCCTACCGTCCGTCTGTCTGTTTCTATGTGAACTTGTATCTCAGTTTAAAAGTTATCGTCTCGAGACTTTGCATAGATACGTCTTTCTGTTGCAGGCAGTGCACATGTCGGAACCCGCCAGATCGTTCCGCTATATCATATAGCTGTCGTAGAAATTATCAGTCTAAAAGCAGGTTCTTGTCACTATTAAAAGTCCTACCAATATCGGACAACACTATCGTATAGCTGCCATGGGAAAAACTACTTTGTTTATCAATATATCTTGACCAAACCCGACATTTACTAGTTTAACTATGTTTATTTTTGATGATCCAAATCTTATTAAGTTGGCAGTCCTAAATTGTATAGCCCAATAAGAAAAAAAGGTAGAATAAAATAGAATTGATGAAAATATCTCTAGATCTCCGTATTATACTTCTTGTAAAATCTACTCTCTCAACTACTTCGTAGGGATCGCTGTAGTAATCTTATGCACTCCACTTCTATTGCCAATTTGATCTGATAACTTTCAGTTGCCCTTTTACGCACCTGAGGCTTTCGGAACATGTCATGCACAGATTCCAGTTTGGTATTTGTATTTGCATGCGCCTCCGACAGGGTTTTGATCAGCACATCGTTGATATCGCCATCCGCTGGGAAATAGAAGTGGGAATACGCATCATTAAACCGACTGCCTAGATGGCTTATTTTGGGGGATCGTGAGATACCATGACTTATAAATTCGGGATCGATCATTGTACTGCGCGGCTCGTAGGTGGTGCTGTCCACATAGTCGGCCGATATATCGTATTGCATGGTCTGCTGGGGCGTCACCGATGCCGAGTAGCCGTAGGGACTGCCGTAGCCGACCTCGTTGTTGGAGTAGCCGCCGCTGTAGCTGTGAAAGAAGGGCAGAAGACCCATAAATACAAGTAGTGTATTCAATATTTGACAAATGTCTGTGTAAGCATCGATACTGCACCTGTTGTAGTTGTTGTGCTGCAGCTGATCGCTGCTAGAGGGCGTTTGTGTGTCGTACACGGAACTATCCGGTGCCGCGTCGCTCTGGGCACGCATCTGGGCGCGATGGAATCGGACCTCGTCCTCGACCTTCTCGCGCTGCTTCTTGGACATTCTGCCGAATTTTACAGCTGCAAAACGAAAGTTGAAAATTTCAATTTAAATATCGATCTAAAAGATTGCTTTTCTGTTTGTGTGAACTGCGGTCTTGTGGTCTGCCTGCATCATACCATCACGACTCATTCCCAATTTTAGGCACTTTTGCAGTCTACAGTATTGACAGCGATTCCGATTGACACGGTCCACAACGCATTGCTTGTTGCGCGGACACTGATAGTTAACCACGGAGCTCTGCGATCGCCGGAAGAAGCCCTTGCAGCCCTCGCAGGTGATAACGCCGTAATGCACTCCCGATGATTTGTCGCCACAGACTTTGCATGGAATTATTTCAATTTGAGCTGCAAGCGAAAAGATGTTTTTTTTTTATCAATTAGACATTTTCATCATATTTTGAATTAAATGGAGAAAAAAACCAGTTCAATTGTGGCGTGGAACTAGTTTTAAAATGAATCTAATGCAAATTTCATTTGATTTAATGGAACTTTATGATATGGGTTTCCAATATAGATTGGGACTTTTCTTTTATTATAGACCAAGCGATAAATAGTAAAATATTCGAGTAGAAGAAAGGTTAGCTCACAATAACATTCTCAAATGTTCGGTTCATCGAAACAATTTTTCCGCTCTTAGGTTCGCTTCGTGAATCAGTGTTTGGTTCTTACCTTGTTTACTTCTAATTTAATCTTTTATTTATAATTGCCCGTTATACTAAAAAATTTGATCTCCAACCCGAGCTGATAAAATAAGAAAACCCTTTTAAAGAGTGTTACCGAAGAAGAATAAAACTTGGAAGACAATAGTTAGAAGATAATATATAATATTGACACGATCATATCTCGGCATATATCCGTGGTCAAATGCATAAATTTTGAATGCAGCGTGCTTATACAAAGTCATGATAATAACAGATGAAAACTTAGTCAAACTAATAATTATTTATGTTCTTAACTAAAAATAAGCAAAGATAAAGCTGCGATATAAATCCATCGAGGTCTCATCTAATATTGTGTAATATCTGATTAGGGATCTTTATTTAAACAAAGTTAGAAAAGCTTTTGCAAAGGTGCAAGGAAACGAGAAGAGTCAGGAGATACATAATCGTATCTTATTTTAACACGATCATAACTCGGGAAATATATGCGCTATAATGTTTAAGTTTGGCATAAAGCGTGCTTATAAATAGGCATGATAATAACAAAAGAAAACTAAATGAAACTCATAATTAGTTGAGCCTTATGCCAAACAGAATCAATCTAGGCCTCATAGGAAAACATGTAAATGGAGCCTAGTCTTTTTTATAATTTTATACGTGTTGTATTTAGTTAGTTTAAGGCATTCCACAAACACGAAACAATGGACAATTGCGACTATTTTGGCGGCGTAAGTTATTGCCAGGCTATTGTATTGAAAGATCTCTAGAATAGTTTGACCCGCAGACCACAATTATCGCCGTCGAGTTCGATGGAGGCGTTGTTATGGGCGCCGATTCGCGCACTAGCTGCAGGACATATGTCTCGAATCGGTCGGCCGACAAGCTGACACGGATCACGGACCATATATACTGTTGCCGGAGCGGTTCCGCCTCCCAGACCCAGACCCTGGCCAACATGGTCGCCTACTCGATGAACTACTACGAGTGCAGCGTGGGCGAGCCGGCGCTGGTCCGCGATGCGGCTGTCCATTTCCGGAACAAGATCTACGAGTCCCGCCAGTCGATGATGGCCAGCATCATAGTCGCCGGCTGGGACAAATGCCACGGCGGCCAGGTGTACAGTGTGCCCATCAGCGGACTTCTGGTGCACGAACCCTGCGCCGTTGCCGGCTCCGGCGCGGCCTACATCCAGGGCTTTGTCACCGCCCACTACAGGCCCGGCATGCAGCAGGCGGAAGCCGTGGAGCTGGTCAAGAGCGCCGTCCAGCTGGCCATCCAGCACGACTGCAGCTCCGGCGGCATCGTCCGAGTTGGCGTCATCAACGAGTACGGCATGGACGCGTGTGTCTGCTGCGACAAGGATCCCGAAATGGTCAAGTATGCCAACACAATTCTGTGGAATCTTGAATTCGGCGTTTGGTGATACGTCTCAAATCTTAGCTTGTGTCGATATTATAGATTTTTATACTTATTATCAACCGGAATTTCGATTTACTAGGGATATTGAATGTTTCTTTAGCTCTATGTTTGGAAATATTGCATATATATTTTATAGTAAGATACTCTTTTTGTAGTTTCTTTAGAGCTTAGTTTCATTTACCTATCCAAGCCTAGAAATTCGAGTTTTTTTCTCATTTTATAGTATAATCAGGAAATCTCAACACAATTCTGTGGAATCTCGAATTCGACGCTTGGTAATACGCTGGAAGTTTTAGCTTGTGTAGAAATTATATATTTTTATATTTTCATCTGGCGTTTCTCTTAATTGTTGGACATGGAAATTTGAAGGATTATTCTTGGAAATACTACATATATATATTTTATATATATATTTCGATTCGTATTGCAAGTTAAACTTTTATTGTTTCTTTAGAGCTATCTTTCTGGTCGTTTACCTATCCAAGCCTAGAAGTTTCCTTACATATTGAAAAAGTTTGCAGTACAAACTTATATAATCCTTTTTTCTATGCCTTCCCACATTGTTATCCATATTGAAGCATATAGTATACTCAGAAAATTTGTAGTTAATTCTTTTTTGAGCTATTTATTTTGTATTTAAGTATCAATATCTTTTTTGTTTTCTTGTTTCATATTCCAATTTTAAAGGTTCGATTAACCTTTTTAATCTCTAAGGTATTATTTATTAAATCATATTCATATATAATTCCCATTATACAAAACTTCACAAATCACTAATAGATTCCTCTTAAGAACATCTTATTCCATAAATTTTTAAAATTCTTTGCCTTTTCCTTTTTTTGATTTTATTTGATTTCTTTAATTTGAGATAAATTGCATTCTCCTTGTAGACCTTTAGTTTCTATAAGATTTATTTTATATAGGTTGCAAAACATCCTTATAAAACAGCTCAATTTGCAAACTTGTCGACACACTTAAATGAATCTCATACAAATTTTTTTAGTCACGTTATTTCTAAAGTTAAGTATTGTCGGTAATTTATATTTTTAAAAATATTCATATAAATCTCTCTAAAACTTGGTACAGTTGCCTCTTCGCAGTGCAGTTTATATTAGAAGCCCATTTAGATAAATCTTATTCAACTCTAAATAAGGTATTAGATAAGTTAATTTGGCAAAAAAAAAAGGGGTAAAACGGGGCTCAAATTGCTTTGTAACATTTTACAGGCTATTCAATTGTACCCGGAGTTGGGGCAATACTTTGTTCCGGCTGCTGCTACTTGTTGGCCCCGTGGTCGGGGCTAATTCGGGGCCCATTAACTGTAGCCATATGGCCCGTTGGCCCATAGAGAGCCATGCAAATTGAAGTTCTCGTGGCAAGCGGAATTTGCCACAATGCGCCATTAGGAATATTAGTTGGGTTTAGTAGGTTGTCCATTGTCGTGGCTGAACAATGCCAACGCGCCGAAGAACTAAGTACTTATTACGCAATAAGAATGCAGGCACTGAGAAAAATAAATGGTGAATTGTTGTCAACAAATTTAACTGAATGAATGCTTTAAGCAAAATGAATGCTTTTAATGATTAAAATGATTAAACATATTCTAAGTTGTATAGGAAACTTTTTGTATCAAGATTTAATTTATTTAAATTTTAAAATTAGCTAGACTTTTTTAAAGTGTATAAACAAAAGCTATCCTTTTAGTTTAACTCACATAATTATTGTGAGCACACAAAAATTATAATTTTCCGACAAATATTTGAATATTTCCTCAGTTCAATTAAAATTCTAGTCAGTTTTTTCGCTCTGTGTAGGCTGGCATAAAGCGTATTAAGAGTACCTTAAGCCACTTGTTTTGCCTAGACAATGGCACAAGTTGCTGCAGTTCAAGTAAATTGAGTGCATGTGTGTGTGTGTGTGTGTGTGTGTGTGTGCGACAGACAGCGACAGCTGTTGGGATTCCCTCGCAGCATGCAACAATCCTTTTCAACGCTGATGATGTAATTTCTTTAGCGGCAAACAAAGAGAGCAGCAGACGCATAAAGACCGTTGATCAACTGCAGCCAAAGACACGCACACACAAACACACATACACATACGTACGTGCACAAAAGAGAACTGGTTCTAGGCAGCGCTTTGATGCTGCAGACTGGGCCAAGCAGAGTTGATTATAACCAGCACCCGCGCGGCCAACCCCCCCGCCCAACGCACTTGCCTTTATATGCGAATCCGCACTGCCGCTGTCGCGGTCGCTGCTGCTGCTGCTGCTGCCTGGCACCGCGTATTGTGTAATCTAGCGCTTTGCGTATTTACCCACGAGGATGAAAGATGCGCGCTGAACCGAAAGCAGACAAACACAGACGCAGCCGGCAGCGACGCAGCAGCAGCAGCGACGTCGAAGTACAAAAATGTGCCAAGCCGCTGACGTCGCTTTGTTGTTGCTGCTGCTGCCGCTGCTGCTGCATTGGGAGAAATGTGTGACAGTTGATGAGCGTCAGAGCGAATGAGTAAGAGACGTCTGTGTGCATGTGTGTGTGAAATGTTTTTCAAGTGTCAATGAACTTTTCCAACACGGCAGTAGCACACACCATAATACAAATCATACAACACTCGCACACACACAGACGCACAGGCATCCAACTGATTCTGGTGAGTACGCGTTGCGAATGAAATAACAAAAACATATTGAAAAGAAAGTGCTGCTCTTTTGCGGCGCTCTCTTTGTTCTTAAGCATTATCGCTCTCTCCTTCTCTTAAGCGGCGTGCATGGCGCGCTCTTAATGCCGTGCTCTTTGCCTGCCATTACAATTGCAGCTTAATAGCAGCGCTCAGTGCAACAGACAGTTTTTGTTGTTTTTGGCTATTTTCAAATGTGTGTCGTCACCAGCGGGCTGACTGCGACGACAGCGCGCAGGGGGTGGACGAGGCAGCGTTCGGCCGCTGTCAGCGTCGTCGTTAAGTTTTTTTTTTGTGTTTTGTTTGAGCATCGCTTAAAGCGCTTTAAAGTTGTAATTGTAATGTTCTCAGGCAAATGCGAAAAGCTTTGCGAGCTGTTAACCAAAATAATGCAAACAGACACATGACGACACATACTGACAGACACATACTGACAGACACATTCGTATGACAGTAAATCTTTATCTTTATCGGCTCTGCTGGAGCTGTAAATGTCTGTGCGTGTTTTTGAAGGCGGATAAGCAGAACATACAAGTCTATATGTACATATGTATGTATGTATGTGCATATACACATACACTTGCATGGCTTATGTATGCTTGACAACTTTACCGTTATGCAGGCACATAAATATGCAAAAAAGGGTTTCTTCTTTTTATTGAGCTGCGCGTGCTTTTGTGCTTTATTGAAACTTGGTTCTAACTGGAAACAGTTAAAGTTTAAGAGCTTTTCAGAACTTATTAAAGAGAAATGCGAAATGCTCTCAGCATATGCATACAGACAAGCACATACATGTCTTTAAATATACATATATAAATATAAGTATGTTTGTTTGTATTTATACGCACTTGCATATGAGGAAACAATGGAAAATGATGTTTCCAAATATTTGTTCAATTCAAAATTAAATAGGTAAAAGTACTCGCACTCCCAGCTCGTTATTATAGAATGTTATTTACCATGGCACAATGAAAGGCAAATACGACGTTGACATACTTTCAAAATGTGACAAATATTTGCCAAAAATTATTTGTCAGCACGAGATATACTTGTATATGTACATATGCCCATATATATACAATGTATATGTATTTGCCTTCATGTGTGCAGAATTACCTTTCTGATAACTCCATATATCAGAAGTTTACAATACACAGTTATATAAAGGAAATGTTGCCTTTGTTTAAAGGAAAAGGCTGGGCAAAGGGTTCAAATACTTGCTAAAACTCTTTGTTAAAGTTAAAAAACAAAAATACATAAAACGTTAATAAATCATGAATTATTTAATGATGCTTACTCGAAGTTTTTAAGCTTTCTTCGTGTAACTGTACATAGTACTACATATATTCGACTGAATATATACTATAAGATATAGCCTGAAAATGAAGTCTTTCTATGAGAAACGTTTTTGTATTTCAAAATATTTCCAACAAAATGAACACTTGCTAGTTTAAATATGATTCCGACATTTGAAGAAAAGCTTTTTAACATTTACCTGCTATATAATATCATTCTAACAGTATATTTCGACTAAAATTTTATAGATCTTTTACATATATTTTTCATAAAAAATTTATAGACAGTTTTGTATGGCTAAATATCGAAAATCTTTACATAGTATGGCTGATTATTTCTTTATTTGGGATACACATTATTTTCTTATTATTTTATATTATATTTATTTTATTTTTATATTTACTTCAAAATTTTATATATTTTTTATATTATGTTCGGACACATATATCATATTATTTTAGCTAATATATTTTTATATTTGTTTTATTAACTACTTTATTATATTGATCTATTTTATTATCTATTTATTTATAACATTACATCGGAATTGGCCCATATAAAATTGTATATTTCGGTTCTTATTCATTCAAATTTTTAATATTATGCATTTGAGATCTCACAAAAGATCATAATTTCTGTTGCCCACTCATTAAGTTATTCAAGCCCCCAGAAAAATCCATTGATAATTCCAATTGCTCGTTTTTCACAATGAAATTAACGCATGAATTCATGAAGTGCGCAAGAGCGAGAGCGAAGCAAGAGGTAGGGAGAGGGGGAGAGGGAGAGACAGCACAACGGCCAAAATAACGCATACGCACCATATGCACAGGCAGCAAAGCAAGTAACAGTTAATTAACTGCTGCTGTTGCTATAAAAAAAAAAACAGCAACAACAGCAACAAAAATTGAAGAAAAAAAGCGCGCCGCAAGTGCAAACCGCAATTTGCCAACAAGTTTTCCACGGGCTGCATAAACGATAATTTAAACGCTGTGCAAAAATGCATAATAAAATAAAATTCTGAATGGGCCAAAATAAAATAAAGAGAAAAAAACGCACACACATGCACACACACACACACGCACACATGGCAAACAAGAAAACGCGAAAATATTTTTGCATATGCAATTTATTTTGCCTGCCAGCGGGATTTCTTGTTGCCCCGTCCCGCTCGCACGTGCTGGCTCACGCCCCGTCCCGCTCTAGCGCCTGGCTGCCGCAATAACCAGAAGTCAAAATTAATATGTTCTTCTTTATTGCAAATGCAGGCAGAAAACAAAAAAGAAAAATAAGTAAACAGAAAAAAAAACAAACGTACAACGAAAATTAATATGCAGCGACATGTGCGAAAAAAAGTGCGCCGCAAAAGAGATAAAAACAAAAAATAAATAAATACAGAGTAAAGCTGCATGTGATTTGCAGTTTCGGCTGCTGCTGCTGCGATCAAATAAAATAATAATAATAATAATAACAACGGCAACAGCAATAGCAAAAACAACAACAGCAAAAAGCAACAACAACAACTGCATAATAGCAGCAGCACCTCGACAGACAGAGCACAGCGAGAGCAACAGAGACGCAGCGTCAAAAGAAGTCGCAGTCGCAGTCGCGGCGCTGCCCTCAGCTGTAGCTGTTGTTATTGCTGTTTCGCTGCTGCCTATTGCACAAGTTGTCACGAAGCAATACGCTCGGGTAGCGCGGCACGAGCGCAACATTCGCATTCGCAAAAGCAGCTTCGTAAGTGGGTCAGCGAGCTGTGGGGTCAATGCACCGCCTGCCAGCCAGTCAGCCAGCCAGCCAGCCTGAACTCAACTGCTGCGAGAGCGCGCATTGTGGGGAGAGTGAGCTCATAATAATAATAAAACAGCGCCAACTCACAACTTTACACGCACACACACTCACACACAGACGCTGAGCGGCAGGCAGACAGACAGCTTTTATAGCTGCTCTTTGCTTAAACGCGCGCTCTTTGCTTATGCATGTGTGTGTTTGTGTGGAGCGCGCGCTCTTTTACTGTGCTGCGTTCTTTGCGCCCAAGTTAACGTGCACACGTTAAACAAAAAACAAAAAAACAAAAAAAAAGTTAAAAACTCGTTTGCCAGCAGCTTTCACAAGTGAAAAGGGTAGGTGGCGGGGGGAGCAGACAGTAGGCAAGCCGGCTGGCGGAAAGAAATACATACATACATATAAAACAAAATGCCGTTAGAGAGCGGCATTAGCATGTTGTTGGCATGGCTACGTAATGTTGGCGCTTTCTTTTTGCTCACGCGCATTTGCATATGCACACGTGTGTGTGTGTTTGTGTGTGTGTAGTGTGTGTGGTTGAGGAAGACGCCGTTAGAATTTGTAAAGAGCATCAAATTCATTCACGCTGCTCCACTGCCCCCCGCTGCTCCGCTGCCTCGTTGCTTTGCCGCTCATTCTTAATACAGTAATAATAATCAGCAGCAGCGGCAGCGGCAACATTATAATAATATAATTTTAATTTACGCTCAGTTATGCCAAAGTCACAGGCCTAACGGTGCTTACCAGTCAATGGCCTTTTCTTTTAGCCTTTTTTGCTCTCTGCTTTTCTCAGTTATTTTTTGTTTTTTTTTTTTGGGTTTTGGCAGCGACGTCGCTGACCAACGCAGGAATTTTTTTTGTGTAATGTTTACATTTCGCACTGTTCTGCCCCCTTTCCCCCTCTCCGACCAACTGCTGCCCGCTACGTGCTGTTGGCAGTTGCTTTTGTTGCCAACAAAGATCTGGCTCATACTTTCACACACACACACACGCAGAGAGTGGGAGAGTGAGGGAGAGGGAAACATACGTAAATGTTCTTTTGGCCAAAAGTTGATTGACCCACGAAATTCCCGCAACAGCCCGTCAGCAAATGAAAACGGGCAACGCAATCGACAATTTCACAAATGATGTAATTTATAAGCCCCCATCTTAACTGATCTTTTTAGCTGATCTTTTTAGCCAGGCTCAGTTACTTTTTGCCGCCCTCTTTAAGTGCATATTGTAACTGTTAAATTTCAACTGTTGTTGCTTTGTTTTGCACTTTTTGTTTTGATTGGAGATGAGTGTACCACATGACGTATGCTTCATATTGTTCGAACAGAAAATCACGTATACGCCGCACGTGACAATGAAAGCTGAGCAAACTGCTGTGTGTGTGTGTGTGTCTGTGAACAATTTTCGTCACATGATTCATTTGTCAGAAATTTCTCTGTAATTTTCTGCATATATATCGAAATTTTAACTTTATTTTTTCGTTAAGCTTTAAAAGGGCAAGTGGAGGATATTTAATGAATATTCATTTCAAAATTGAAGAGTCATTGTAGAAACTTCGGAAGAGGCTGTAGAAACTGTTAACTGCTCTTAAAAGTTGTTAATCTTAGATTTTAGAGGGATTTTCTGGCTTGCACCAGTATTTTCAATTAAAAGCTAACGAATGGAATTGCTTGAACTGTCTCTGTCTAGATTGATTCGATCTAAGCCATTTAAATTTATGAGTTAACACATATAATTCAGTTATATTTCGAGATATAAAATAATACTTAAATAAAAATATTGTAAAACAATATTGCAATATTAAGACTCTTAGAAAATGATTTAATATAATTTTATTGCAAATTTCTTTTATGTCTCCTATTTTATATCATATCAATTGTCTTCAAACTTTGCAAAGGTTTGTCTTTCTCTGTCAGGCACTATATATATCGGATTACTATATCATGTAGCTGTCATGGGAAAAACTTATTTATTTAACATATCTGGATTTAACTTGGCATTAACTAATCAAACTATGCCGTTTACATATGAACTAAAATTTATCAAGATAGCACTGCTATGTAAATAACTCTAAAGGATGAATAGGTAGATATATAAGTTTTTATATGGCAAAATTTCGTGCTCTGTATTCCAAGATAATTTCACCAAACTCAGTATTTGCGAGCTTCATATATCATATATCCGTAATCCCGTAAGGCAAATGTCTACAAGGGTTTAATATCTTCGACGGCCCAAAGATATCCTTACTTTCTTCTTTTATATGCATCTACAGTAGAATGTTTTGTATAAGCCCATAATTCAAAAGGTATCATTTTTGTATCTTTTATTTTTGTCGGCTTTTTAAGTTTTATATCTATAGGCAGCTTTTCTTAAGCTAGATTTCCATCATTAGCTTATAGCTTTTAAATGTTTTCCCTGTTATTTAAGTCAAAAATAGCTTCATACAAAACAGAGCTCAGATTGCTTAGGGCAGGAAATTTTAAACAGATTGTTATCATAATTCTTCTCATACTTATTTAAATATAGTTTATATTTATATTTATATTATTTAAGCTCCATATTTATTCACTTCAGTTGTAAAGTTCTGCATTATCATATCTGGTTTCCCGAATACCTGCACGAATTTAGATATCGAATGCGCGTTCTATTTCTATTTCTATTAAAATCTATAAATAACATAAACCAATATATAATAAACATCTTAAAGGCATTGTGCAAAATATATATTATTAAAATATTTCGAAAAAGTTGTGAATAGTTTTGCGCAGTTATTTGGCGGCAAATGTAAATATGCTGAGTGAAAAGTCTTGACCACTTTTCCACACAAATGACATCACTTGAAAAGCGTTAGAACTTTGAAACGACGCACAAACCAAAAAATAGAAAACACTGGAAAAACCCTTTGGCTATGCTAATGCAAGGCGAACGCAACAATGCCAAATGCTTGCCATAGTACAAAGTGCAGAGGCCCATAGATAACATGTGTGTGCGTGTGTGTGTGTGTGTGTGTGTGTGTGTATTATGTGTATGCATATTCCCCTAAAAAAAAGTAGGCCTATGCATTATTTATGCACGGCTTCAAATGCAACAGCGTCGACATAAATGAAACTGAACTCGACTCGAAAACAAAACAACAACAACAACAACAACAGAAAAAAAAATACCTTGACAACCTCAAAAGCCACACACAAAGCCACGTAAGTTGACTCTTTTTAGCGTTTCTTTGCGCAACTCGCAACAACAACAACAACAACAACAACAACTGACAGCAACAACAACAACATTTGCACTTAAACAGCCAATTATTTATGTTTTTTTCTTCTTCTAGAACACAATTTGGCCAAAAACGCAAACGAGATTTCCTTTTTTTTTTTTTTTTCTTAGCCGTATTTTTTTTCAAGTTCCCAAGTTTTTAACTAACTGAGTAACTAACTAAGTGACTTGTTGTTTGTTTCTTTGGCGCAAAAATTCTTAAAGAAAATCCAATATGCGGCATGGCAAAGTGGCCAAACGAGTTTTTCCAGCCAGCGCCTAATTGATAGCGTTTTTTTTTCTTCTGTTTTTTTTTTGGGCAGACAGAACGAACTGAGGAACAACGCGGCGTATGCGCAATTTTGTTACAATGAATGCCACAGCAGCATCAGTTGCTGTTGTTGTTGTTGTTGCGAGTGCAACAAAACAACGAAAAAATACAATTCTGATCTCTCATCCGCCCCGTTGGCCGACGCCGGCGTCGCCGCTGACGTTGCATGCAAATTGTAATCACAAAACAAAAATCGAGTTGCAGAGCCCAAAAGCTACACAAATACATGCACATATACATACATATATATTCGCTCATGTATGTTTGTATGTGCATATATACTATGTACAACATGCATATATATATATATATGTATATGTATGTGCAAGAGTCTAACAAAAACAACAACAACAACAACAACTATGTCTATAAAATACACCAACTAAAAGGCATTCATTTTGTTTTTCTACTGTTGCTGCTGTTGTTGTTGCTGTTGTTGTTGTTGTTGTTGTCGTTGCCATCGCTTCCATCATGCAACTGTGCGCACTAATATCCGTCCTTGGCTCGTCTGTTCAACTTTGTCCCAGTTTTTCGCATTTGTTGGCGGCGCTCGTTCGCCTCTAACTTGTCGGCGAGTTGCATTTTTGTGTGTGCAGCGCACACAAACTACCAAATATACACACACATACACGCAGTCAAAAACACACACACCAACACACACAGACACACCAACACACACATACTGACTTTACGCTCGCAGCTCCAACAAATATATTCGTCTATTTCATTTGGCGCGACTCGCATTACCCAGTCGGACCCAATGGCATGTTTGGCTGCCTGTTCCTCTACTTCTTCTTCGTCTTCTTCTATTGTTATTAATTATATGCCTAATTAAGCTTTAAATTGCAGGCATCAGTCTTGACAACTTCATCATACAAATGCACTGCGCTGGGAAGTGCTTTTGACATGCCTCGTGCTTAACTATCACCCGTAGAATTCTTTATTAAAAGCCACACAATCTCTTTTCTTGCTGTTTAAATAATGAAATAAATGCAAATTATTCTAAAAGCATTCTCTTGTCAGGTGTGCATTCATTTAAAGCAGAGCTTTAATGTGGCTTCAATTTACGAGCAAACTTTACCAATCACACATAAATAGCTTAACATTTATTGCATTTATTGTTCATGCAACGGGTTTTTAATTTTTTCGCTGAAAGAACGCGTTCTGCATGCATTCCTTTGTAATATCTTAATATTAATGTTTGTTTTTTACATCCCACAAGCAGCTGTAGAGTCGTATATTAATTATTATATTATTATATATATAATTACCACGAACGAATCTTCATTTCAAGCAACTTAATTCTAACTGAGCAGCATTTTGCTCTAGACTCTGGTCCCGCTGGGTGGCTGTGCGGGTCGTGGCTGCATTGTGGGGCATATGCAATCTTTTATTTGCCACCCATACACACAGCTCTAGGTATCTGTATGTGTGTGTGTGTGTGACAAGCTCACGCACATTAAGTTCTATGCGAGAGTTGCATAGATAAGATACGCAGCAGCAGCTGCTGCTGTGGCTGCTGCTGCGTCTCTGGCGTTGCACTATGTGCGGCCCCGTGGGGGCCACTGATGCATTGCATTTGTCTGGCCAGATAATTGCTAGAATAATAATATTGCATATGCATATATCAATTTTATAGCTAGTTTTTGTCTGTTTCGTGCATTTTCGCATTTCCAAAGTTTGTTTAGAATACATGAATTATTTCGACAAGGCAATGTGTTAGGCATATAACTACGAAAGAAGTAGAGTAGAGGATAATTAAATCAGCTTGCTTCGGCATTTTGTCCTTCTCTTTTTCTATCTTTCCCGAACATTACATTTTGCAGCTGTGCTTTGTGACGTAGACTTTGTCTTTGTCTTAATTCGAGCTTTATTCGAGTTATTCTTTAATTTCTCTTTCGTCTCTTCTTTCTTCTTTGTTCCGTCTCTTATGTATATTCGCGAACGTTTTACACGCTGCTTGTGCTAATACTTGGAATTTCTTTGTATTTGTTAAAATTCGAGCTAGATTATTCTATTAATTTTCTTTCCGCTCTATTATCTTTCTTGCTCCTTCTCTTACGTCTATTCGTAAACGTTTCACTGGCTGCTTGTGTTGATACTTGAATTTCCTTTGTATTTGTTTAAGTTTGAGCTAGTTTATTCTATATTCTCTCTTTCCTCCATTATTTCTTTCTTGCTTCGTCTCCTAAGTTTATTCGTAAACGTTTTACATGATGCTTGTGCTAAAATTTGCATTGTGTTTGTCTAATTCTTTAGTGCAGCTCATTCAATAGCCTGTAATAGAGTCTCGCGTTGTAATGCTATAATCGCTGAGCTCTCAGCTCTTCTCTTCTCTGAGCAATAGCATTGAAGTTGTGGCCTTATGACACACATTTGTGGTTAGCTTATCTCATGCCAAGCTAAATACTTCATATATAAACTTGCACTTTTTCTATATATATGTACATGCTATACGCATGAATGTTAAGCCTAAGAAAAATACAACTATAGAGAATTGCGCTGACAGATAAGTGCAATTGGCAATCCTCTATCAAGCCTCTATCATTAAACAAAGTCTGAACCACTCAAAGATCGAACAGAGAGTCGCCAATTCAAGGAATATCCTTGATATTATCGAGCGAGTATTGTTTTTGCCATTATACTTTTGGGAGAATGGAACTGAAGACTCGTGCGTAGCATGTACACAAATTTCTATCCATCCAATAAGTGAGTAATACAGATAACCCATAGATAGGTATGGCTGTGCTTAGGCTTAAGCATACAGAGAAAACTATATACATACTTATGTCTGCTGTTGCTTATCTTTACGACAAGTGCTGCGAGGCATTAGACAAATATTTCAACGAGTTCAATGACCCTTTCACACTTAAAACTAACATTGTATACCTTAAGTTCAAGTGAACCGGGTAGCCTGACAAAAATGGGTGCTTTATAGGATTTAATAGCTGAGTTTTGGATGGATTAGATATTTATCGAAGTCTTAAAGCTTGCTTGAATAAATATGACTTTAATCTTTTTATTCAAACTGAAGATTTTTAATAATAAGTATTAAGTATTTCCTATTCCCAATATCGTTCTTTATTATAGTTAATGATATTAATTAAGATGTTTTCAGGCCTTAACACTAGAATCATCCAGTTTTTCAAGTAATATCATTTTATAACGATTATCATAGTCAAACTATTTGTAGTGTTTCTTATTTGAAGAAAAGTAAGGAAACTTGAACCCTATAAGGGTTATTTTGTTTTCTTCTTGTCAATAGATAGTTTTCCAGTGCCGTATTCAGTTTTTGATATAATTCTACGCCTTGCTATGCTTTAAAGTTGATATCTTCATTTTGATTACCCGTCGGTAATGTCTGGCCGCAGAACTTAATGCAAACTTCCATAATTATCGTGAAAGCAAAAACAATAAAAACTAATGTGGTTTCTGCATTGTTTCTGGGACAAAAGCGAATGAACTCGCCCGAAATAAAAAAGAACCCCAATAACAAGAACAACAACCAAAAAAATCGCTCTATTTGTTTGCAAATAACTCGAACTTTTGAAAAAGAAAAAAAAAACTATATTTGCCTGGGCCATAAATCCATTGGAATTTCCATACCAAAAATAAAATATACAAAATCAACTTTATATTTATGTTTTATGAGGGTGGAAAAGAGAGCGAGAATGTGTCCAGTTTTCCCAGTCGCACAGCCAACACATTACAAGCAGCTGTCAGAATAATGCAAATATTCATGTGCTCTCCTTATTGCAACCCTCGCCCCGCACCCCTTTCGCATATTTGAGGCATTTGCTTAACATGCGTATGGCGTGTAAATAAAAATCAAATTAGCCGATTAACGGGCCAACGAATGTTGGCCAAAAGGCAAACGACAATCGGCAAAGTCAAGTGGCTTCTGGAGCTTTTGTAAAGCAATTAAAAGCGCAACAGAAAGAAGAAGAAAAAAACGGCAAATGGATATTCACGCAATTATTGACAAAAGCCAAAACACAAACAAAGGGCAAGTGCACTGCGAGAAATTTCATATTAGATGTTTTGAAATAAATTATACATATAGTAAATACCTTCTAAATTACTAGTTAATTATTTCTCAAACTGTTTTCAGCATAATTGAATTTGTTTTCAATTAGAAGTTCATCATATTTTTGGCCAGTGTATCTCTGAATTCTGCGCTTATTGTTGAAGGCGTGCAAACTAATAACAAAACTAACGCAACTCTCGCTCTCGCCATCTCTGTCACTCTCGCTCTTTGTCTTGAAGCAGCGAAGCTCTTTCACTCGCTGTCTATAAAATTTATGCGTAAATAATAATTTGAGCTGCCGCCGACGCCGCTGCTGCTGCTTCTGCTGCTGCTGGAGGCGCAGGCGGAGGCGTCGCCGAGCCATAGAAAGCATCGCACTGTATGAGTGTGCGTGTGTGTGAAAGCGAATTCGAGTGCTGCCAAGCCGCGCACCCCACCCACCACTTTCGGCGCCCAGGCTGTCCACTAGCATGTTGTAATATGCGTTGCGATGACGTCGACGCGTCAACGCTCCCGCATAACAACGAGAGACGCTCACACACACACACACACACATGCAAGCACGCACGCAACTCACGCACTCCCTCTCTCTTTCTCTCTCTCACTCTCTTTGTGCTTTCTTGTCTGCTTATTTATGTGTGCGTGTGTGTGTGTGCTTGCGCCTATGTGCGTGTGGATCTTTTCGGGTGAATGACCGCCGAAAATTAAATTTTTTGTCGATTTTAGACTTTTACTATGTTGACGTTGATGATGATTGTGCCGTTGCTTGCCAGTCTTTTGACGAAGCTCGCGCTCACACAGAAACTCAACGAAGAGAGCAGTAGATACTGGTATAATGCGCTGCTTTATAGTTTAGAGCGTGCGGCGTGTTCGCACTATCGCGCGTATATTTTATGAATGCGCGGGGAGGTGGGTGGCCGTTGGGCAGCAGGGAGCGACCTGCAAGCTCTGTACGCGTGTGCATGTGTGTGTGTGTGTGCCTAGACTACACAATCAGCAAACGCAGCGCAGCGCAGGCATTTCACTCAGCAGCAGCAACAACAGCAACAACAACGAAAACGTTGAACGACAACTTTTTTTTTTCGTGCGCTCTTTTAATTTTTTTCCGCTGCAAGGGCCTGCCTGTGCGCATGGTAGGCAAGGGGCGGGTGCGGGCGGTACGTGCGATCGCCAGCCACTTTCAACAACGAGTCTTTCGCTTTTTTCTGCTCTTTCCTTTTTTTTTTGTTTTTTTGTTAATTTTTTGGCCGCTTTCTGTTTACGCCGCATTTCTTTCACTTTGTACCGTACTATCTGTTTTCTGTTTCTGTTTCACATTTTATTGTCGTCGCACTCTTCTTTTTTCTGTTTTTTTTTTTTGTATTTTTATGAAGTACCGAGTGCCAAATGCCGAGCTACGAGTTGCCTGTTGCCTTTTTGGCAAAACTCAAGACAACTCAAAGTGAAAATTTCAATAAAACAAAGTTGCCAACGTTTTTGTTGTTGTTGTTGTTGTCGATGTTGTTGTTGCGTTTGCTGTCGCGGAAGTCATAAAGGCAAATTGCATGCATATTTCGTTGAGTTTTGCGGGCGCAGCTTGGGTCACAATCCCATCCGCTGCCCCTGCCCTAGCTACCCTCCGCCCCGCCCACTCTTAACTCTTGTGCGCACGCAACGTACGCAGCAGCTAAAAACAGTTTAAGTGCCTGCTTTTCGTGGCTTTTAATTGCTCGACTTCTTTTTTTTTGGAAGGTGGATGGTGTGGTGGGGGGTGGGTCGAAAAGCAAAGTGAAAATAAGTCACTGCTGAAGAAAAGCTGAATTTTCTTATCCACAAAATAATACGTGGAAGTCTTCCGCATTCAGATAATAAGGAATCTACTAAGGTATATTCTGTATATATACATATATATTCTACATATAATATAGATGCATTTTTGTCTATGCTTAAGCAAATACATCCACCCATATATGTATTTAAAAGGACAATGTATGAAGGGAAATTTTTACATGGTACTGAAATATAAAAATCCCAATAATTTTTTTTTATTTATTTATTTAAGAGTTACCTTTGAAAATCAGAAAAACTTTTGAAAATATTTTGCAGTACTATAAAGATTTAATCTCTGTGCCTGGTTAAGTTAAAAACCAACCAAAGTACCAAGAAAACCCTTCGTCTAATGGGGCTTAACCATTTTATATGATGCTGTTAGATAAATATATTTAACCAATCTTAAAACTTTAATTAAAATTCTCAATCCTTGAGTATGTATTAATCAGAGAGGCTCCAAACGAAGCCTGTCTTTAATGTATTTTAAATTAATATTAATAAGAGTTCTGGATTTAAGTATATACATATCTAGTTAAGTTCGACAAATTTTAACATTTTAAATTAACTTGTTATATCTTTATTTTCTTATCTTAAGGGTAATATGTTAAATGAACTTGATCGAAAAGAGACTTGGAAAAAGCATGTGACGATTATCTTTTAAAAGTTATATTCGGTAAGTTTTACAATTTCTAAAATTTCTCTAAATGCATGTTGCTTGTATTTTCTCAGTTCTAACGGACCCATTATCTTCTATATATATAACTGTTTGTCCTGACTGACTGACTGACTGACTGACTGATTGACTGACTGACTGACTGATTGGTGATCAACGCACAGCCCAAACCGTAAGAGCTAGAAAGCTGAAATTTTCACTGGAGCTTACTTATGTGATGTATGTGCACGTTAAGACGGGGTTTCGGGAAATTCCACCCGCAAGTGTGGAAAAACCGCGAAAAACGTTTGTATGTAACTTTTTTGTTTACCATCCGATCAGCCTCAAACTTATTTTCAAAGATCTTTGTTCAAATTCATTTGAGGGGTGTTTCACACTTTTAGGAAAATCCGTTCCTCCTTGGTGGAAATGGAGGTCAAAGATTTGGTGGGTGACGTTTCGCGCTCAAATTCATTTCCAGAGATCTATAAGAAAAATCATTTGATACGTGTTTCACACTTTTCGCAGAATTCAAACTTCTTCGGGGGAAATGCGATTTAAAGATTTTTTGTGCGAAGTTTCAAATTGTGTCCGATTCGCTTCAAACTTATTTTCAAAGCTCTACATGAGAATGTAATGAATACGTGTTTCAGCGATTTGGGAAATTCCACTCGCAACAGTGGTAAATTGGCGGAAAACGTTTGTATGAAAGTTATTTGTTTACAGTCCGATTAGTTTCAAAATCATTTCAAATTTGTTTGAGAACATTGATTTTATAACATACGTGCCACGGACAAGGCCGGGTTATACCCGCTAGTATATTATAAGTTTTATGGGACCTGTTTTCCGCATAGTTTATAGTTGGCATACGCTTAAATAAGGACATCAAGAGTCTAATATTAGTATTTGGGGTTAGAGCACGCAACATTTACGCTTGGGCAGGGGTTACGGGTGTTGAGGTTACGGGTTACGGGATGCGGGGTGCGAGATCTTGGGGTTGAAATGGTCATTTCTTGGCCATTTCCCCAACTAAAGGTTTCTCACTCTCGCTAAACACGCCTTTTGCGGTCTGGCAATTAAGATTTATGACGGGCGTCCTGGCGTTGATATACCCCACCCCACCCCCCCCCCCTCCCTCCCTCCAACCCGCCCCCCTCCAAACAAGCAAAAGAACAAAAATCGTACGCATTAACCAACAAAAACCGAAAAGCCTGACAAATGCTCATTATTCATTTTGGGCCGCTGACCCCGTCCTGAGGTCAAAGAACGCAAACCTCGGCTGATAAGAGAGCGTGAGAGAGACGGGGCGGGGCGAGGCGGGGTGGCGGGGCAGCGATTTGTGTGCAATAGTTGCAGCAATTGTTATTAATATATTTTTAATAATATATGGGCTTATATGTTTATATAGAGCATATACATATATAAATATAATTATGTAGATATGGCAAATGCATTGAGCCAAAAATAAACTCAATTTGCCAACGCAATCGAAAGCATCGTATAAAATACAATATAAAAAAAAAGAAAAGAAAAAAACCGTGAAAACGAACAGAAAAATTGCCAACAATTGTGTGTGAGTGTGTGTGTGTGTATAGCAATTCATATATTTATATAAATTTTAATGTGCAGCCAAAAAAATAAACAATATTTTTTTTTGTGTTGGCATTACAATATCGCTTTTTATTGCTGGCGCGCGAATTTTAATTTGCAAGTGCCTCCGTGTGTGTGTGTAAGTATTTGCACCTATATACAGCTCTGTGTGTGTGCGTGTGTGTGCGTATCTGTGAGTCAGCTATGAGAAAAGGGTCTCTTTTGATTGGAGGCTTATTGAAGGTGAATAGTCAGCAAACTGATTGCCATGTCGAATTAGTTTAATTGTTAATGCAAACGATACACTGCGCGAAAAAGAGACAGAGAGAGAGAGAGACAGAGGGAGAGGGGAGGAGAGAGTTTCGTAATGCTTGCTGTTAGTGTGTTGCGTCTTTCTTCATTTACGAATTTCATGGATTTCCCTACAATAATTCCGCTTGAGAAACTCAAGTCTCAAGTGACTTTCACTGCCAACAGCGGACGCGGCAGCAGCTTAATTTATTTCGCCGCTGACCGAACCGAACCAGCGACCAGCGACCAACTAACCGACTGACTAACTAACACACAAAAGCCGAAAGAGCATATCGAAATTATATCATTCGAGTCTTGCGGCTGCAATTTGTTTTAGGCCTGCAATATAATTCTCAACTGGGTTTAGCTTCTGAAAAGCCACATAACAAATTTTCTAGCTCTAGCTCTGCAAGTTGTCAAGTTCAATTAGTTCACATAATACCCTATACTTATTATTTGATGATTTATGGATGACTCAGATAGGTTATTTGGGGGCTTGGTATTTCCATTTGAGTTGCGAAGTTGTGTGTTGCTTTATGAAGACAGATGCAAAATAACAGGGTATCTTTGGTGCAAGCCATTGTTTTTAAAATATCAACCAAAACTTTTTTTCATATTCCTTTTTTTTTAATATTTCTTTAATATATTTATAGTGCTTCTATAAATTATAAATATTTTCCGATATACATCCTTCAGTTATCGGGAGTATAACAAGAGCTTCTAAGGAAAATATTTGCCAAGGTATATTATATATTTACAGGTAGTTTAATATCTCTATATTGCATATATAAATTAAAGTTACTTTTAGTAGGAATAGGATTAAAGATTTTTCAATATATTCCGAAACAAATCAGGAGTAACGAGGGTAACTTTCAGAAGATCTAAACATTTAAAGGGTATCTTCAGCTCGGGTAGGTTAAGTTGCCTTGAAAAATCAAATTTTAGCCAAATGATGACAGCTGTCACTTGGGGCCTAGCTGCTTGGCCCTCAGTTCCGTTAAAAATAAATAATAATAATAATAGTTTACAGTTCGTGGAAATGGCCAAAACGTGCCTAACTTGACTGTAAGAATATAGTTGATCATATATGTAACAAATATATGCCATATATGCACCTTTTTGAATTATAGAACGCTGAGGTAAAGCCCAAAATTTGCTGCTTAAAATCAAGTAGGTGTGATAAAGTAGACTTGCAAATACTCTGCACCCTCTTATTCCAAAAGCTGAAGCAGCTCGAGCTACCTGCTCAAGGACTAGCAAAGATTTATACTAGAGCTTTATATTCTTTACGAGAAGCCACATGTCAAATTTTGTGACTCTCTTTAAACTTAAGAAAGACTTCATTGCGATATCGATATTCCTTGATTTCTTGGCAACGGCGCAAGTTATATGTGAATTGAAACAAGTTCTAATTCCGCGGGCACTGGAAGGATTTGGCAAAAGCAATAGAATTATAGATACTTGATTTGTATTTACTATTCGAGAATCTACAAGTCTCTATTTTTAGGAAAGGTTCAAAATTATTTAAAAACATTTTAGCATTTTTAAAAATATTTTCAAAATTTCCTAAACATTTTTTTCACAATGCTTTACAAATAGTTTAAAAATTTTTTAAAAATATTTTAAAATGATTTACAAATATTTTCAGTATTATTTTAAAATATTTCTAAAAATTTTTTAAAATTATTTTCAAAAATTTATAAATATTTTTTTGTGTACTTTTAAAATTACTTTGAGATTTTAACTTGATATATTCAGTTTTGGGGGCAAATCCCCAGCAATTTTGAGTAAGCGACTCGCTTTGGATAAACCCACTTAAAATGTAGTTATAAATTGTAGGGTATGTGGCGCGTGGTTACCTTTGATTGAACCGCTTGAATTGTTTTGTCCCGCCGGCGATTGGACGTTGCTTTGACCGAGGTTGTTGGCGTGTGCTTCCAGTTTCGAAGTGACGCTGCTCCACATGTCAAACATACGTTGCGTATACATAATTAAAAAACGTCTGAGCGCCTGCCACCAAAACTCTGTTTATTGTTTATTGTTTAATGTTGATTGTTTGTAGTTGTTTGTTGCTTGTTGTCGAATGTTATTTAAATGCAGCACGAGCAACACGCACACACACGCCCAACTACTGCATAGCCAGTTGTGTGTGCGTGTGTGTGTGTATTTGTATCTGTGTGCGTGTATTAGCTGAATACAATTTTTGCAGCAATTTTTTAGAATTTTCTTAGTTTTGTTTTGTTGTAAAGTAAACGCTTTTGTTTGTTGTTTGTTTGTAGCTGAGCGGGGGGCGCATACAAATTTTATTTAATTTCTTTTCTTGTTGTTTTTTATTGCACTTTAAGAATTTTTTTATATTTTGTTTTAGTTTTTGTTTTATATGTGAAATTACTAATATCACAGTGGGAGGGGGGCAGGGGGCGTGTTTTATTTAGCGCTGCTTCTGCTCTGCTGTTTGCCAATCTTTAAAGTTTATATATATATGTATATATATGTGTATATGTATATATCTATTAGCTATATATGTGTATATATATATATATTTATTGGTTTGTGTGTATATATAATGTTCTAACGTTGTCTTCAGGCCTGTAGGTACTATAACTTGTGTGTTGAAATCTGATTAATGCTTAAGATCAGCTGCTGCTGCTTTTTGTTTTTTAATAATTGTTATTATTATTATTATTTTTTTTATGCTATTTAACTATTTAATAAGACACTTGTTCGCGTATATTTTAGATAGAAATTGTTTGGTTTTTGTTTTTTTTTTTATTTTTAAACTTTAAGCTTTAAAGCAATTTTTTTGTTGAATAAGTTTTTTTTTATGTTTACTTTGGGCGCTTTTTTAGCCCTTTTGCAGCACATGCAAATTTTGGTGGCTGTGCAATTTTAAGCTTTTGTTGTTGTTGTTGTTGCCTTTTGAAGTTTTCGGCTGTTGCTGTTGTTGTTGTTGATTTTTAAGCACTTTCACTGCGACTTTGTTGTTGTTGTTGCTGCTGCTGCGTTTGCTGTGATTTTTATGATGTTGTTTGCTGCTGTTGTTGTTGCTGTTGTTGTTGTTGCTTTTGCTGCTGCTGCTGGTGCTGCTGTTGTTGTTATGCTCATTGTTTTGTCGATTTCTCTGTTTTGTTTGATTCCAAATCAAAATTTCCAAAAATACGAAAATTTCACGACAATTAATTCCGGAAGACATTTAGGCGCATTCTTCAAAACAGCATTTCAAATGAATTTCGTTTATTTCGACTATTTTTAATATTTATATATATATATTTCTTAATTATATATTTAAAGGTTTTTCTTCTTTTGTTGTTTATTTAAACACTTTGATGTATAAAATGGTTTGGCCCGTTATATAAATGCTTTTGCTGCGCGTTGTTAGCCATGGCCAATGCATGGCATTCAGCATATTGTTAATTTAGTGGGCGTGGCAAGTTGCCTGCGAATATTTGATATTTTTTCAGAAATTAATATATGATACCCAGGAGCACATTTGCGGCCTGTGTGCGTGTGTGTGTGTGTGCGCGAATGATTTTACCAATAATTGAATTTGCCTTTAAACATCAAACAAGCGACACAGGACATGAAAACTGGGCCGCAACTCCGCTGCCCAAAAAAAAAAAAAAAAAAAAACAACAACTCCAACGAGGCAAATGCATGAGAATGTAACATGAACATGAAAAATCGATATAGAAATGAGATTTAAGGGTGCCAGACAGCTCGAACAGTAGGGGGCTGGGGGTGTAGGGGTAGGGGGGACGCCGACTAGTCATAATATAGCTGCGCTGTGGGTGGGGTCTAGCTGGGCGGGGGTGGCAACTCTGTCAGACAGGCGCGCCGCCGCCTGCAGAAACGAACATGAAATGCAGTTTACGAAGCGACAGCAACAGCAGCAACAACAGCGACGCATAAATCACACAACGAAAGCTCTGCACGTGTGTGCGTGAGAGAGAGAGAGAGATAGAGAGAGTGGGAGCGCAAGCCATGTGCGTGTGTGTGTGTGCGCGCTTGTAAACACTGAAAAAAGTTCTATGACCCAAAGCTTGCCGGCAAAACGAGCAAACGCAAATGAATATAAAACACATTTTTACTTTTTTTTTTTTGTATTTTATTTTAGTGAGGGTGAGCTGCCTAGTTGGGCGGGGTGAAGTCGGGGGTTGGAGCCCTGTGGGGTTAGTTAATAGGAACTTCAAATGCGGAAGCCCAGGCAGAGGCAAGCGAAACGCACACATGCAAATACGTCAACAGTAAAATCGCTGTTGTTGTTGTTGTTTTAGTTGTTGCCGCCGTCACCAAAGCGACAACAAACAGAAATTGTGCCAGCAGCGACAACAACAACTGTAACTAAAGCAGCGCCAGCAGTTTTTTTTTTTACCATTTACTATTGTTGTAATGGAGAAATTTACATATAGAAGCGTAGCGAGCAGAACGCCAGCGTCGCAGTGGGCAGCGCTGAGCGCAGCGGCGCAGCGTCAAATAAACTGAAAAGAAAATGAAAATGAATAGCAACAACAACAACAACAATGGGGCAGCTGAAGAAGAAGCAGCAGCAGCAGCAGAAGCAGAGCAAAGGCATAAAATTCAAAAATTCTCTCACAACGAGCGCACACGAACACAGCGACAACGAACTTACTAACGGTACTAAGCCGGTCAAGCCCGAAAAAGGGAGGCAGCAACAACAACAACAACAAGAACGACAACAACAACAGCAACAAGAACGACAACAACAACAAAGGCTGACGACAAAGTTACATGCTGACTGCCAGCGTCGCTGCTTGCGTCGCTGCCCCGCTGTCGCAGTACGTTGACGCCGAAAAAGACCAATGACCTATGCTAGAGCTCTGCACACACACACACACATACACACATACAGAAGCACACAGAGACTCAGGCATAGGCGCTGTCGCTGTCGCTGCTAGGCTTTTATTTTATATACTTTTTTTTTGTACCCCCCTTTTAGCTTGGGTCTGGGGTGGCTCTGGCACACTTATAGACGACACATAGAGTGTGTGCTTAGCAATGTTGTTCTACTAACGGTAATGCAAACAGTTGGCGCTGGGCAAAAGGTAGCGTCTGTGCGAGTGAGTGAGACAGAGAAAGAGAGAGAGAGAGAAAGAGGGAGAGGGAGTGAGAGAGGGGGCATGATAGTGGGCGTAGGCAGCGACGGAGACTGAGAGACAGCTCTGCTTTAGGTGCTCTGAACTCAACTGAACTGAACTGAACTGAAGCTAGCGACCAACTGGGTGACTTACTGTGCAGTTGAGTTACTGTAACTGTTTACTGCCGCTGCCGCTGCCGATGCGGCTGACTCTGTCTACTGACAGTTTTCTTGGCTTTTGCCTGGCTAAGAAACTGTCTGCTATTATAAATAGAAGCCCAAAAACAACAGCTACAACAACAATAACTGATAATCATAACTGGGCACAATGGGCAACAATTTGCATTGTTTTTTTTTCGTCTGTTTTTTTTTTCTGCGCAGGGTTGCGGGGCTGGTTGGGGTGGTGGGTGGAGTTGACAAAACAATGTGGCTACATTATGAAAGATTATTACTGTGAACTTTTAACTGTCAGTTGGGGCTGATGATGAAGGCGGCAACAGCAGCAGCAGCAGAAGAAGAAGAAGCAGACAAAGATTTCCAAACAGTTGTATATAAGCTTGACAACTCTACAAAACTCACCTAACTCGAAAAGTTTAACCACAATCTAGCAATTTTTAAAGAAAGTTGAAGTTTTTTTTATGTCATATGATTTTTGTCTATCTCAGGATGAACTCGTTCCTGAAGTATCGGAAATAATGGGCTTACATAATTTATATTTATTTTTTTCTGAAAAGGTGTAAACCTCTTAAGATCGTGCCAGTTTTTAAAGAGTTTAAAATTCGTATACAAAACTTGATTCTTGCAAATTTCTTAACTACAAATAATCTTTACAAGAGGAAAAAGATAAGTTTAGAATTTAAACTGAGTAGTTAATGGTTTTTGAGTACATCGAGTTTTCAAATCCCATTGGCATCGACCTCTAAAAGTCTTTACTTGAACCCTTACACATTTTAATTTATTTAGTATGTGAAAATCTTTCTTTCGAAAATGCGATCTTTTCGCAGAAGCGTTCTATTTTGCGTGCGATAACTGTATTAAATTTTTCAATTTTCTAACACTGTCCAAGTTTATATGCATAACAGTGGGAAAAACTTGCTGCTACAGCAATGGGCTTCAATCTTTACGGAGCAATTAAAAGATACGGGCCTATGATGAGTATTATTATTTGAATACAAGAATGTCAAAAAAATATGAAGCACGAGAACTGCTTGAACCCTGAGAAAACCTGCATAGTAACAAAAAGACGGCTCCGAGCGAAATGTTGATCTATGGCTTATTAATTATTTTTTATATTATATTTATTATTGAAATGAAGATTTATTGTATACAAATTGATTTCTGCTTCTCAAGCCTGCCCACTGTACGAGAATAATGCAGCAAAAGTTTTCTACTGGGGTTTCTCTGAAATGGGGAAATACGTTAGGAAGAGATTAGAATCAGGTATTTCCATTCCTTAATCCCCAAAAAAATAATAGAAGAATTTTTCTACTGTTTGCTTTTGGACATAGAGAATACGATTACGAAGGGGAGAGATTAGAACGAGGTAGGTTTAATACCTGATCCCCGTGAATCGAATAGCAGAATTTTTCTACTGTATTCTCTCGAAAACGGGGAATACGAAGGTAGATTAGAATGCGGCAGTTCCAATCATTGATCCCCAATAATAAAAATAGCAAAAGTTTTCTTCTATTTGTTTTCGGACATAGGCTATGTAAAGGACAATATAAACGAAAAAATAGTATTCATATATCAAATGTATAGAAAACGACTCTATTTGATAATATTGGTAAAACGCAAAAGGTTTTGAATTTTATATATATGAAGTAAAGAGAGTCAAAATAAAAAAAAAAACGAAGTGTTTCCAGATATGTTATTAGACATGTTGTTGAAGAAGGCCAACTGTTAGGATAAGCCTAATAGTTTATACCTAAAATCATGCTAAGAAATACTACAGTGAACACTCGCAAATAAAATCCCTTCATTTTAGGCTATTATGCCAAAGTACAACTATTTGCAACTTTTGCCTGGAAATGCTATTTTTCTTTTCGAAATAAACAATTTTTAAATGTTGATATGATATTGATTTCCAAAGAAAATCTGGAAACCTGCATTTTCAAAAATAATACTTTTATATCGGAGGTGAATGAATAAATGTGAATGTGAAATGAATGGTTAACTCAGATTCTAGTTTCTGGAAAATTCAAGAGTCTAATGAAAAGTATCGCCTTAAAGGACAAATTCAATTCGTTGCAAAAATCCTGCCAATAAGTCTCTTTTAAAATCGTCGATATTTTTTTTAGATACAAATGTTGTAAAGCTCGAATGATTAAAAAATATATTAAATAATAAGGCATTTGTCTTAAACAGCTTTTAAGTTGTTCGTAATCCATAGAGATTTTTCTGCGCAAATAATATCCAATAAATTATCCAATTTGTGTGGTGGATTTCACATATTAATTTTATAATCCAATAAATATCTCGTTTTTCAGAAATGATCCTTTATGGCTTTATGCACACGCACACACGCACGCACACGCACACACACACGCACAGTAATTTATTGCATTACACAATCTATATTTTTGGAGGGTGTGTGTGTGGGTGTGTGCAGAAGTGTAGAGGGGTTTGCATTCTCAGCTGCTGCTCCAAAAGTTGTATTTTTTTCTGTTTTTTTTTTTTGGAGTCTGTACCAATAAATTACGTCACTTGCACTTCCGTTTTTGTTGTTGTTGTTGAAGTTGTAGTCGCATCACGAGACAGCGCAACGACGTTGCAGTAGCGATTGCAGTTGAATTTGTTGCAGTTAGGCACGATTTGGAATTTGAATGCACTTTTTAGATATTTCTACTGCCGCTTCTTGTATATACATATACATATATACAATATATGTATATATTTTGTTGACTTTTCTTTTTGTTTTGGCTGCAGCTGAAACCGAACCGAACAACTTCACCGATGCCAGCAACAAATTAGCCAGGCATGTTGCAATATTTGAATTTGTTGAAGCCGCTGTGGCTGTGGCTGTTGCATTTGTAATTTTCTATTGCTGCACACGCACCGCACACACAAATCGAGAGACGAACGCACTGGCGGCACACATACACGCACACGCACACGCACGCACACAGGAGAGCGAGAGACGCGCGTAATAGTTGAAAAGACACACACACACGCACACATACACGAAGAAAATCATATACAATAAGTATAAACAACAACAACAAATAATTAATAATAAAGATACAACGCGCAACGCATCGTAACCGCCGCCGCGATACGCTCAATACGAAGTGTAGCTGAAGACTGCCTCAAAATGTTATCGAGTTCGTTGTCCAAGTGGCGCGCCGCATTGCGGCCTCAGAGTGTGGCAGCAACTCACACAACACACACACACACACATGCACTCGCATAGCAAAGAGAGAGCGCGCTCCAAAGAGCGCGGTAGCCACGTTGCGCTCAGCAACGTCCCCACCGACCGCACTCCAATCCAGAAACAACAGCCGAAGCGCTGTTGATGACGACGGCGACGCCGGCAGCGCTGCTTGCTGAGTGGGTATATGTGTCTCTGTGCCGATGACTTCTTCAATTTTTTTCAGCATTACGCTTTGTGCCGTTCATTCGCTATGGCAACCGCTCCACTGGCGCTTTTCTATGTGCATGCCTACGCGCGCGCGTGTGTGTGTGTGTGTGTGTGTTGGTGTGGGGAGAGCGTGTGCGTGTAAGAGTGAGCAGCGCGCGCTTTTTACTAATCAGCTGTTGACGTCGCTCTTACCATAAAGAGCGTTATTACAAAGAGAGGGCAGACAGTAAGTGAGAGAGCGCGCGCATCAAAGCTTTGCTGCAGGCGGAAAAAGCTGTGTGCCATATTACTATTACAGCATTTGTTGTCTTCATGGAGTTTCTTTTTTTTTTTTTTTGTAGCCTTTGTTTTTGTTGCCGATTTTCGTCCATTTCCTTTTTGTGCTGCGCTTCTTTCTGGCACTGCGATTGCCACTGCTACGGCTACTGTCATTTCCATTTGAAATTCCCAATTAGCAGGTCAATTGCTTTTTAGGCCAAACTGTGTGCATTGCAGTCGACTTGTTTCCCTCTCCCTCTTTCCCACTGCCTCTGTCTCTGTCTCTGTCTGTCTGGACTAGTCTGCCTGGCTGCGTGTTTTGTCCATTTCTTCCTGCCGCTGCCGCTCATCCTGTGTGTGCGGCATTTAATTACACTTTTAGCTGACTTTCCTCAACGACTCACTTATGCATGAAAATTGTTTCTAATGGCTCTGCAAATTGCGCATAAATGCATTTTTTATAATGCCACACACACACACACACACACACACCTATACATATGCGTGTGTATGCGTGTGTCTGCATTTAGCCCCCTCAAAACATATGCCAGCCCTCTTCACATAAACAATTTGTGCGGCTTAGATGTCTTTTGTGCCAATTTGTGGCTTAGTCATGAATTATGCTTATTGTTATTAAGTTAGTTCAAGGCATATTTAGGAAAATGGTTTTCGTGTGAATTTTAAAAGAATATCAGATTAAACGAAGAGTTGTCTTGGGCTTAGAATAGAGTATGTTTTAAAGAGAAGATAATATACAAATTTATTTTGAAATATCTAATATATACTCCTGCGCTTACATTGATATAAGAAAAGTATGAATACTTTTTTAATTGTTTTGTTTTTTTTTATTATTAATATTTTATTTAAATTATTATTATTTTAATTATTATTATTTATTATTATTATTATTATTCTTTATATGTGTATATATTTATTTTGTTTTGGCTATGATAGGGACAGACAGGGTCTGGGATTAGATACATGCCTGCATAATTAATAAGAGTAAGTGTTGAAGAATTCTTCCAAAGGAACTCTAGATTTTTATTTGCAAATATAACTACACTTCTTTTAAAAACAAGAAAGTTAGGTTAAGAATTAGGAATTTAGTTATTTATTAGTAGCACCAAGAAACCTTGACCTAAATATAGACAGAACCTGATGATCGCCCAATTCTCCAACATTGTTAGACAAACTTAGTTTCTAAAAATCCCATTTCTAGACCCTGTTAGGTCAATCACGAGTTAGGCATTACGTTTGGAGCGCATTTGTATTTATAGCCCAGGATTCTCCTCTCAAAAACCCGGTTTTAAAATATCTGCCATAAGCATACGCAATTTAAATACACAAAAACCAATCAATAACTTTTTCAATGCCTTTGCTTTGAACATATTTGAAGATTTCACTTAACTAACTTTGGTTAATATGTAATATTTAAAAATAAAATGCATTTCTTAAACTCTTGAAAGCCTCGACAAAAAGATGAAAAAAAGTCCCCTAAAATTCGTTAAAAGTAAATTAAAAAAAAAACTTCCAAGGTAAACCAGGGTCAAAGTTCAGCAAACAGAGCCAAAGCCAAAAAAATGCTAATAAAAATTATATACATATAATATTGAAATTTGTTTCAGGAGACGACACATGCAAAAATCGAACACAATTTCAAATTAAGTCAACTTAAATATTGAAAACATAAATTAATAAAAATCAAAAAAAAAAAAAATCAAAGATGTTGCAAGCGACTTTCGGTTTGCCAAATTCGAAACGCAGCAAAGCAACAACAATTTCGTAGCTCAAAGTTAATAAATTAATATTTTTTGTGGCTAATTTATGTCTTGTTATTGTTGTAATGCATACAATTAACTCTGCCGCAACTCACTCACGCACACAGATACAGATACAAATGTATCTGTAGCTGTTAAGTATCTGCGTGTGTTATGGGACAGCATAAAACTTTGCATAAACGAAACAAGTAGATGAAACAAAAAAATAAAACTCCATATTACGAAATGGCCAACAACGATTGGCAAAAAAAAAAATTATATTGGGTGAAAAAAAAACAAAACTTGGATATGATAATGAAACGGCTGCGCTCGATTGGAAAGAAACCTCATGCGGCGCTGGCTAATGGACGGGTACGAGTTACAGGGCACTTTTGGGGACGAGGGGCGAGAGGGCGGGCGGGGGAGTCCCACAGTCCGATTCATGCATGAAATGCAAACGTTGTCTGGCTGAAATTATAATGAACCCATAGCCAAATCATATAGGTAATTCCAATATCAGCAACAATGGGGGACATCTATGCGATCATGCGATAGATACCCACATACATATATCTATACAAATATCTATATACATATATATCTATATGTATATGTACGTATTCGCAAAAGTGATAGTGCGTTCGCCTGAACCTCTCGTAACTCGTCATCCGCATCTCAGCTTGGGTTTTGTCTTGTGTAATGCGCTCGCTTCTTCTTCTTCTTCTATTTTTATGGCCAACTTCAGGGTCGCATCTTTTGGATACAAACAAATGTTTAGCCAGTTTAGCTACTAAGTTAGTTAGTTAGTGAAAACATTTAATGGATTCATTTGGCTGTTATTGTGATTTCCTTGCCAAATTAAAGACGCTTATTAATGCGTCTGATGAGCTACATTTCGCAGCCAAATAAAATATATACAAAATTATTCCAGTCTGTCGTTTTTTATGCTTCACAAATGAGTTTTTATCTTGCAAGTCATAGCTGATGCAAAACTCATTTACTTTTTATGTTCATTTTTGTTACAGAATTTCTACATTTAAAACAAATCATGTTAAGGCAAATCTACTCAGAAGTGGGGTGTTCCCTTATTTGGTTAAGATACTGTTAAATTTCCTTACTAAACTGCAACTGTCTGTTAAGTAACAGCTGCTGACTTGCAAGAATGCTGTAAGATAACAGTCAAGGCTTTTCTAGCCTTAGCAGCTTTCTGTTAACAGCTGCCTAACACAACTTGTAACTGTTATAGAGACTGATCTAAATTTGTTTTCATTTAGAACCATTTAATGTCACGTTTCTATGTTGTTTCTTTTCAGATTCTAAATTTAGCTAAGCTAACAGCAAACAGCAGCTTGCATAGGTCAAAACCTTCTCTCATGAAATATAATCAGTCTCTTTATTAACTTAATGCTTAAAATTCAAATGTAAGTACCAAAACTTTTATTATATTATAATTTAAGTAATGACAATTTTGAACTCTTATTATACCGTATTATATGACAGTTTTCATTTATTTAAACAAAATACTTTGACAAAAAAAATTTGGTACATTTTTAAAGATAAACAAAAAAAAATTTTTTTTAAATAATAACATAAAAACAAATTTATTTTGCTTAAAAGTGACGGCAACATATAACTCTTGAATCAAGACGGTAAACAAAATGTAAAAGTGGAATATGATAGAAAGCTAAACTTTGGTGTAACTTTGGACATATTGAAAGAAAGATAAAAGTTGGAAGACATAGAAGATATATTGATATATTGAAGATATTCGATTTGGTTATTTTATCGTTATTAAATAACGAATTTTTAAAATGCTGATAATCATAATATGCTTTATAGTTACAGACTATCGAGCTAACTTTTTTAAATATGACTTCTATGGCCTTCGGCAAATGTAATCCATACACTAGCTTGGGACTCGAAGCCCGCTTCTATATATTTTCAACATATTTCACCAATTATCAATTTCATAGAAACGTAGTTATATGATATAGTAGCGCCATATAACATAATGTCCTCATACTTGAAACTAGATATAGGTGCATATTTTGTTTCGTAAATCATTCGATAAAAAAGTTTTTCGAACAAAAATTTTATATTTCTATTCCCATACATAACATTAACCGTAAAAAAAAGATATTCTTAGAATGGTACAAATTTAGTTAATATAAACCCTTAAGATGGTCTAAGAGAAGTTGAAGATAAGTTGATGATTAGTGTTGCTGATTAAGTTAACCATTTTTGTATGGGGCAGTTCTTCATCTATTCGAGCTAAGCTCCGTTAGACTCGTTATCGATCGCTCGATCAACGATTAACGATCAACAATCGGCGCTCGAAATGCAACTCATCAATCATCGAATGACATAACTGACCAGTTCAAGGGCTAATGAGCCGCAAATATCAACAAGAGCCAGACCCGTGTCTGGCTATTTAGGCAAATGTAGATCAATCTTGGCTCGTTCTTAAAGAATGAAATCCCCTTTTTTGTTGGCTGCACAGTCACAAGCCACGCCCATGCGCCTGAGGCAGCGACCGCGACTCATTTGTAGCCCATCAGAAACTGACAACTGCGAACGCCTCAAGCGGCCAAATCAATTTCAAGCTCGGCCAAAAGCATTATAAAGATACAGTCGGGTGTGCAGCACAGACTGGGCAGCCCTGTATGCCCCGCAACCCCCGCACCCCCTCGACGACGCCCCTGGCCAGCTCATTAAGATTGTGAGGAATTGCGAGCTGCCGTTGCGCACAGTTCTATTGTAATCGAGCGAGTGTGTGTATGTGTGTGTGTGTGTGAGTAAGTTTGTGTGTGTGTGTGTGTGTGTGCTTAGACTTCATTCAGCTAACTGTATAGTTTGTAGCTGCGGCTTTTACCGCTAAGGTTCGTGCTACGGTAAAAACTATGAGCCAAGAATGTTTACTGTGTGCATGTGTGTGTGTGTGTACGTGTGTGTGTGTGTGTGTGTGTGTGTGTGTGAAGCGAAGCGGGCGATGAACAAGTGCTTAGAACTGTGACTTGACAGCCAAAGCAAAGAGTGTGCGAGCGAGAAAGCAACATAGACAAAGAGAGAGCGAGAGAGCGAGAGGGGGAAGGGGGAAGGGGAGGGGGGCTGTGTGGCTCATTTGTGCCGCAACTGAGTCAAAGAGCCGTAAAGCGAATGTGTCGAAGCAGCAAGAATCGCACAAACTAACAGAACCTAATGATAAAGAACACCAACCCGCAGCACTAGCAAGCCCTCCCCCCCCCCCCCCCCCCGTGCGAGCAACTTTGCGGCTTATTTAGTATGTCAAAACATGTTTTTTTTATTCTATTTGTTTGTCTGTTTTTTTTTTACTGCTGCAACCAACGTCGTCTATGGAAAGTGGGACACAGCCGCAGTCGAGCTGCGGCTCGGTGGCTGCCACAAGAGGTGAATAGCCAATAAATCGACGCTTGTAAATTGAAATTCTTTAGCATGGGGTGTGTGCAGCAACAGCAACAACAACAACAGCAACACACGCACATACACCTGTTACTACTGTTGTTGTTGTTGTTGTAGTTGTTGTTGCTGCTGCTGCCAGAAGGCATCAATGTGGACGCTGTGTCAGCCTGTTAATTGTGGTCCGAGCCAGGCTGCTTGCGCAATGCCATCATTTGCATGCCCCCAGATGCCAGTCTCCCACTCGCAAGTACAGTAGACACTCAGTACAAGTTGCACAAGTTGCAAATCATCTTTTAACTAAGCAGTAGCTGAGAGGAAACTATGATCATACATTTATTCCTAGGGAATACCCCTCATTTTGTAGCACATTGAAAAAAATATTTTAAAATATATGTATGTATTCATAGGGAATACGTCTAAGTTTTTATTAATTTGATGCAGTTGGTGTCAATTAAAACTCGTAAAATAGAGCGAAAGCTTTTTAGAGCATATAGAGAAGTAATACAAGCATATGTATATATTTCCATATAATAGGGAATAGCTCGTTTTATATTATATAAATTTATCGCAATTCTCTAAGAACGATTACAACAGATATTAAAATATAATATTAGGAAAATAAAACACAATATTCGAAACTAAATCTAATAATAAATCCCGCCCAACTATATTAAATGAGGCGTATTATTCATGAGTTTTATAAATTGAATTAAATCAAATTTGTAATAAGTAAGAATACATATTACATTAGGTCTGAAATACTTTCTTACTCTTAATGCTCTTCTCAGCGTATTATAAACGTTAAAACTCTATGTGAATAAGTTTCCTAATAACATTTCATAGCAAAACTTGCTGCAAGTACATAAAACGTTTGCGAAAGTCAATCAAAGAGGAATCACAAAAAAATACGTTCAATCTGAGCATCTGTGCGCAAATTGATATGCAATAGTTATTGATTTGTAGGCAAGATAAAGAAGGTACTTTTATATATATGAAGAGATATATAGAATGTTCTATCTTCTTAATCAACCAGTCAACGACTAAACTCTTAACTGGTTTCGGTCTCCTTGAAGCAACACAAATTGAATGAATTATGTGCCATTTCCAGTTATTAGCAATATATAAATTAAATTTAAAAAAAACCTTCTCAATTAATTTTGAAGGGAGCCTTTTGTACCCACTTTGTGACTTCCAAAGAACTCAACTTTATATATACCTCAAGCAGATGGGACACATTTTGAGAAAGATCTGTAGTAGTCGTAGTTTGTCTAGAAAGAACCCGCAAAATTATTGTTTTCCATTGCATCCAAAATCTTACATTTTGTGAGAAACCATTTTGAGTGAACTGTTCCAGTTAACCAAATTTTATTTGGAGTAAACAAGATTTGGCAGCTTCATAATCATTTTTCCACATTGTCGATTATCGATAATCTTTATCTTTGATCGATAATCTTTATCTTTGATCGATAATCTTTATCTTTGATCGATAATCTTTACCTTTGATCGATAATCTTTATCTTTGATCGATAATCTTTATCGTTTATCGATCAGCGATTGTTTAAGCAGTTGCTCACATTAAAATAATTTTTGCATACAACAATTATTATGGTTCATCCCAAACTGATTTTACTGTACTTATGAATATGTACACTGACCTGTCATAGCTCCATTGCTGCTGCTGTCTCTGTCTCTGTCTCTCTCCCTGTCCCTGTCGCGCGTTGCTGTTGCCGCGACCGCAGCCGCAGCAGTTGTTGTTGCTGTTGTTGTTGCCGATGTTGCTGCTGTGGTTGCTGCTGCTGCTGCTGTTGCTGTTGCTGTTGCTGTGGCTGTGGCTGGCTTCTGTGTGGGCAGCAGCGGTGGTGGCGTTCGTTCTCTGTGCCGCAGCCGCTCAGTGGGCGTGGCTGGCTTGCGATGGCTGCTGCTGCTGCTGCTGTTGTTGTTGCTGCTGCTGTTCTCGCTGCTGACAATGTGCTTGCACACGCTGCTGAAGCTGCTCAGGCTGCTCAGGCTGCTGAAGCTGCCGGCACGGGCCAGCGCCGGTGGCTCCGACATGAATTTCGTTTGCATTTGCTGTGGTGCAGCCAGCGCCAGGCGCTTGGGGGCCGGCTCCGCCAGCTGCGCCTCCTCCAGCTGCTGCTGCTGCTGTAGGTGCTGCTGCTGCTGCTGCTGTGGCGTCTCTGGCGAGGCGCTGGCTATGATTGTGGCCTCCTCCTCCTCGCCCGCCGTTGTCGTCTCAAAGCACACGTCCAGCAAGGTGGCGCCGCCGCTCGTCTGCAGGCCAGCTATATCCTTGAGGTCTATCCAGCTGGCGCCCAGCTTGTCGGCATCGGTCAGCGGCAGGCTGAGCACACGCGTGTCCCCCTCGTCGACAATGTGAAAGGCCTGCGTCGGCTCAATCTTCACGATGATGGGCTGGCTGGCCAGTATCTGTGCGGGCGGCAGATTGCATCTGTTGCTGTTGTTGTTGCTGTTGCTGTTGTTGTGTGTGTTGCTGTTGCTGCTGCTGCCCAGCAGGCTGGCCATGTGCTCATCATCGTCGTCCTCCTCAATGGCATCCAGCTTGCCGAGCTGCTGTTCGATCTGCAGGTACGTCGTGGTTGTTGTTGTTGCTGCTGCTGTTGCCGTTGCCGTTGCAATTGTTGCTACAGTGTTGCAGTTGCTGCTGCTGCTGGCCACATCGCAGCCGCCCGTGACGCTGGCTAGGCTGCGTATGGTCGTCACTGGCTCCCGCTCCCGCTCCCGCTCCCGAGCGCGCAGCACATCCAACTTGAGCACCGTGCACTTGTCCGTCTGCTGGTACTGATGTTGCTGCTGCGGTCGCACGTAGCCAGTTGCTGTTGCTGTTGCTGCTGTTGTTGTTGTTGTTGCGGCTGGGGCATCCGTTAGAAAAGCCAGCGGTGGCGATGTGGCTTTATTCGAGGTGCTCACACAGCGCGTGGGCGTGCCAGTTGACCGAGCCACAATTGTGGTCGCCGCTGGCAGCGGTATTATCGATATCGAGGGCACTTTGCTGCGCAAACTTGCCACGGCTGCCGCTGTGGCAGCATCCGCATCCAGATAGCTGGCGCTTGCCGCAGTTGCTGCCGATGTTGCTGCTGTTGTGGCAACTGTTGCTGCAGTCGGTCGGTTGCTGCCAACGGGCGCTGCCTGCTGTATCAGCAGGAGATCTCTTGGCCTATCCGTTGTGAGGGCCGTTTCTTGGACAATTCGGTGTATGAAGCCGGCAACAATTGCTGCCAGTTGCTGTTGTATATTAGAGATTGTAGCTGCTCTGCGTTTATTTGCGATTACTTTTGCTATATTTAAATATATATTTCAGCATTTTCCAACACATGTTTGGTGTGCTTTACAATGTTTACCATTACTGGTATTTCTTTTCATAAATACTTGAATTTTGCATTACTTTGTTTTTACAGTTTTTCAGCAACTATTGCTCTTTCCAGTTGCTGAACACTGTTTTAAGGATCTGTGAAATTTTTATATATATTTGTTTAGCATTTTCCAACACATGTTTTAATGACTTGCAGCTGTAGCTATTGCTAGTTGCCGTCTCCGATTGTTGCTGTTGTTTTTTGTGCGTGTTTCTTTTAGAATATTTTTGTTTTAATTTGGTTTTACAGTTTTGCAACACTTGTTAACGAATACTTTCTAACACTTGCATTGAAGCTAAACCTTTTTGCACACACTTGCTTATTTGTTTTGCGAGTCTTTGTTTTTATATTTTGTTTAGCTTAGGTTTCTGTGTAGAAGCACAACATCGAAATAAATTGAGAAAAATCAGCCTTACAAAAGTGCACTTAAAATCGTTTACAATATAAGTCACACATCTAACTTTGAATTGCTTTCAATTTGATTATAATTACGATTAATAATATGATTATACATTCATGTATTGTGTATATATGTATATGTGAGACTTGGGTGTAGATACACCTGTGTCCAGTTGCAGACAGTTGCAGCCAGTTGTTGCTGTTGTCGTCGCTTGCAATTTTCTGCAGCTTGGAATATGCGTCGTATACTCAATTTTGTGCTTGTTTTTAATTTGATTATTGTTTTGTTTTAATTTATATTTTTTTTTATATATTTTTTGCACAGTAAATCAGTCGCATTTGTGTTTTATATTTTGGTGTTGTATTTTTGTTGCTGTTGCTGTTGTGGGCCGCTGCCAAAATGCATTTCCATTGTTTAAATACGTCACAATATGTTCAGGTTTTTCATTAGATATCCTGCAACTGACACTGCCTCTGCTCCTGCTGCTGCTGCTGCACCTGTGCCTGTGCCTGCGCCTGGACTAGTGTGTTGCTGCTGTTGGCCGTGTGTATCTGTGGCCGTAACTGGCAAATGCTGCTGCTGCTGTTGTTGTTGTTGTTATTACTGCTGTTGCTGTTGCTGTTGCTGCTGCTGTTGCTGCTGTTGTTGTAGTCGTTGTCGTATCCTGGCGCTGCACATGCAACGAGCTGCTGTTGTTGTTGCTGCCGCTGGATGGCTGCAAGGCGCCATTGGAATTCAACGTCAAAATACAAGTGACTGGAAGTGTGTCGCTGTTGCTGCCACTGGCGCTGCCGCTGTCGCTGCCGACGTCGCTGCTGCTGCTGCTACCAGATTTCCACATAGCGGCACGCAACCCTAGCGCCAGTTGTTGCCAGCATTGCAATTGCCACCAACCACCACCAACCACCACCAACCCCCGCCAGCAGATACAACAACCAGCAGCTGTGGCTTTAATAATCGATTTTTCAGCGCACACACATGCAAATCGATACACACACACGCACGCACACACACGCAAATGCAACGCTTTCGCTTTTCAGTTTCTATTTGATTTTCTTAACTTGTTTAATTTTAATTTTGTTCATTTATTTGAACTCATTTTATATATTTAATTTTTTCTATTTATTTATATTTATTTCCACTGCAGCTGCAGGCGCTTGCACAAGTGAATTTTCCACAGGTTTTCCATTGTTTACACACTTTTCACGCACTTTGCTCTCAAGTTCATGTTTTTAATGCAATGCTTTTTTAGCATATTCCCTCGATTTGAATTATTTTTGTTTGATTTTCTATTATTTTTGTAGTTCGCTTTTGGTTTGTGAACCGCGTATCCTTTCGAATGCGTCCTTTGCAGGAATGTGTCCCAAATTCAAGTGCGCCACAAACACATTTCGCGCCGCACTTTCCGTTTCGCCACTCAGCTGCTTGGAAAAAGGACTTCTAATGGGAAAAAATCGCAATGCCAGGCTGTATGTGTTCGTGAGTGTGTGTGTGTGTGTGCTTGTGTGTGTGCCGTGTTATATGCAGCCCGAAAATGGGACTCGCTGCGCTGCAAAATAGGGTTAGTAGGCATAATGCCAAGTGCATAGCCAGGAAAAACTGGAAAAGCGCGCGCGGCATTGTTGCGCAGCTTTTCCTACCCTTAAGCAAACTTGCCTTCCACTTCCATACATGTGTGCGTGTGTGTGTGTGTGTTTTTTTTTTTTTGCCATGGGAAATTCCTGGTGTAGTGTTCTTCAGTGTTGGAAAATTGTTGTGCACGTTGGGGTTGAAATTCGTATATGTTGCGCGCGTAAATTTGAATCTTGAAGCTCGTGCGTTGGACAACATTTGGTGACATGTAAGTGTGCACGACTGAGAGATGCCCTACAATACGTTTTTAAGCTTCTCAAAAGCCCAATCAGTTAATATTAAAGGTAACTAATGCTCTTAACAGCTAATGTTTGTAATATGCTCCTTCCAAAGCCCGGTGTATGCCTTTGGCGACTCTGGCTTTGCCAGCTTTGTCGCCTCTTCGCTGTTTTGTAATTCGCAACTGGTTATAGCTTCGGGCTGAGGACAAGGCCTAGCCAGTCTAGAGTCGGTAGTAAAATCGGATGATGATAAAAAACGGGCGATTCTTGATATAGCTATGCAAACTACTCGCCCTTGGTGTTTCTAACTTGTTGTTGTTAATCGTTCTGATCAACATGAAACTCAAACTCTAAAATTTACTTAATGCTAACCAGGTCACTGAAAGCATTTTGTCAAACATATTAACAAATATAATTGAGAATCCATACTATAACTCTTAAAGCTTGGAGTTCCAGTGTATCTAAGCTCAATTACATTTGTTGATCTTCATTCTTCGGTTTTAATATTGAGAGTATTGAGAGCTAACGTGCTAGGTAACTTTTTGCAGCCTAAACTAAAATAAATAATAGCTCAAAACAAACAAATAAAAATTGATTTGTGATAAATATTTGATGCACACACATATATTTGTGATATGTATATATGTATATATTGTATATATTTGAGGCATAAATTGATTTTATGTATTTGAGCCATAATTAATTAAATGTCTTAGAGAAATCAAATTCAGTTGAAAGTTTTGGTCATAAACATTTTTTTGATAAATATTTTCGGTAATAATAACTTAATATCACAGAGTAAGCAAACTAATTGTATTGTGTAATATATGTTTAAGGCATAAATTTTGATTTATATTGGAAGTACAATACATATTTGAAGCATAAATATATTGAAGATATTTATTTTGATTTGAGTCATAAATAATGAAATATTTCAGAGAAATCAATGTGATATATTTGTTGAGGCATAAATACATATTTTTGAATTACTTTCGAGGTACAATACATATTTCAGGCGTAAATAACTTAATGTGTGAGAACAAACAAATTTGAATTCAAAGTGAAATATAATATTTATGGCATGAATAATTTTTAATTGTTGTCGAAATTCAAAATGCGATTTTTAGTACAATTTTCATGTAATTGACCCGAAGTCTTGTGCTATATTTAGCCTAATGTGAAACGCTACTAAAAAAAACCCAAAACAAGTCAATTCGCGAGCTGCGAAAAGCCAATAAACTCCAAGCCAAAGAATGGAAATACAGTTGTTGTTGTTCGGGAGGGGAAAAAAGTGAAGCGAATCTATAAAACTGCTGATTGAAGCTGGGCAGCAGTTAGAGCCACAAATAGAAAAAAAAAATGACAGAGAAACGAGAACAGCTGAGAGCCCCGTTAAGGAATTGGCCAAGAGGCATTGCGCAACAGACAAATCGCCCTAAAACTGGGGCCCTGTTGTTCAACGGCTTTGACGCATCATTAGCCATATTATCGGGCACTTCTTTAATATTTCATGTTTTCCGTTGCTTAAATCATGTTAGATTTATTTTTTGCTGCCAGCCACGAAGGGCGGGGGGGGGGGGGGGGTTATCTTGCGCAAGCAACCATCAGGTCTATCAAGCGCTAACTGGTTCTGGCCGTAAGCCTTCAATTTGGCTCAGACGCTGCTTGCAGCTCGGTGGAAGCGCCGTTGGTTCTAACGTCCAAATGTGTGCCTCACCGTTGTAATGATCGCTTGCCCCCCCTACCCCGCTCCCCACCTCTTCCACCGATCACGTGCCACTTCATGCTGTTTTTCTTCTATTTTTGCTTCTTTTTTTTACAATTTTTCTTTGGCTTTTTGCCCGCTTTGCGGCTGCTGCTGCTGCTGCTGCTGCAGTAGTTGGTCTTAGCGCGATTCTAACCTGTTTCTGTTCGAGCAGAGAAAAACTTGGAGGCGACTCCAGCACAGGGTAAAAGTCCCGTACGAAAGTCCCAGTTATTCAAGAGGAAAAACCTGTTACACGCAAGTGGAACTCGCTTCGATTGTGGCCAAGAACAAATCACAGACAAAATGAGAAAGACAACAAATACAATGCTGGCAAGAGAGAGAGCGAGAGAGTGAGAGAGTGAGAGAGAGAGAGCTAGAGAGAGAGGGCAGCTAAAACAGCTACCACAACCGAAACACGTTAGTACCGTTGTGTCGGATTCTTTGTTGCGCAACTGTGTTGCAAGATTAGCTGAACGATGGCAGCGGCAGAGGCGGCGACTGAGGCAGCGGCAGCGACGACTGGTTTATTGCAACGTCGCGACGTCGCCGTCGATGAGGCAACTGCTCGCTGAGCTGCTGCTGGGCGCAGGCGCAGCGACGTCTCCAGCAAACCCGCCCACCGCCCCCTTTCCCATACAAACATTGTTTATTTGATGTTGCAACATCTGCAGCTAGAATCGGAAATGCAGCGCTTGAAAAACAAAGAAAAACTTTAGATAAATGAAAAACCTTGCCCGGGCGATCGCGTGCGTTGAAGCTTGACTGCGTTTTGCATTCAGGCAATTTTTCAAAACTCATATCGAGAACCGTTGTTGCCCCTTTGCTTTTTACAATCAATTAATTTTTTTCGTACATCGTTTCTTTTTTCATAGATAACCAAGGCTAAGACTCGTTGCCGTTGGTTACAAGAAGTATAAAAATTAAATAAAATAGAAATATCACCAGAATTATTTGTGATTTGCAGCGAAACTGGCTTTAAATACCCGACTGCAGTTAATATCATAATTATTTAATTATTTAATTATGCAGCAATTGCATAATTACAATTACAATTTTTCTATAAAATCTATTAAGCCTTGAAATTTAGAAATCATTTGACGTCTGATTTTCAAGCGTTGTCAGGGAGTTGATATTTGTATATACAACTTTGCAATATTCTAAACCATTTAAAATTTGTAATATTCAAAATAGTTTTTTGGCAATAATTTCTAGTTCGAAAACGTATTTGAAAAAAGTTTTTAAAAAATAACTTTGAATTCATTAAAATCACAATAATTCAAAGTGTTAAAATGTTCTTAGTTTCATTATTATTACTGTTTTTATTAATTTTATTATGACGTTCATTATTATTAGTATAAGTATTATTATTATTATTAATATCATTACAACATTATCATTGTAATGACAGTTATTTTTGCTTTTTTTTATTACTATTGTTATTTTTATTATCATTATTATTATTAATGTTATTATAACATTCATTATTATAAGTATTATCATTGTCATTTTTATTAGTAGAAGTAAGTATTATTATTATTCATATTAATATTATTATAGTGAATATTAATTTTTTTGTTTTTTTTTTTGTTTTTTAAATCAATATTATATCTCTGGGCAAGGGTATGATATGAACTATTCGTATAGAAAACAAAGTCTTATTGCAGATATTTTTATCATTAGTTAAGCAATTAATTACGGACCATACTTTCATTTAAATCTAATTAATATTAAGGTGTTTGAGCTTATTTTGTTCGGTTCAGATTCGCCTCAAACTCGTTTATATTCTTTTGAAAACTTTATAAACCAGCTGATTAGGAAATGTAAAGCAGATGAGAAATCAATTTGAAGAAACCAAAATTTTAATCTGGGATGTATAAGATCGACCGACAGTACAATTAAACATTGGCTTAAAATATAGTATCTTTTGCAGTGTGCCAACTGTAAAACTGTTTTATTAAATAATGATTGCTTAACAAGCTAGACGCTCATCCATCTTAACTTAAGCAACAACAAAAATTATAATTAAATAAAGAAAAGGTGAAGGTTTTATCGTTAAAGCATGTCGAATTGAAACTTAATTTCAGGATTGGTTATGGTATTACGCAACATGTTGCATTTAAGAAGAAGCGAAGAGCGAAGAAGAGAAATCCTTAACATCAATTTGTTAATTTCTGATGTAATATCATTCAAGTCACATGTGTGTATTTAAACGGGAGCACTCACCTCTGATGGTGCTGGGCATGTTACATGCGTTATTTGATCTCATCTAAAAACACTTCATATAGATAAACAGTTATAGCGTAAAGCTGTAACAGTTAAAATTTAAATGAAAGTCAACAGTTTGGCCGTGAGCCTAGCGCGAATTAGAAACAATTCCAGTTCCGATAGCATAGCGGGAGCACATGTCATATATCGATAACGATAGCACTTAATTAGTTCAAGCGTCTGTCGGAACGGAGAACGAAGAACCGGTTCGCGACGAGCACGCGAGACGCGAGCTAAGCAAACAGTTTTCAAACGGTAAATTAAGCAAACTGGGCGCCCAGCAGCTGCGACGAGTGGCCCAAGAACGAGTGCGCGGATCGCTGATTGGCTGGCTGGCTGGTTTGCGAGCGGCGAGAGAACGAATATCGATCGAGTACACTGGACACGCTGGACTGGACGTGTGGACAAACGTTTGAACACTAAATGGCCAGGCGCGGTGCCTGGAATCCGAATCCGCATCCGCAACGTAGTCGGAGTCATCTGCCAGCCCCGTCGGCCACTCAAAACCTGTGCAGTAGGTGGGCCCAAACATGCCGAACGGCAAACGTGCATCGGGCACCGGGCATCGGGCGTCGCGGCCAGCGATCAGCGTCAGTTGCATTTCAAAGAAAGGAGAAAGGAGTTCGCCAACAGCGGCAGCCGAGCTCAGATTCTCAGTCTCAGCATCAGTCACGCTCCACGCCCGCCTGCCTGCTAGCCAGCTTTTGGTCAACACACACACACACACACACACAGGCGCGGGTTTAAAAAGAATTCCTGCTAATTAAATGCATGATCATCGCTCAAAAATACACCCCAGCAACACGAAAGTTACAAGAGTCATTCGCGTATTTCATCAGAGCCAGCTCCAAGCGATTCGAGCTGATAGCGTGACACGACAAGTCGTGTTCGTGCCTATGATTATTGACTTTAGACGAACACGAAAATTGTAGGGACATCAATATTAAAAATCAGAAAGTCGCAATTTCGTATTTGAAAAATATAGCTAAAAATCTACTAATAATTATTAAACTTGACAACTAATTTAACATCTAAATATCGATAACGATCAAAAGATTTTTTTTAAATAATTTATTTTACAATTTCAAATTCAAGACATAAACTCAAAGAATGACATTTTTATGTATATTTTTGTATGTTTTTTAGAAAATTAATCGTTGGCAAGTTAACATTTCTACGCAAATTAATACTGAATTCAACTGATAACCCTATCGAAAGCAACAATGGTGCTAGGATATTATTTCCCTTATCAATATTTTTTTAATACTGTTATCTGCAAAGCTACCGATTACAGTATCGATAGCACTATTTTTCGATTGTTTTCAATATTTCATTAAATTTATGAGATTCCCGTCGATAGTTTATTTTCAATATTTACTTTATAAATACTTCAGCAAAACCTTTTATTGCCAGCCTTTAATTTATAATAATAAGTATATTCTCCAATAATAAGTAATAGACCCCAACATGTCCTTTTTCGTGTCGTGTCACGACATATCGAAAAGCTGCCATCACTAGCGCGAAACAAAAACTGAGCCAAAACAGAGTCCGATTCAGAGTCAAAGTCGTAGCCGGAGCCCGTGACGTTGCGTTGGGGGCCGCGTCATCGCAGCCGTGCACCGCAGCAGGCTCCAGCTGCAGTCATACACTCACGCATACAGACACACACACACACATACACAGTTGCATGCAAACATACAAAAAAAGCGCACCTTTAACTTTAATCGTTAAATAAACAGGAAGACTTCTACAGCAAACACTACAAGCACACACACACACATACAGCGGGAGAAAACTTATCACAAGTCAGCAGCAGCAGCAGATGAGAAAAAAAATGAAATAAAACAGGTTGAGAAGTACCGCTAAGCGGGAAGAAACAGCAGCAGCAGCAGCGGCAGTAAGAAGCAGCAACGACAACGGCAGCGCCAGCAACAAGCCCCACAAGCAAAAAGGTCAACGAACGTTCTTAGCGAAGAAGAATGGAATCAAAACACAAAAACACGAAAAACTGAGCATGCCAGCCAGAAAGAAAGAGCGCAAGAAATGAGGGAGAGAGCGAGAGCGTGAGGCGGTCGCCCGTCATTGGTGGGTGAGCGCGCGCGCACGTCAAAAGAGCGCAAAGAAAGTGCGCGCAGAGAAAGCATATAGAAAAACGATCGTTGAACAGCTTAAGAGAGCGCGCCGAAGAGCGCGCGTACTAAGAGAGCGAGCGCGCGTGCAGTTAAACAGTCAAAATTTATGCGGTATGCATTTTGAAAAGTATTTTTATGAAAATCACCCGAACGCAAATGTATTTTTAGCAAGAATTTCTGAAACGCACGGACAACACAAAAGTGCAGTAAAAGAGAGCGAGGGGAGAGGGAGATGGAGAGCGGCGTTGTAAGCGTTGTAACTGTCTCGAGAAAGCCAAAAGAAACTGAAATTCTTGTTATATTGCTCAATATTTGGTAATACGCACGCACACAATTAAAACTTTACACACACACACAGACACACACACACAGACGTGCAAAAGCCATTGAATGTAGCGGTATATTGACGAAATTTCTGAGACGAGCAACAGGCAAAGCTCATTGACCTCCAGCAGCCGTCAACGCTGCCGCCGTCGACGACGTCGCCGTTGTAACTGTGTAATAAGCTTTTGGAGCTGCGCGCGGGGGCCGTTACAGTTGCAGGGGCTAGAAGTCTGTTTTCTGTATTGTGTTTTTTTTGTTGGTGTTTTTCTTTTTGTGTTTGATTTCTTCCGTTCGCTGAAGAGTCGAGCTTTGAGCAATTCAACAGATTTTTATGTCTTCCTGTGCAGCTTAAAGCGTTGATTAATTAAAAAAACAACAATAACAAAAATGCTTATGCAATTGGTCAACGTGCATGTCTTGTGCAATCTACCTCTCTCTCTCTCGCTCTTCCTCTTAGCTGATAAGTTGCATGCAAACATTGTTATTGGTCAAGCCAAAATCTGGCCGACACTTGAGATGTTTCCCTAGCGCTTACGCAAATAGATGCGGACTCTGTTTGCTTTGCTTTGCTTCAAATTGCCTGCAACATTGATCCTGTTTCACTGTGCGCAGCTATGCGCGCGCGTGTGTGTGTAGGTGGCTGTGCGAGTACCCGCGCCCTACGCTGATTGGCCAATTGCCTGCTTAGGGCTTCGCTAGGCGAACAGCTGCCATTGGCTGTTGCGCTGCTGCTTCCCATTTCGACATCCTTTCGTTGAGTATCCTCTTCGGCTTGCCTGTTGCTTGCTTTTATACTCTTTGTGCAGAGAGTCGTCGGAATATATGATAGAGAGCGACCTCAGGCGTTGAAGAGCACAGGTCTCTCTTTGATCCTTTGAATACTATATACAAAACTATTATAAAATAATAAAAGATGGGTTTTAAATTATTTTTAGAAACCATTTTGCTGCCTTACTGAATTGCTCTTTGGGCAAATAGGAAATAATTTAATATTTATTAAATTGACACAAAAAAAAATGTCAGCAAAATTTTAAAGGGCATTCAAAGTGAAACTTGCTGATAACTAAAATTTGCCAATATACTTGCGCAGTGGCTTGTGTGGCAGTAGCGATTATTTTCATTCTTGCCACAGACACAATTTATTTGAATGGATTGTTGCAGCAGGACGAACAATTTTTGGGGTATAAATACGGCCAGTCGAATCACAAAGTTCCTAGTTTCAAACTGATTGCGAAATACGCAAGTGCTTAAAATTTAAACGTGTGTGTGAACTGGTAAAATAAACATAAAAAAAAGCGAAGAACATTTGAAGTGAAGTAAACTAAATTGCGATTTCATTTTCATCAAATAACTGATAAAAAAAAAACACATTTTCTTGTCTTTGAAAATTCATTTAGCTGATATTAAAAGTATTCGGAATGAATAATTTCACGTGAATCTCGTATATAAATATTTTGAAGAGCTAGGAAGAAGTTTAATTAATTTTATTTATTTTATTCAATTACAATTTTTACACACAAAAGAAATGTTGCGATAAAAAATTATTTGTTACGCAAAATAAAAGTTTGACATTATTCATACTATAAATCTTAAATGCTGCATTTAAATCACAAACCAACATTAAATATGTACTAAAATATGTTAGATTATATTTTTAATAACTAAAAAATCTTTGCAAGTATTTATAGTAGTTTTAGGTATGTGTCTATGTACGTTTTATTTGTATTTTAATTAATTGTGAATGCATGACAAAATGCAGTTCAATCAGTTCTGAATAGGTTCAACCGAGTGCATGCGGCAGGTGCGCATTTTGGATGCACCAGATACACGTATTTAGTATGTATATAGTATATGTATATGGTATTTGGTATGGAGTACAATGTCTAAGATCGTCGCGATAGTCATTAAATTGACAGCATTTTGAAACAATAGAATGAAATACCAGCATAAACAATTAAAGAGCGCTCAACATTTAAACGGAATTTTGTTGGCCAATCGGCCAGCTTCGATCTGTCATGTTCGTCTCGTATGGGGCACAATTAGGATTGTTGTTGCTGCATGTTGCAATCGTAATTGGCGGACAATCTGTTAACACACGAAGCGCGTTTCGCGTTTCGCCCTGCTGTTACAAATTGTTGTCATTATAATTGTTCGAAATATATTATTTGTTCTCCACCTACTATAAAAGTCGAATGCGCCAACTCCACAAGCCAAACAGTTCCCGAAAAGAATTCACAATAACGTATCTAAATATTTGTGCAGTCGTAATTAAACCCTTTTTTACAACAACAACGACGTCGACGACGACCTGTGGCTCATTGAGGTTAATAGAGGCTCTAGGAAATATAGCCTGGCGATATGGCCCAGCCCTGCACCTTGTGTGCGAGCTGTTTTCACAGCTGGCCACGTTTCCCAGGGAAATGCGCCGTTGTCGTTCCACGGGTTCGCTTTTCATTTCCAATTAGACTGAAGCCCCACAACGTCGGAAGCTAACGTCCAAGTTTTCATACATATTCAGTCAGCGGTCGACGTTCCAATTTGCCATTTCAATTTGACACACAAAAGTTGACTAAATCCAAAAACTCTTCCGACAGATAATGGCGCACATGTAGCCCCGATTACCGCAGTCCGAGCAACAGTTTTAACCAAAAGGCGTTCCGACAAAGCTGACAAAGGATTAGGCCGCTCAGCTAATACCCAGCGATATTTACAACTGCAAACAGTTAACACCCACACACACACACACACACACACACACACACAGGCACACTCACACACATCCAGACGTCATCGCCATGGACTTTAAGGAGTATCGGCAACGGGGTAAGTGAAGCTCATAAAACGCACAGCGGCAGCTCAGATACATTTGTCGCCTTGGCTCAGATACATTTGTATCTCGCAGGCTTAATTTGATTTGCATGCGTTGTGTGTATGTTATTGTGTGTGTGTGTGTGTGTGTGTGAGAGTCTTGCCTGTGCTAAAAGGATTTGGAATGTGTCCCAACACATTTGCCCAGATCTAGGCAATATATCGCAGCTCGTTAATCTTGATTCAATGAGCTTTCATTTAGTTGCGCTTATTGCTCAAATTATTTTATCTTTTATTTTTTAAATTATTATTTCGAGTTTCAACTATAGTTCTATATATATATATATATATATATATATATATATATATATATATATATATATATATATATATATATATGTGATATTTATTAAATAAATTTTTGCACATTATCATAAGTTTATTTAGCTTGCGATTAATATTTATTATATATTGCGATAATATTTATTATATTACACAAAATATAATTATGCTTAAGATTTTTAAGATTTAAGGAGTTTTTAATTGAGCCTTTATTTAAATTAATTTAGCTTGAAATGAATAATTATTATTTCGAGCTGTCCATGTCTCCCTCAAAGTTATTAAGGATATAACAAAATATTATTTTTAGATATAATATCATATTTTTTTAGACCACAGCAATGTTTAATTGAGCTCTATTTTAAATTAATTTAGCTTCTGCTTACTCAATTTCATTATTCATTATAATTGTTATGGGCATACAAAAATGTTGCTTGACTACAAATTTAAAGCTAAATTAATTTTTGAAATAGCTTAACATTTTTTTAAATGATCTGAAATATATGTTTGTTATTTACTTCTTCCTTAATTCCGAAAATTCAAATAATTTTTATATTATTATATATTAAAAGATAATATTATAAAATTTGCATTAACTTTGTAGCTTTTTTTTTTATTTTTTAAAAGGTTGAATTAAACGGAAATTTTTTTTTATTTGAATTAATAAATGGTTTTAAACCAAAATTCAAAATCTATAAATATTTAAATAATTGCATTTAAATGCCTCAAAAAAGACAACTGCATCTTCAATAATTCCTTTTATTTGCATTTTCTGGCTATTAATATTTAAACAATACTTAAAACGATTTAGCTGCAAAAATTTATAATTAAATATGAAATTATAAAGTGACAACTAATGAAATTTTGCTTGGTTTTTCCAGGCAAGGAGATGGTTGACTATATAGCCGACTATTTGGAGAATATACGCGAGCGTCGCGTCTTCCCCGATGTGAGTCCCGGCTATATGCGTCAGCTGCTGCCCGAGTCGGCGCCCGTGGAGGGCGAGCCCTGGCCGAAGATCTTTGGGGACGTGGAGCACATTATCATGTCCGGGGTGACACACTGGCAGTCGCCGCATATGCACGGCTACTTTCCGGCGCTGAACTCGATGCCGTCGCTGCTGGGCGACATGCTGGCGGATGCCATCAATTGCTTGGGCTTCACCTGGGCCAGCTCGCCGGCGTGCACGGAGCTGGAGATTGTTGTGATGAACTGGCTGGGCAAGATGATTGGGCTGCCGGACGAGTTTCTGCACCTGAGCAACAACTGCAAGGGCGGCGGCGTCCTGCAGACAACGGCCAGCGAAGCGACCCTGGTCTGCCTGCTCGCGGGCCGCACCCGGGCCATACAGCGCTTCCATGAGCGCAATCCCGGCTACCAGGATGCGGAGATAAACGCCCGCCTCGTGGCCTACTGCTCGGATCAGGCGCACTCAAGCGTGGAGAAGGCCGCGCTGATTGGTGAGTCGTGACGCACTTCTAAGCCGCTTACCGCAGCAGCTAATGTTAACATCCATCCAACCCACCCCCTCCCTTACACCCATCCAACCGCCCACAGGACTCGTGCGTATGCGCTACATTGAGGCGGACGAGCAGCTGGCCATGCGGGGCAAACTGTTGCGCGAGGCCATCGAGGACGACATTAAGCAGGGCCTGGTCCCATTCTGGGTGAGTCTCGACTTGTCTTCTCTTGTCAAAACTAATTGGCCGCCGTCGTTGCGCAATTAGGCGCTGAGTGGATTTGTGGCCAGCAGCAGCAGCAGCTGTGTCTCTCTCTCTCTCCCTCTCCCCCTGTCTCTCTCTCTCTCTGTCTAACTCGATATCTCTCTAGCTGATTCCCTGATTCCCATCGGAGCTAATTAATAAATACGTCAGCACTTCAGCGTCACGGCTCTGCGCCCAGCTCATTTTAACTAATAAGTGCAGCTGAGAGCGCCAACTCTCTTGTGGCTACGCGCTTTCTACATGATTCGTAAACGTTTAACTGGCGGCTAAAGCTTTATCCTACTTTCTAATTAAGCTTTTGATTTATGGTTCTTCTTTGTCATTCGTAAGCTTTTTATCATTTTTTTTAGCTCTATCTACAGCATTCGTAAACGTTTAACTGGCAGATCAAGGTCTAGTTTACTTGCTATAAAAGCATTTGATGTTTTATTTATTACTTACGCTTTTTTACAGCATTAGTGAAAGTTTTACTGAACACTAAAACTTTGATTTTTAATTCTTGTTTGTTTTTCATAAATTTTATATTATAGCATTCGTAAACATTTAACTGACAGCTAAAGCTATATCATACTTCTGGCTGCTAAAGCTTTAGCCCTCTTTCTATTAAAGTTTTTTATTTCTTATTCTTTCTTACGCTCATTACAGCATTCGTAAATATATAACTGGCAGCTAAACCTACATCTTAATTTCTATTAAAGCTTTTGTCATTCTTTTGTCTATTGATTTGTCCGTCATTTTTTAAATTAATTTCACTTTTTGCTCGCTGCATTTAAGCTTAGTCAAGAACTTTCTCCTTCTGCCGCCTTCTCTCTATCGAATAAAGGCTTCTTGAAAAGCTTTTACTTTCAGCTGTTGTGCTTGGACTATACGGCTATTATTATTATTTTTTTATTAACATACAGGTCTGCGCCACGCTCGGCACCACGGGCAGCTGCAGCTTTGACAATCTGGATGAGGTGCGTAGATATATATACCTGTTCCTAGATATCCATCAGTGCAGACTCGAGCTGTATTTCCTTCCCAGATTGGCATCGTGTGTCGCGAGTACAACCTGTGGCTGCATGTGGACGCGGCGTATGCGGGCAGCGCCTTCATCTGCCCCGAGTTCCGGACCTGGCTGCGGGGCATCGAGCGCGCCGATTCGCTGGCCTTCAATCCCTCCAAGTGGCTGATGGTGCACTTTGATGCCACCGCGATGTGGGTGCAGGACAGCACCGCGGTGCATCGCACCTTCAACGTGGAGCCCTTGTATCTGCAGCACGAGAATTCCGGTGTGGCCGTCGACTTTATGCACTGGCAGATTCCGCTGAGTCGCCGCTTTCGGGCGCTCAAAGTGTGGTTTGTGCTGCGATCCTTTGGCATCAAGGGCCTGCAGCGCCACATTCGCGAGGGCGTGCGCCTGGCGCAGAAGTTCGAGGCCCTGGTCCTCGCCGATCATCGCTTCGAGCTGCCGGCCAAGCGTCATCTGGGCCTGGTCGTGTTCCGCATACGCGGCGACAACGAGATCACCGAGCGGCTGCTCAAGCGCCTGAACTACCGAGGCAACCAGCACTGCGTGCCGTCCTCTCTAAAAGGACAATACGTGATTCGGTTTACCATCACCTCGACGCACACGACGCTCGACGACATTGTCAAGGACTGGATGGAAATCAAGCAGGTGGCCTCCCAGGTGCTCGACGAGATGAACATCACCATCTCGAATCGCGTCTATCTGAAGGGTAAACACTGGGCCCTTCCCAATTACTGAATGTCCCTTCAACGTTTCGCTTCGTTCCGTTCCGTTTCGTTTCGTTTCGTTTCTCTTTATTTTGTTTTATTTTACTTTATTTTTGTATTAAATTATTGTTTACGTTTCCTTTCCCATTAGCATAAAACACTTTGATCCACCCAGATGTAGTATTTTAATTTTGCGGTGCATACTCTCAGCGGTTACTTGTATCTGTAAGATACAAGTTTTATCTATGTGATTCCGGAGTAACTGAAAAGATTTCAATGCATTTGCAAATGTTTTGGGTATATTAAATAGTATCTGTATCTTTTAAAAGTAACAAAGTATTGGTAAGAAAACTTGTATTCGAGTGTTAAAAAAGTAACTGACAGATACAAATGTTACAATGGGGGGTATAAGAGTGTAGACAGGATACAAAAGTATCTAAAGAATTCAAAATCATCGCATAGATTGTTCTTGTAAATAAGAAAGGATTTGTAAGGTAGAAGATATAAAACTATCTGTATGATGCAAGAAATATAATAGATAATAGCGAATAATTTAAGATACAAGAATTATTGTTAGCGTATCTGTAAGATACAAAAGTATCTATAGTACTTCAATGACTGCATAAAAAGCAAAAGTTGCTGTCAAATGGAATTGAATACGGACAAAATACAAACGTGGACAATTATAAAGTTTTTAAGCAGGTTTAACTAGGATTTGATTTGATAAGTATTTAATTCCTTTATTTGTCGTGAAGTTAAATGGATCCAAGCTCAACCTACTAATATATATGTATATTTATGAATAATCGAATTTCGTAACACAGATACCAAGGAGAAGAGCGAAGCGTTTGGCTCCAGCTTGCTGCTCTCGAATTCGCCGCTGTCGCCAAAGGTGGTGAACGGTTCGTTTGCGGCCATCTTTGATGCCGACGAGTTTCTGGCCAAGACCTATGCGGGAATACGCATTGCGGTAAGTTGAGCTGCAGATGTGCGAATTCCGCTAATGATTGAATCGCTTGCAGCACCAGGAATCGCCATCGACGCGTCGCCGGGTGCGCGGCATACTCATGTCCGGCAAACAGTTCTCGCTGGACTCGCACATGGACGTCGCCGTGGTGAGCACCGCGCTGGACAGCAACCATGCCGACAACTCGCACGGCCGTGAGCCTGGGCAGCCGGCGCCCGGCCAGGCCAGCATACGCGAGGATGTGGACAGCGAGGAGTCCGCGGCGGAAGGTATGAAGCACAGGTAGCGTAGTCGCCAGTTATTAGTTATATTGCCAGCCAATGCTCGACACAAGCTTCATAAGCGAATCCCTCTCCCCTCTCCTCTCTCTCTCTGCCTTGCGTATTGATTTGCCCTTCTCGTCCAGAAACTGAGCTGCTGCAGCTAAACCAGCGACGCGGGAGCAGCCAGACGAGCACCAACACCCAGTCAAGCAACCATAGTCACAATCACAATCACATCCAGAATCACAACCACAATGACACGCCCGCCAATCACTTCCGCCCCATTGCATTGTGGACGCCCCAGTCGCCGTCCGAGCTGCCCCTTGGGGAGTGTCATATGTACCATGGCAAGCGATTCCTGGAGCCCGTCACCAGCCTCATCGACAACAGTTCCTTTACCAGCAGCATCAATCACATGCCCACGCCCATAACAACGCCCACGGATCCGGTTGGGCCGCTCTTCAGTTTCGAGGACGGCGACTGGCCAGCGAGGACCTTCGGCCAGCTGCTGCTGGAACGATATGCCAACACATCCTCGCGGTCAGCCGACGCCGACTCGTCCACGGACAGCAGCAGCCTGAGCCTGGCCGGTGGTACCACGCCCACACCGAGTCGCCTCAGCAGTCCCAATGACCTGGCCTCGCCGCTGCTCGGTTCGTTTGCCTCGCAGTCGCAGTCGCGGTCGCGGTCGGCGTCGCAGTTGCTGCACTCAGCGTTGGGCGCATCAAAGTTCAGTGATTCGGATGCGACTATTTGCTCGGCTGCCTCATCGCTGGAGTCCTTATAAGCATAATAAACTAAATAATATTATTTAAATATACTCCATATTCGAATATCTAGACAAAGGCAATCCTTCACTGCTGTGCAATCAATAATCTTAGCTAACGTAGTTCCAATTCGCGTCTATATATGTATATGTATGTATGTATATGTCTATAACCCCTATAAGAAACAGCTGCAGATCTCGCTCTAGGCCCATGTATTATATAATATCTAACAAAACTTAAAGAGAACTAATCGGTAGAGCTGAAAACCAGCCTAACAAAACATAATACCTATATAATACCTATATGATCTAACCATATCCTCTATATATACATAGATGTACAATTATTTTACTCCTCAATGTGATTAAAATTTCAGCGTTAAAGTTAAATGAAAAGAAATCGATCTACTTAAGAATTTGTACTTAACTCGTTTTACAATGTATCTTTCAGTTTGCATAAGTGAAGGCATGAATTAAGTGTGCCTGACTATGAGATACATTCTATTCTACACATACATCAAAAACACGCACATACACACACACACACACATACACAGCGGCTGTTCTTCTGCATTTTGCTTAAATGTAAATATATTCTTCAAGGTGATCGGTGCTTATAGTCCGATCTTCATGAAATGTTCAGCTCATAAATGCGACTAAGTGTAAGTCAATATGAGAACGCCTGTTGGTAAGTATAAAAAATACAGAAATAATATAACAAGATTATTCACAATTAAGTAAAAGTCAACATTTTTTATCTACAGTACAATTTGAACAGATAATTTGCTTGACAAGGATTCCTCCGGTGCTGGTTAGGTTTTCTCATTCTTATCCAACAGAGTTGAATTGAGCCATCCGATCGCAACCATTGTCCTCGTACCGAGCTTCAACTGGTGCGCAGATAAGGAAAGCATAAAGAGCATTATAAAATGATAAAAGAAGACGATGCTGGGCAGAAGAAAATCTACGGGGACTAGCTCTTGAGTACGTTCACCAGAAACTACCTGTGCGTTGTGCAGGACAAACTAAGTCAGAGAGATAGAGATAGAGAGAGAGAGCGATCAATAGATATCGAAGGAACCCAGTCTTTAAGTTAGTAATCACCATAACGACAATTACGCTGAGCAGGATTTGAAATATGTAACCGAAATACGACGAGGTTTGTATCACGTACATCATGAGTATGAAAATCGAGCCCAAAAAAATTATACTGGAAATAACATGCAGTACGAATGCATTTTTTGTCAGATCGCACTGAAGGGATCGAATTATCAGATAATTAATTCAGATAATGCCACTTATATACTTACAGGCAAGTAAATATTAAGAACAACGCAAACGACGATCAGCAGCGAAGAAAGGAAAATCCACAGGAGTAGTTCCGGCCACAGGGATCTGAAGACCAGAGCAGCCATACCAAGAATCCCGAACTCAATCTGAAATTCCATTGCTGGCAATTATCAATTTCTATATACTTCAACTACTTACGGCTAGCGCAGTTAGAATCCAATTTAACCACATTATGTTCAGCTGACTAGCGAGTATAAATGCCACTACCAATAGTATGCCCATTGTAAAAAGCGAAAAGCTAATCTCTGGTTTTTGGAATATGCCACCGACAATGGGCCTGCAGGATGTAAGATATCCTCAGTGAGAAACCGCTTCCGATTATCTAGGGTATCTCAACTTACAACAAGTAGAAAATCAACCATTGGGCCATCGCTATCCCCAGCCAGGTCAGGGATAACAAATAAACGTATAGTATGAATTTCAGACGGTCCCGACGATAGGAGCTGGTGCCTACATCCATTGTCTCGTCAGCTTACGGCTTAATGTATACGGAAATAAATAATTTGTTGATTCATATCTAATCAAACATAACAAAAATCAAACGAAAGTTATTGTAATTAAGATAGCTTGGGCCTCCTTTGGGGCATCTACTTCAAGGCATGTTTGATAAGTGTCTTGTTTTTGTAAAAATTCATTAGAAAAGTTTGACATCGTGACCGATTCGTTTTTTGTCCAAAACTTTTATGTAACGATTCGATGGTTAATTTGTTTGAATACCAATTGCTAGTAGGGTTCTGTATGAATTTAAAAAGGTATAACATTTCAAAATCACACGATATTTACCCGAGATGTTCAAACAAAATCATCGAAAAAGTTTTGACATTCGAACTTACCTCTATTTCGAGAAAAAACGTGGTCGCTTTTCATGGTACCTAGTTGACCTATATATCCTTGGTTATTCCATATCATGGATATAGTCCTAGCGAACCTAAAGGGCAAAGTTCTTGCAAAATGCGAGGAAACAGCGTTCAAAATGTGTATGCTTTTCTTTTACACCCGCCACCAGCAACAGTCCCGCCCCCTGGATGGTTTCCAGTTGACTAGCATATCCTTGGTTATACCATACCATTGATATAGTCCTGGTGAACCTAAAGGACCAAATCCCTGCAAAATGCGCACGAAAACGGTCCAGAAAATGTATGTTTTATGCTTTCAGTACCCATTTTACGTAGCTGCACCTTGTGGGTATGCAATGCAATTTTTCATTCAAATTTTAGTTCATCTGCCTACTGGGCATTTCTGTTCGCCTGGTACTTTTGCCAAATTTTCGTTCAAATCTAACGCCCCCTTTGTAGCAGCAGCTGTTAACAGTGGTATGTTAAGTAACAGCAGCAGCTGCTGGTTAACAGTGATCTGTTTATTAACAGCTGCTAATTAACAGTGGTCTGTTAAATAAAAATTTTTTGTGCATCTACCTGCTGGGCATTTCTGTTCGCCTGGTACTTTTGCCAAATTTTCGTTCAAATCTAACGCCCCCTTTGTAGCAGCAGCTGTTAACAGTGGTATGTTAAGTAACAGCAGCAGCTGCTGGTTAACAGTGATCTGTTTATTAACAGCTGCTAATTAACAGTGGTCTGTTAAATTAAAATTTTTCGTGCATCTACCTGCTGGGCATTTCTGTTCGCCTGGTATTTTGGCAGATTTTAAGAAAAATCTCGGCAGCCAGCTGCCAACAGACGCTCCTGACGGGTATGCAATGGATTTTTAGAAATAAAAAAACAGGATTTTGTTTATTCAATTAAATAATTGATTTATTTATGTTTAAATGCACAAATTTGTTGTTTTTATGTATATATATATATTATATATATTATATATTATACAAATTGAGCACAAATTATAATTTTAGCTTATTTAAACTTAAAATAACTATATCTGGCTTAATTATAGTCCGATCCTGGAAAGATCTGCTTTGTAACTCGTGAAGGTCCTTAGAGCTCATTGTAGTCCTTAATTTGTTAGTCTGAAAAGATAAAAACACATTTAAATTAAACAAGGCAAAAAATATATAAAAACATTTTTTTAAGGCAAAAAGGACATAACTCGGGCATGTCCTTGCAGATTTTCAAAGGACATGGTGCGTTAGGATCGTATAGACCCCCTGCATCGATCTGATTCATAAAAATATGGGGTCATCTAAGAATCCCAGGACTTGTAATTTTTACTTGTCAAATTTTAGTCGCGGAGCGCACGGAAATGGGCTGAAAACACATATCCTTAAATATTTCCTAAACTACAAGGACAATCTTAATGAAATTTGGCCAGTTGGTAGTCCTGGTTAATACAATTTTTTTGACATATGACTCGCAAGGATATGCAAGGATACAGCCGAGCTATGGCCTATTTTTAGTTTACGAAATTGTCCTTAACACTTTTTTGTCTGAAGGACTTTCGTCCTTTGGGTTGTAAATTTTCTAATGGGAGGGTGAGAACTATCTGCTGGCCAAAGGACATCCCGATAGTCCTTCAAATGGCGAAGTTAGCCCGGAATTTTTCGATTTTAGCTAATTTTGCGACTAACCCCCTAGGAAAAATTTCGACGAAATTTTTGGTCGAATCCTGGAAATCCTTGAATGCCAATCGATAGTTTTGCTCACCACGAGTTTAAAAAGACATATCCTTCCGATATCCTTCAGGATTTGGCCGAGTTCTGGCTAATTTAAAAATGTCCTTTTTAGAAAATTAGCCATATATCGGAAACGGCAAGGACGATTTTGTTGTCCTTTGGACATCTTATGGTCCTTGTTCATACGGTTTGTTTGACACAGGACTTGTCAGGATCTGCAAGGATACGACCGAGTAATGGCTTAGTTCATTTACGAACGAGTTGTACTCATACCTAGGCTGTCTAAAGGACTTTCGTCCTTTTTATTATATGTTCTGAATTTGGGGGATGAGGACTTACGGTTGGCCAATGGATATAATGATCGGCAAGGATACGGCTGATCTACAGCCATTTATCTCTCCCGATAAGAATCTTCTTTTCTCATCTCCTCGAAGGATTTTCGTCCTTTTTATTACATATTTTAAGTTGGCAGGACAAGGACTACATGTTGTCCAAAGAACATCAGAATGGTCCTTAAGGTGGTCAATGTCCTTAACAAGACTATCCAAAAACGTGATGCCAATCGACAATAGCGATCAGAGCGAGTCCAAAATGGTATATCATTCCAAAAATTGGCCGAGATATTTCAAAATCGAGCGGTACCTGAAAAAAAAGCCGTTAATAAAGCAGTTTAACCTACATTCGTTAAGCAGCAGCCGTGCTCTTATTGAAGGCAAAGCAAGCAGTCCACCAAGCAGTTTGAACAGCTTTCTGTGAAGCAGCACCTGCTTGACAAACCGGTACCTCCAATGAAGATTGTATGCGTTTTAAAAGACTTGAAGGGCGGGTTGTTACAAATAATTGTGACTTAACTAACTAAGTATAATTTAATTTAAGAATAAGTGTAAATAAAGACCTGAATTAAACCGAAATAATTATTTACTCCTTATGAATTACAAATAATGCATTTCAAATGCTGAAACTAGTTACAATTGCATCCTGTCAATGGAATTTGAATATCTAACGCATTGGACATTATTATTCGAGACCTAATACAGATGATCTTATACATTTGTTGGTGGGCGTAATCGACCGGATGTACGTCGTACAATTTATATGAAATCAATTTAAATTAATCAACCGGGGATGATATACTGTCTAATGTGGTGTTTCTGTCGTCTGGAGCCATCGTCGTTGTCACGTCCTGATTAATCGTGGCGATTTTATAGTTGATCTGCATATAGAATGTCAAGAGAAACATGACGCAAAAATCGTAGAAGAGTATGATCGAGGCCAGAAGATAATCATTGACCCGCATTTCCGCAAAGCGTCCGCCGTTAATAGTCTGCGCGTGGTACATTACAAACTAGATGGACAGAAAGAGAGAGTAATAAAGATACGTTTGTAACCACGGCACAGTAATCCAATACTCACCGTCAGAATGATGATGCTGACAAATAGCTGGTAGAGGATGAAGGAGTGAGCTGTGAGCGTCAGTAGGTGCAGCATAATCAGGAAGACCGACACAATGAGGATGACAAAGGATATCACAAACAATATAACAACATCCAGCGTCAGATCGTGCTAAATAATTAGAAAATCAATGATTAGATAAGTTAATACTTGGGAATAGTCGAAGCCACCTACCGGTATTACAGAGCCCAATAGTACGAAGATGAAGAGCAGCAGGGCGCAAATCGCAAACCACATGAGAAGTTCCGGCCACGAAGTGTTAGCGATCAGCGTAAACAGACCCATAACGGCAAACTGTACCTGATTCTTCAGTTTGAGAAGAGTTTCACATCGAGAATTGAAGGTACTTACGATTAGAATGGTTATGAGCCAATTCACACATGTGACAAAGCGAGCTGCCTCGAAGAATATGAAGAGAAGGGCCAATGTAATTGACAGTGTGAAGCATACGATACTCATCCAATGATAGCTCAAGAACGCATCCTTGGCCGAGGGACTGCAGAGAAAGGAAACACGTTTATATACTATAGATTGTTTTTACTAGAAACTTACACTAAAAGCACGACTAGCCATTGGGCCAGGCCTAGCAGGAGCCAGCAGAGGGTTATCAGATAGACAATGGCCGCGAATTTCCGACGGGTGCGTTGATAGGTCCCGACACGATCATCCATTTCTCTGCAAGTTTATGGCTTGTGGGAAACATAGACAAAAAATTTATTCGTTTTTATGTATAAAAAAGTTGGTAAAATTAAAAAGAATTAATATGAGTTGGAAATGGGAAGAGTGTGTAGTAGGGCGTGTGATTCAAGGCATGCTTGATGGATTTATCGAGGCTCTTGTGACCAAAACGATGCTAAACGTAAATAATTCTAAACAATTATTCTTGGTTAAGAAGATATTCATGTCAACAAAATTATTTCTTTGTAAATTTGGAAGCTGTTGTTAAATAAAATTCGCTAGTGCACATTTACCACATGTTTATATATATATATATGTATTCCATTTGCACTTCTAGTAAAAATTTCAATATAGGAGGGCAACATTGAACGCATTTATTGGCAAGGGCTAAACTGTGACTCGGGTTCGACAGAGTTGGCATTTGCTTATGTGGTTATATTTTGTAATAAAGTTGCGTTAAATTTTCTGTTAAAATTACATAGCTGCAAGAATAGAATTTTGATCAATGGATCTCGATGGGCATGACAAGGAGAAGGCTGCGAAATCCCTGCTGAAGAAAACGTATAGAGTGACCATCATAATGCTTTTAATTGGACAACTCCAGGTCTGCGCTGTAAATGAAATGTGAGCGAAACGTTATCTATCTATCTATCTTTCTGTATATATATATAATTATTATATATCCTGCAGTTTAGTCGTCAAGAAGTTTCTAGAAAAGCATTACTATGTGAGCCTGCTGCAGTTTTTTATAAGTTTTATATCGATACAGCTGTACGTGTTCTTTTACCATGCCATCGAGAAGACGGCAACGTGGAAAAGGCTCTTAATCGGAATCTGGACGGTAAGCGATAAAGAGAAAGAGAGAGAGAAAGAGATACTGAGACTGAGACTCACCGAAATAAATTAAAGAATTACTATTCCTGCTGCTCTCCAGTTCGAGGTAAACACCATTTCGATCATGAAGCCCTCCAAGAGTTCGCCATACATGTGTTTTTTAATATCCTGGGTGGTCACTTTTTTGATCATGGGCGGAAGTGTGGTATATGGCAACCTGGCAGTAAAACACCGACGTGGTCTCTTTGCAAGTGGACTCTTCCAACGCCTACCCAGATCTGAGGGCATTTTTTTTCTTACAGATATTTTCCATTTATAGGTGTCACGCCACAATATAATCCGTTGGAGCGAACGTCTCTTTGTGCTGACCTGCTTTGGCATTATTGTCTGCTCCGAGATGAAGCGGACCACCATCGAGTTCCCCACCCTCCTCATCTACAGCATGATGTCGAACATTGTAAGGAGGCAGGCAAGGCATTCAGATCCCAATAACACTAGCTGAATGGAAAGCACACGGAAAGGATTCGAGATTGCCAACCGGACCGAAAGCCTTCACCGTCGTGCCACATTCAGGCAGTGTCATTTGGGATATTTCAGCTGATTAATGCCCGCTTTTGCTGCAGTTTGTGGTCATCTTTGCTGCCTCGATACGCAAGCCAAACTTCTATCGCGTGGATGGCGTTGGCGATCACATACTGATTGGCCAGCTGTACTATCTGAACTTCTATGCCCTGTACATGGGCATCGTGTGGACGCTTTCATCTGGCTTCATTTTGGCCGATATGCATGTAACCCTGTCGGAGTTATTTAAAAAATAGCGCTAGACCAGATGTCGCCTTGCAGTGTTGCCAAACTGCAAAATGGGATTTACCTCCTTTGGTATTGACCAGGCGCATGCGCCGCAAAGGCCACGAACAGCTGTTCCATACGGGCTCAAATATGCACCCACACACGCACACACACACATAAATCCACAGACGCGGAACTCACTCCCTCAACCTTCCCCTTGCCCAATCATCTAGCGCAGGCAGGCATCCAATGTTCTCGATAGTCGCTGGCAAATGCAAATCAGGAACGTTTCGCTGCCTGCCGCTGGATGCCTCCTCCGCTGTGGGGCTTACGTCACATTTTGTGGTTCAGTTTAGGACCTGGTGCATTCGGTTCATCGCCAGGTGGTTCTCGTCCGTTTCCTCGCGTTTGTCGCCGTCGACGTCGGACTTGTGATTTAGTTTTCGTCGCATCAAATCGATAAAAGTGTTAATTTATAACGCACACGCACCCACACAACATACAACACAGAATATTTGTAAAAAGAGAAAAATATGTAAATAATAATATTTCACGTAAACTTTTCTACAAAATGTTCGCGATTCTTTTTGGCAAACGTACGTTGTATTACGAGTACAATAATAACGAAATTATATCAATTACATGCCATTTCATATAAGTGTAAATACAAAAGGTTATATATATATACACGCATATACATATGTATATATATCTATGTATGTATGTGTGTATGTATATAGTCATATAAAATATGTTCCTGTGCCTGTGCGTGCGCGTGTATGTGTGTGCGTGGCTTTTGGTTAAAACTATTGTTTAATACATGTGCAAAGTGCCTTTAATCTTAGCTGGGCTAAAACGGAAGTTTAAATTCAATTTATGCGCCGTGTAAGGGAAAGCCCCCACATCCACACACACTCAGGCACACACACGCACACACACAAAACACTCGCAGCATACATGTGCGTAGTTTAAAATTACATTTGTTGTTGTTGTTGTTGCAATATTTGTTACAATACATATGTGAAAAATGTGTGTGTTTTAACATTTAGGATTAGTATATAAATAACAATCTGTTAAGTGTTTTAGTTTAATGTTTTTAGACACAGGTTGTGTTTAAGTTTTAGTTTCAGCTTTAAATTTAGTTGTTGCGCTTAAGGCCAGTGCAAAGGCAGCAGCTGCTCCGTAGGAATTTGCCACTCAAGAGCTGTTCGTTGTGTTTCTCTTTCCTGACGAGCTGCAATGTGGCTACTAATGGGGCGCCTCGGTAACGGCTTTTGTGGCATGATCCGAGCTGCTGCTGCTGCTGCTGCTTGAGGGCAAAGCGCACACTGTAATTGGCAGGGAAGAGAGTTTCAGATTAGTTCATCAAATTAAAGGGCGCTCCAACAGTGTAGTCAAAGGTGTCTCACATATGCATTGGCAGTTATTATGTTGCAAAGTCCGAATCTTAAAATTAACTACACACGATTGTACTTTTAGCAAAGCTATCACGCTTAATTATCTAGTCAAATCAACAGCTAATTAGCACATGGAGCACACGTAACAATTTTCTTTTACCTTTTGCTTAAACTAAATTTGTTCTTTTTGTAACACACAGCACATGTATGTGGGCGTTTGTGTGTGTGTGTATATATATGTATACGTTTTTGTATATGTTGCCTTAGAGTTAAGCGCAACAAGTTGCCTTGCCGCATGTGGATACATTTTGTTTTTGTTTTTTTGTTTTTTGTTTATCAATTGTAAAGCGACACTGCAAGTAAAATAAAAATGGATCATTGTTCAAAAAAGTTGCCAATCGATTCAAGTTAATTGTGCGAACAACTCCCAATCACCCAACCACAGCCGAGACCCAAGGCCCAGCAGCCAGACAGAAATTAACGAAAACAACACGAAAGCACACTTATCTCTGACTATAAATTAAAGACTTTTGCAGACATGTGACGAATGTGCATGTTACCAAATATTAATCGCAACTCCAGAAGGCATTGAGAATATAATGAAACTTCTAGCTGGTGAGTATTTGATCAAGATAGCTCGAGGAACAAAAACCATATTACGTAAACGATATGATCTAATTGAGTTAAAAGATTTAGTGGTCCATTGTCCCTTAAGTTTTGCCAAATATTTTTAGTACAATAGAATTTAGATTCGTTAGTTGGATCAATAATTATTATAAGGAACTGTATTGTCGATATATGTTCAGACTCAAATTTCTATGAGGCTCTTCGGCCATATGATATAGTGGATCGAAGTGTGCAACTTATACAGTAAATATTGTGGAGCATGAAGGAATTATATCAAATTGAGAATTGTTTATATATGAACAGACAGATGGAGGGTGGGAAATAGTAACTCTATATATATCGATTAATAAATACTATTTAAGTATTTATATTTTGGGTAGGATTTCCAAGCGTTACTTATTTCGTGGCAAAATTAATACAAAGATAAGCTAGTTGCTTGGGTGCGTGTGTACTTAAGCCTTAATCTAGAGCTTAGCAATGTGCATGTCTTAATTTCTTTAGCAACAAGTGGGTGCTTTAAATAGTAATTATTCCTTTTTAATTAGTTATCACAGGCTTATGTCTAGGATTTAATCGTAATAGAACATTTTAGCCTCAGCCTGAAGCTGCCAATTAGGAATTGGAAGCATTTGTATTAGATTAGATGAAAGCGCAGGCAGAAAGCATTAAACCAAACCAGAGATAAGAAATTGGTGCCTGTTCTGGCGGACTTACCTATTATAATGATGAGCAAGACGACCGCGATGACGCCCAGAATGATCATCATCTTCATGTTGGCCCACCATTGTTTGCGCTTCAGCTTGCCGGCCTGCTGCTCGAACTGTGAGGCGCCCTGCTCCAGCTGGTCGGCACGTTCGCCCAGCTCCGATAGTTTTTGGTCACGTTCGAGCACCTTCTCGACGTTGACGCGCATTATGCCCACGACCTCATCCACTTTGGCCTGTGTCTGCTGCAGACGCTTCTGGGCGGCATTGTTGTTGCTTTTGTTGTTGTTGATTTCGTTGTTATAGTTGTAGGAGGACGAGGCATTCGGCGGCGGCGGAAGTATGGGAAAACTGTATAATATTATATGTGTGGTGGAAGGGAAGCACAAGCGCGTCTCACAGCGCCACGCACGAATGCCAGCCCCGGCCGAAGTGAATGCATTGCACTAATTGACGCAATGACATCACACGCCAAGAACTTCGCCACGACATTGGGTTTCCCGGGCTTGCATTTGTGCGTCGCACTTTTCAATTTTCATTTGGCTGCGGCTCTTCTTGTGAGTTCTACTTACTCATTATTGGAACCGGAAGGTGCGGGCGCCTCGTTGTTCTCCATCTTTGTGCTTGTTTAAATGTATACTAGCTGCAAAAGAAAAATCAGATATTATAGAGAGCGTTCATTGTTTAAATCAGCGGGTTCTATTCGAATTATTGACTCAGATATACCCTAGCATTCAATCGTATTTATTTTGCTGCAGCTCGAGTAGAAACAAGTTTGTATAAATAAAATAAAACTCTAATCAGAATCCGTCGGCATTAGTCAAATTCGTAATAATATTTACAAAGCAGAAAAGGAGTAGGGGCGAGCTCAAATAGGAAGAAAGTTGCGATAGTAAGGGCCTATTACTAATTAAATATATCAACATTTTTTAGCCCTTAGATCATCATTCTATGAGATGAAGAATAAGTCCCAAAGGAATATGAGTTATCCATGTATAAGAAGCAGTCAGTTATCAGTCCATCCGAATAAATAAATGCATGCATACGCTATGCATAGCTATGTTCTGATTAGACCCACATGGCTTTCTCTGCTGAGCTCGTCGATCCAGTTAGGCATTTATATTAACAAGCATATTTGTGTTGGAAATATATCTGGCTTAGGCTGTTTCGTAAATATATCTGTTTAACTATTTGCAATGGGTACAGGGTACAACTTATTGTATACATTAGGAATTTTCTCAGTTTTCAAGATACAAATAAAATAATTGCGGCGAGTGCACATACACACACACATGAAAACACAATCGCGCACACAATCACATATGTAAGCAGAGAAAGAGGTGCACACACTAAAAAGCTGCGATTAATAAAGTTAAATGAAAACACACACGCACATACCAAACAGAATAACAGCACAATGGCAAGTTGAAGCACATCTTATCTATGCAATATTTTGTCCAGTACGAAATGAATCATACAATTTCCGAACTTGGGCTAGCACAAAAATAGAGATGAGCGCTGCCTAAATCAGTGATTGGTCACACTGATCTCTGAGTAAAGTTCACACTAGGCGCTGTAGTTGTAAATATTTTAGCTAATTACACACCTTTTGTTAGCGCCCTGCTGCTAATCAGATCTTTAGACCGTCCAGAACAAAACTAAATGCGTTAGGCTTACCCTTTGAACCGTGACTCTTCACTGTGACTCTGCAAACAGTGACAAAGCTGCCAGCTCTAGCAGCACCAAAAAAAACTTGTTGCTCGTCGAATTTTTGCAGCCGCCTGCCAACGCACAATATTTACATTGCGTTGTCGGCCTCGCCCTATTTAACCAAAGCACACTCACCTGGAAAATGTTTATTGTACGATTGTTTAGCCGTTTCTGTACTGTTTGCCCGTTTTATGCTTCGCTTTTAAATTTTTTTGGATTTTGATTAAAAAAATATTAGTAAGGCAACGTTGTGTTTTGTCTGACAATTTCTACAGGCTGAAAAAAATGGTGATTGTTGTGACTGTTGCTGTTAATTAACATAAATGTTAAGCACATTGCGTTAAAATGCGACGCAGATTTGCGCGCGGCGTCAACTCTTGCATGGCAACGCTGTTTTTGACAGTGTGGCAACTCAGTTAATTTATTTCTTGGCGACTAATTTAAATTTTGCGTTTTGCAGCAATAATTGCAAAACTTAACATGGAAAATGCATAACTCGCTGGCCTCCAGGTTACTAGTGCGCCTTCTGCTGCTGTTTGCACTGGTTACTGTAGTTTCGATTGTCATTCTAACAAAATGGGGTTTCGATGAGCTGACCGCTCAAACGGACAAGGATTCGCATGCAAATCCCAGCGAGACAAATGGCTACAACTATGCACTGAGCGCGCGAGATGCAGAAATAGAGCGCCTCAAGCACGAGGTGCTCACTCTGCGTGCTCAGCTTGTGCTACTACAGAACAATCGTAGCGGCGGCAACAACAATGGCGTGCCAGGCAAGGTGCCGCTACAGGGCAGTGGATACGCCGCCAGCAGCAGCAGCAACAACAACAACAACAACAACAACACGCAGCTGCACCAGACGGACACCACAATTGCCCCGCTCACGCACCACTACGACTGCAGCAGCTATATACGGAAGCAGGTGGGCGCCGCTGAGATACTGCACGGCCTGCCGCTGAACAATGAGTATGAGATGATACCCTTCAACCATTTCACCTTCACGCGCGTGTATCCGATCGACCTGGGACTGGGTAAACGAGTGGTGGAGAAACCCATTGGCTACCGGCGGCGCGATCTCCTAGAAGCGGTCAACAAGGCACTGGAGAGTCTCAATCGCAATCATACGGCGCGTGCAAGGGCCAAGGGTCTCACAGCCACAGAACTGGGCCGGTACACGCTGGACGACTTTGTCGAGGGTATCTACCGCACGGAGCCGACAACTGGCAGCCAATACGAGCTGTATTTCCAGAGCATCAAGCACCAGACCAATGTGGTGCGCAAGGCGCTCATCATGCGACCCTTTGCACCGCTGCAAACGGTCCAGCTATCCGAGGTGGCCGCCAGTCCCATCATCCATGTGATACTGCCGCTCGCCGGACGTCTGCGCAGCTTTCGCAGCTTTGTGCAGATGTTGGGCAAACTGGCGGATCGGCGCCTGCAGCTGATAGTCGTCTACTTTGGCGAGGCGGGCCTCAAGGAGGCGCAGGAGATAGCAGCGGGAGCGGAACGTGCACAGCTTGTAGCTCTGAATGAGACATTCAGCCGAGGTAGGTGCCAGATTGGGCTGCCGTCGGACATCCTTAAAATATTTCTCTTTGCAGCCAAGGCGTTGCGTCTGGGCGCCGAGCACATTCAGCCACAGGCGGCAAAAGCGGCGCAGGATGCGCTGCTCTTCATGTGCGACGTGGATATTGTGTTCACAGCCAAATTTCTGGAGCGCTGTCGCTGGAATGCCGCGCCGGGCAAGAAGGTGAGTGCAAGGCACATATAAGACGAGGACTCGACTAACTTTTTGTCCTTTTAGGTTTATTATCCCGTCGTGTTTAGCCTGTACAATCCGCACGTGGTGTACACGCTGCAGGGCAAGCCGCTGCCCAGCGAGGAGGAGCAGCTGCTCATCTCGCGGGACACGGGCTTCTGGCGCGACTTTGGCTACGGCATGACGTGCCAGTATCGCTCGGACTTCCTCCAAATACGCGGCTTCGATGAGGAAATCGTTGGTTGGGGCGGCGAGGATGTGATGCTCTATCGCAAATATGTGCGATCCAAAATAAAAATTATACGCGCCACAGATCCGGGCATCTTTCATCGCTGGCATACGAAGGTGAGGCAACCAGAGGCACCTTTAAATTGTGGTCTAATCCCCGTTTTTTGTACTCTGACAGATCTGCACCGGCTCGCTAAGCGCGGATCAGTATCGCGCCTGCATACGTTCGCGTGCCCTGAACGAGGCATCGCATGCCCAGCTTGGTTTTCTGGCATTTCAGGACGAGATCGCCGCCGCGGGTGCCATGCCCGGCGTGTCAATGGCACACTCGTGATATCTTATGGGAATTGGCCTCTGCTTTCGATATTCAGCCACAATGTGACAATAACTTGTATTTAGCCAATCGTTGACCTAGTATAATTGTTAAATCTGTTTCTTTGCCGCCTAGATACTTAACTTAAATTAACTGAACTACTCGGTACTTGTACTCGTAATCGTCTGCGTAATCGTATGACAAATTGTTCTTCCATGAAGCAAACTAGATGCAATCTTCAACAACAAAAAACAAAAAGACATAATAATTACAATAATTATAATAACAAACACCTAACGAGAACCACATTGTAAACATATTTAGCATATTGTATCATATACTGAACCTATATAAAAGTGCGTCTGCTCGCATTAGATAAACAAAATTAAATGGTTTAATTAAACTTGTCGCCGTTGTAAATTTATAGATGGGCTCGTGTGGACTTGGATATGCTCGCGTTGAGTGAATGCCAACGACCTCCCTTTGGGGTTCAGTGCGCATGCAGACCAAGAAGATGACGCCGCCAAAAATATAAAAGAAATAGAAAATAAACAGCCGCAGGAGCAGATGTGGTATTTTTTCACTCTAGCGTAAAGTTCATATATTATTTTTACTATTTGCTACCCTAGCAAGGAATACTACAACTGTAGCAAGCTGTTTGCAGCGCAAAAAGATAATTAGAATGCCTTTCTAGGCGATGTTCATGACCCCAAATATTGCGAATATTATTTTAATATAATTAATTTTGTTCTCTCTGAATGTCTCACTTGCTCTGTACCTCTCTTACTATTAACTCTGTCTCCCTCTTTTTGCATACTCATTAACGCTCTTCAATCACTGTATCTCTAATAAAACGCCTTTCTATGCAGTTCTCATGAATTCAAGTAAGGCTTGCAGATTTGTGTGCTTCACTAACTTATGAAAACTGTGTTCTCTTACTATCCCTGGACCCTGGATTTTTGTGAATAGGTTTTATTCTCCTCATTATTTATCCTCATTTTATTTATCTAGGTAGAGAAATATAAATTTTGAGATTTTTTTTGCAACTAGATGAAAGAGAATGCATTTGTGCCATCTTCAAAAATGTGTTCCATCTGGCGTCTTTTTCAGCTCGGGCGCTTAACTTCAGAGTTAAACCCTTTTCATGGTCACGGTCGTGGATTATGTAAGCGCCGAAAAATGAATTTGTTTGGCGCAATTAGCAATGCTAATTTCACGCCTTTAATCCAAGATTTATCCAGCAGTAATGAGTCAGAGTTTTCGACACTTGGAAGGAATTCGCTTGACCATTACGCCATGCGAGAAGATGCATTAATTAGCCCCAAATGTGAGCTGAGAACAAATAATGACAGGTTGCGCCCCGACAAAACATCCTCCTGTCATTCTCCGAATGCCAAACTGACCATGAAAATCACGAAAACCGTTTCACATCCATTCAGGCAGCCTGGGGCTCACACACCCAAGGTGTTGCAGGTGAAGTGACAAAATGGTGCCCCAGCCAAATGCCAACACCTCAACCACAAATACCAGAGCTTGGAAGCACGTAGAGCAGCGAGCATCGCGCCCCCACACCCCGCTGTCGACAAACTGCACATCGCGCTTCAGTGCGTCTCTCTGTGAGTTTTTCGGTCTCGGATTCGGTTCTAGCAAAACGCGCTCCAACGAACTTGGCGGCTATTTCAGATAAATACCCGTGCCCCAGACCTGAGCAGCACATTTGTGATTTCAATTCTGTTGCCAGCGACACGTCAAGCGATATTCAATCTACTCATAAAAAGCGCGCCGAAGGATTTGTGAACCCAGCTACATATAGCTAATACAGTTCAAAGGTGGCACAGCACGTGCCTAAAAAATATATTCGGAAGTGATTTATACACCTAGTGAGCCCCAAAGCAAAATGCGTGTGTTGCAATTGGTGAGTTATAAGTTCAAGAATAATTAAAAAAAAATAATTATGAATCAAAAGTTCTTTTAAAATATTTAAAAATATCTTCAGAAGAGAATTCATATCTTTCATTATTCAAATTTGATCAATTGAAAGTTACATTTTTTTTACAATATAGTAGAGACAAGTAATAAAAAGTACTTGATATTAACGGGTAAATAGTCGACTGTGTAGAGTATAGGCTGGGGGTTTGTACACTAGGCATGATGTTTAGAGCTTTAAACCCCGTTAAAACCGAAGGTTTCAGGCTCCTAGGCTTAAACAAATTTAAATATTCTATTTAAATATCGTGGAATTTGTGTATTCTGTTACAAGATTTTCACTTCAATATGCAGTCAATAATCTAACAAGGAAGGATATAGAAGGAGTAATCTTGTATCTAAAAAACTTGTTACAATGAGAATTTTAAAAGCGTTTCAGGTAAATGCCGTCGGACAGCTATTTAGAACAGATATTTTAAGCTTTGCAAACAATTAAAAAAAACTGTTTTGAAACCACCAAATCCGTTTATATAGAGTATAAAGAGAACAGAAATATTTACTTAAATAATTGAACCTTATAACCTTAACTTATGTTTTCAGTCAAGTTTAATTTGTAGTTCATTGTTTTTTATAAGATTCAGAAATTTTTCAAAAATCAAAAATTATTAGAAAATATAAATTTGAAACTTTAGAGAACTTGGACACATTGCAAATTCTATATCAGACAAGTTTTTACATATTCTAAGAAACCCGGCGCTTTCGTCTAACAAAAGATACTCAAAATGAGGCAAAGGCAACAAATAAAATTTGGAGATTTCGGATAGTATAGTCCGGATAGTAAGTAGTATATGTATAGCAGGGGACTCTTAAGTTAGGTTATAAAGTATCAGACTTTGCAACTGTTGACCTTGATTTTGTCGTCAGTATTGGCAGTCAGTATTTACCTGATGATTTAGGGATATACCTGGTATAACTTTATAGACAGGCGAAAACACGAATAGAACTATGTATAGCCCCCCAAATTGCTTATACACATTTAAAAATCGTTGTTAAATCTTTGCCCCTAAATAGAACTTCACATATAAAAAAAATACTTGCTGACAATCTTCACATTTTAAAGGTAGTTCATCTATAGATTCTGCTGACAGAAAACTATGGAATTTATTTGCAATTCATATAAATATATATATATACATATTCATATAGATCACATGAGATCTCATTAGAGAATCATACTGCTGACCTACGCCTTACGCAATGAGTTTTTGTGGAACTCACATAACTGTTGCTTTATGATGTAATATTTTGTTAAAATTTTAGGAATATTATGTAAATGCGATATTTTGTAGAATTGCCGCCCCAAAATTGCTGATGGCAACGTCTGTTGACCGACAGCCATTTGATATACAGATATATGTTTGGGCTTAAATAGAAAACAAAAAGATAATTATTCTAATAAATTGTGCACACATTCAGCGACAAGTCACGAACTCGAGATCCACCGATTGGCCAGCCAGTCGGTGGTTTTTGGCTAAAGCCAACCCCAGCCAGCGGAAGTTGTTCCTGATGCTTGGCTAACAAAGCGTGGCGGAGCAGCTCGCCAACATATATTCATGATTAACTCTTTTTTTGTGAAGGGGCAGAGAGAGAGAGAGAGAGAGGGCGGGGGAGATACATATGAGTGGTGGTGGTGGTGCGCCCCACAGCGAACTTTATGATTTGAGCCATGAATGAAAACAAAAAATGATGTCAATGCTATTTTATGCATATGAATATGAGATTTTGGCTGTGCATTAATTAATTCTACAAATATTATTATTATTATTATTAATGCTTTCTGACCCAAAATGCGAGCACTTGAGGTGTTGGCCGCCATTCGAGCCCCAAATCTATGCTCTATTATTGCATAATCGAACCGGCAGAGTTAGAGCTAGAGTTCGTCGTCCATTGATCATATTTCACGCTCGCTGGCTCGGAGTGTCCATATTTAATGATGATAATGACGCTGCTGATGATTTCTACATATGGCTTTGTATTTCGAGCAGCACTTTGGCAGTACTTTCGTCAATTATGATTGGAGGCTGTACGTGCGGCTGCGAGGGCTTTGGCCCAGTTGGTCGCTGGACTGTGAAATCTGTCCATAAACAATCGGCTAATGATCACGTAACTCTTCTGACTCTTTGCAGCTGCTCTGCCTGGCCGCTGTTTCGGTCCAGGCCGCTTTCCTAGGACCCGAGCCGCGCAGTGCCACGCCCACGGCCAACGATAAGCAGCTGACAGCCGGCTCGCCCGCAGCTCCGCTGGGCAAGAGTCGTCAGTCGCGCTGCGTGCGCTGCTACGAGGATCGGTATTATGGCGGCGGCAGCGATCGCTATGGCAGCAGCGATCGCTATGGCGGCAGCGACCGTGCCGGCTACGGCGGCTACTCGAGTCGCGGCGCCGATGATCCGCGCAGCTCCTGGTACTACTCCTACGATCGGTACGAGGATCGCGCCGGCAGCGGCAGGGATCGTGACTCCGACAGATACTACAGTCGCGACGATCGCTACTCGCCCCGCACCTATGATCGCTACGAGGGGCGTGGCTATGATGATTACTATAGAAGGGGCTCCTCCTCCTCCGCCGGCTACGATCGCGGCTCCGGTTACGATCGCGGCTCCAGCTACGATCGCGGCTACGACAGCAGAGATCGCTACTACGGCGATCGTTACAGTGACAGTTCGCGTGGTGCGTAACGTACGAATTTCCGTAGTTGTACCTTTGGTTTAACCTCCTTTCATTACAGATCGCTACTATGATCGTCCACGTTCCAGCTATGACAGATACGATCCGTACGATCGCTACTATTCAAGGTATGATTTTCGCAACTATCGTCCATGGGATGAGACCTACAGGTATCGCTATCCTGCTATTGCTATTATTACTATTATGACTAGTGCTTGTTTGTTTTCGTACCAATGTTGTCAATGCTCTTTACTTACATACAACACAACAACTACAACAACAACTACTACAACAACACGATCACCAACGCCTACAACAACAATGTCTACTAATCACACAAAACACCACAACAACATGAACTCTGGATACTCTACGCCAATTTTGAAATATGGAACTAAATGCACCACCTCACCCACTTCCTGTCCTGTTCTGTCCTTAACTGCACCCACGCACCCATCCACGCATCCGCTGCCCGCAGAGGTCAGTCGGGCTTCGATAATTCGGGGCGCGGCTATTATTTTGCCGGGGATGACGACGACCGTCGCTCCGGTGCGCAGCCGTTCTATGATCGCGAACGCGCCTCGTCGTCCGCGCCCGCCTCGCCCTGCGGCCACCTAGTCAGCAACTGCCCCCACGGCGATCGCGGCACAAAGGTCTCCTCCTCGGCCATTGACAGCGACGGCTATCGCGGCGGCCACACCAGCGTCATGGGCAAGCCCATGGGCCAGAGCAGCTGGACATATCTGGGCGATCAGGACAACCAGAGCTCACGCGGCGGTAGCAGCGGCGGCAGCAGCAGCAGCGGCGGCGGTGGCAGCAGCTTGGCGTCTGCTGCTGGCAGCTCAAGTGGGGGTGGTGGCGGCGGCAGCGGGGGCGGCGGCGGCGGAATTGGTCGGGACAGAGAGCGCGATGCACAGAGGTAAGTTGCAGTGGGTGCAGAGCCAGCCTAATCCGAGAGACACACGAACCTCACCCACTCCTCGAGTCTGTTTAGCTGAGTAGCATGCGACGCTGTGCGGAATTGTAAAAATCATTAAGATAGGCTCGCTCTCTTGTCGCCCCTTGTAGCTCTTCCTATGGTGGCCGACCACGCCCTCTAGGTGGCAGTTATCTGTTCGACCGGGACAGCAATGCGGTCCCAGAGAGTCCAAGCGACGCCGCTAACTCAATAGGTGATGGTGGTGGTAATGGGAGCGCCAACATGCCAGCAGCTGCGGCCCAAACGGCGCCCAAGCCCGACGATTCCCGGGCCAACGATGAGGGCCAGGACAAGAAGGCAGCGCAGTGACAGGGACAGGGACAGCAGCCGCAGCAGCCGCATTGTGGGCGTGGCTTAACATAATCTCTACTATTTATGTGTTTAATTTCTAAGCTAAAATTATAAATATTTATGCCCACGACTTGCATTTTGCTCAATAAACAGCTCAAAAGATTCTCAGAAATTCCATAATTAAATATTTGAATAAAAGAATTAAAGATGTGATGCATTGAAAGAACAGTTTATTTTGTAATATTATTAATTATTGTTTGTTGTCAGAGATGAGCGCAAAAAAACTTATGAAATACTTTTGAGAGAAGCCCAGTTTAGAGACAAGACGGAAATCAGTTTGTACTTAATATTACTGTAGACACTTTGGCCCGGAATAAAGGCAATGAATAATAATAAATGAAATTAAGAGATAAATAATAAAGAAAATCTCGTAAAAAGTAAATGAAGCTGAAACATAAATTTAAAAATTGAATAATAATCACATAAAACGAAATATTCATAAAAACCAAATGAGCAAATTATATAAATTAAAATAAAAAAAAAAAAAATATACAATTCAAATAATTAAAGGCGATTTTAAAAATAAATAAATAATAATTAATTATAAAACAAAATACAAAATAAAAAAATTATACAGTTCAATCAATATTGACACAGAAAATAAAAACTAGTTAAAAAGAAAACGAAAATAAAACAGACTTTTAAAATAATGCAAAGCACATAAAAAAGTGGAACTTAAAGAAAACAAATATTGCAAACAATAAAAAAATGGAAATTTATGGAAAAATATTAAAAAATTATATTGGAGCACCGCACACAAAACAAAAGGAACAGAAACTTACCAAATTATTTTGTGGATCTTTAACGGAATGCAAAATTACCTCAATGAAAACATGACAAACAAATATAATGCAAAAATCATGAAGTTTAATTTAAGAAATTAAATAATTAAATATTCGAAAGGTACAAAATTAAAAAAATTCCAAGTAAAATTGAAAAAAAAACATGAGGCTCTTATACATACATACTGAGTTAAAAAAAAAAAACTTTAAAACCATGAAGTTTTTAATTTAAAACTGGAAATGATAAAAACTATAAAAGGTACAAAATTAAATAAAAATGCAAGTAATATTGAATAGAAAACATGATGTTCATATATGCATATGTATGTATGTATATATATAAATAAAGATACAAAAATATTAAACACGTACTATTTTAAATAGAAACTAAGCTGAAAATAAAAAGAAAACAATCAAACAATAAAGAAAAATAAAGTAGAGAGAACTCAAATATTCGAAAATTCAAAATTTGTTTACTATGCTTAAGAAAACACAGTTTCTTTGAATAAATCATAAAAAACAAAAATTATGAACGTAATAAAATAAAAATATGTTAAATACATAAATATCCAAAATATTAATAATAACAAAAAGTATAATATGATAATATAAAAACCTATAATGCAAATAATTACCAAATAAAAAAACCGAAGTTTTTAAAAAATGATATTAGTCTTGCATTTAATTAAATCAAATATAAGAAATTAAATAAATAATAATAATATATATATATATATATATTAAATTAAAAACTTACCAAATTACAAAATTAAATAACCGAATAGAAATTGGAACAAATAAAATATTGAAATTGAAAACTTACCAATTAAAATTTTAAATAAAGCCAACAAAAATGAACGAAGTTGAAACCAATAAATTTGAAATAAATGAAATATTGGAAATTAAAACTTACCAACTCAAAATTGTAAAAAACAACAGAAATTAAAAGAAATCAAAGCCTAAACATTTGTAAATGAAAACTAACCGTTTTTGACGAACTTAAATCAATAACAAATTCATTTTTATAACAAAAACACGCCTGCTATTGGCAATACACATCGTTAAAAATTTCGCGATTTTACATTTGCTTTTTTTTTTAATTACTTAAATATTAATTAATTTTTTTTGAGTGGAAATTTTTAACAAGAATATTGTTAGACCAACAAATTTATAGCTTTTCTAACGAAAGTCAACGAAAAAACAGCAACAAAACTGAAGAGAAATGTGAAACGAAAAAGGCACAAAAAATATGCTAAGTGAAGTGGAAGATATTGTCGCAAAGCCTCAGATTGTTATTTATTATTATACGGGAAAAATTGTGTGAGGGCGCCAGAAGAAAACCAATCCATGGCCTCGATCCTTTCGATGGTTGTTTTATTTTTGAACAAAAATCTTGATTATGGGTTTAGCTGATAAAGTTGGTATTAATAATCTTCAGACGTTCTTTTTGACATTATACGTTGTTTTGATTTCAGTTAAAATTCCGAATCCTTAGACGTTCTTTTTGTCATTATACTTTATATAAAAACCGTTGTCTTGATTTTAATTGAATTTTCGAATCTTCTTTTTGACATTTTACTTTATATAAAAAGCGTTGTGTTGATTTTAGTTGAATATACGAATCTTTATATAGGAAGCGTAGTCTTGATTTAAAGTTGAATTGATGCGGAGAACATTTGGTTGGTATCTTATCTTCAAGAATATTTTTTCAAGAGTTCTATTTATTCAATGATTTTTTGCATTCTTTTGATATGGAGTCATAGAATAGTTTGTGAAAATGCCTTGGAGTTGATAATGCTTTCATGTTCCGGAAATTAATATAACTTTCTTATTTATTTTTTTAGGTAGCATGTTTTTCATTTCTCTTGCTAACATTTGAAGAATAATTTATAGTGTTCCATTTGAGTTGATATTTTGCTATGTTCGACTTTAATTTTGTCCAGCTAGAGATGAAGTTTTGCATTTTTATAAAACGATTCAAAAGCATTTGCTCTGCCAGCATACTTACAAGACTTGAGACAGCATTCAACTGGTTTACACTGCACGTGGTTTAAGACTGTACTTTAGAGATTCTCAGCTGGGTTAGCCGCCGCCACCGGTTCGTGGTGGCGGCTCAGCTGCTTTAATTTAATTTAAAAACTCTAGACTTGCTCAAAACTCTTTTTGTACTTCACTTTGTAAGGCTTCAAACAGAACTGTGCCGCAGCGCTGATCTGTTGGAGTATTTATAGCCGGGGCGAAAACCACCACCAAATACGATAAAGGGGCAACCACGTTCCGCTCAACAATTGAAAATACTTTCGCATGAAATGAAAATGTGCGCCCAGAACACGCAGGCGTGCCCCGCTTTGCCGGTGGTCTGCGTGCCGCTGGGTCATAACAGCCGAGGAGGGTTCCAGATATACGGGAATGCATTGAAATGGTAATGTTTATGCTGGTATGCGATCCCAGGAGTCGTGTTGGTGGTGGGTAAATGCCACCACCACAAGACACACACAGACGCAAATCTATGAGAAGTTGTGTGTGTGTGTGTCTGGGAACTGTAGCTGCAACCAGTTGATATTTAGTTGAGTGCCTATAAATCAGTCAAGATTTACACGAATTAGTTATCCTCGAGACTCGAACAATCTCCTTAACTTTCTCACGCTTGACACCGCCAACTGGAAATTGTAAAAAGGGGCGAATTGTTTTTTTTTTTTTTTTGTATTTTTGGCAACTATTCATTCTGGTTTCTGGGGTTGGGCTTCAGCTGCGCCTGCGTCAGACAGTTGGCTACTGGTGGGCAGCCGCGAGGGACTTTTATGCTGGTTGCGTTGCGACCAGCTACTGTCGCATGCGGGTCACCCGGGGCGGAAAGGCAGCTGGCTACAAGCAATCAATACTCAGGTATTACTCTATTAACTATATTCACAGATAAGCTCGCGGCTGGCATGTCCGTCTGCCGATAAGAACTTTAATCAGTTGGCGGCCCGATAACGTGTCCAATTTCATTTGAAGCCGAAACAGGTAAACAGTTCTCACCTGGCCGTGCAGCGTTTACAATCATGTCGCATAGCTGAGTTCTTTTATTTTTTTTTTGCTACTTTTGAAAATGTTTCGTTTCACGTATCGTCCGAAATTGCAACATTTTCTGTGCCTAGTGATATTTATTTATTTGTATATACTCATCGAGCACTCAGTTCTGCATGTGAGTGTTTCAATTGATTCGTATTTAATTCCCTGCCCCATTGCCACATTATTCATTAAATGGAAAGCTCTCTTTGCTTTTGCGTTCTCTATGGCAACATATTGACAGAGCTAAGTGAAAAATATTTTGCGTGCTTAATGAAATGAAAAATTAATTCAAATGAATCGAGGCAGTCTGCTTTTTATATGGAACTTAGAAAAAAATGGAAAGAAGCAAGAAATATAAAAGTATAGCAGAGGCAAAAGCTAAAGGAATGAGCATGGAAAGCGGTCTGCAGCGGTCACTGCACAGTGGGCCGAGTGCTATCAAAAGCACGTGTTTCTGTTTTTATAAATTTTCATTATTAAAAGATTAAATGTCTTCAAATTTGTTTGTGCTCTGCCCCTCAATATCAAATTGGAAAATAAATTTTAACAATAAAAGTTAAATCGAAATAAAATTCTAATATAATATATATGTATATATATATTGATAAAAAATATAACAAAATACCACACTACTAAAATGATAAGTCTCCCATTTTTTAAATACCCAACCAAGTGAACTACTTTCGGCCCACTGTGCCGCTTGGCAATGATGAACAACAACAGATTAATTTGGTCTAAAATCTTTTATACACAAGTATATATGCATATTCGTATATATATAATAATAATTTTTCTTTTGGACAGCCCAGACAAATCTATTAAATGTTTTGGAATATATTTTATATATATATATATATTATTCTTTACATTTTTCGTGTATTTTCATTTAAAAATAGCTTAAATTTATAATGCCACGAAATGGTGCTGACTCAAAGAAACACACACACACACAGACGGAACACACACACACACACACACAGTCAGTCAGTGGGACACTCCAATTGGAAAACAAAACATACAATTTATAAAGGCGACTCATGTTAAAGTGAAGTGCGTTTACATGCCCCCCCTCCCGCTACACGCCCACCCGCCCACCCGCCCACCCGCCCACTCAACCACTCACCCACTCTCACACACAGCAATAGGAAAAGCTGCGTCGGCGTTGACGCTGACTGCGCAGTCGACGTTTGCCGCCTGCTGGCGACGCGTTGACAGAGTCGCCGATGGCGCCAGTTTCATGCGAAACGTACGTTGATTAACTTGTTGCATACGCGTCGCCCGAGTCCTGCCCCAGACACTTGTTGTGTCCGTGTGTTTGAGTGTGTGTGAGTGCGTGGGTGCCATAATCATTTGCGTATTGCGGGCGCCACTAACTGTCCGTCCTGCTGCTCGATCCTGGTCCCTCCGTCTCGATTCCTGCGGCAGGCAAGCGTATGTGCACAAACCACAAACAAACACTCGCAAAAATAATTCACAACTTAACTGAAAGTCGCGTTTAAATTCAATTAAAACTAATTTTTTAGATACAAATGACACAAGCCGCGAAACCAACAGAAACCAAAATGTGAAATCAATTTTGAAAAGAAGCTGAATTATAGCATCTTATTTGTGATAAAAAAAAAAACTAAACTCTTAGTCCGTTTACCAATACTGGAGGAAGACACTGATTTATCCCTTGTTCCACACTTGTTTTGCAACACTACAGAGTATCATCAAATTATGAAATCACTGAAAATCTTTTGAATTGAACGCCAATTCTGTTATCTACTTAACTTGGGATTGCTTCCATTCTTACTCTGAAGAAGACAGTTTCATAGAGCTTATCAACACTGCAATTAAATGGCCGCTCGTCTATTCCCAGGTTTTTAAACACTACACATTTAAAAACCGTGCTTGGGACTTAGTTTTAAAAGCTCATTAAATTTTAAAAACTCGACTAGTACAAACATATTCTTGCTTTTCGAACACTAGCGAACATACACTTTGCAACACTAATCCGACATTTTCAGGCAGTGTCATTCTCTGCTCCAAAGAAAAGTTTTCTTCTGAAATGATTTTTATGGCCAATATCTTAATTTTGCCAATTGTTTTTACGAGTGTAGCTAAATAGTTGGTTAGTTGACCGAGAATGCCGAGGTCGGGGCTGCCGTCGATGATGACACTGAAAGACGCCCGCGAGCTGTAAACGCCCCCTCGCCCCAGCCCCTGCCTCTGCCCATGCCGCGCCGCGTGTTATCGTTAATCGATGGTCGCCCATCAACAAAACTGAAAGCAAACAAGCAACAGGAGCCGCTTTGGGGTTGGCTGCGCGTCAGCGTCGACGTTGACGTCGACGTCGAAAATAAATAAGCAGCGCAGCGGTTGGTGGCCGCAGCTGAGGCGACTGTCGACTGGCGACTGCCGATGGCGACTCCTGAACCGCATGACACTTGTAGTCACGAGTAGGCAGCTTGCCGCACAAGTCGCATAACTGTAATTCACACCTGGACGCCGCCGTGGGCAACAGGCAACAGGCAGCAGCAGGACAATTGACCAGGTGGTGCTAGGTGCTCGGTGCGGCTGCGTGCGGCACTCAAGGTCGAGTGTTCGGTTCGGTCTAATAAAATAATTTAATTAAAAATCAGACACATACATATAAACAAAAATAAATATATATATATATCTGATAGATATATAACATTGTTTTTAAAAATGCTGGCGGCGCCGGAGAATCGTTTTCAATATGTTTACTTTACGCTCTCCGGTCTGGTGGCCTGCACCATGTTGATACTCTTCTACATCTCTATGCGCACAACAATTGTGAGTGTGTGTTTGTGTGCGTGCGTGTGTGTGTGTGCATGTGTGCGTGTGTATTATGTGTGTATTTATTCACCGCGCCTTTCCCTTTGCAGAATGAACGCCTGCGCGATGATCTCAAGCTGATGCAGCGCCAACTCTTCTACCCAAAGCCAAATCCGCACTGGAACTACAACAACAGCTGGCGACGCATCGGAAATGCATCGCTGAGGCATGAGATATATGCCGCATATTTCGATGTGCGCACGGATATTATAAGTAAGTCCACGATATGGGAAGGATTAGGGCATAAAAAAAAGACCCCAATTGATCTGAGTCGGGATATTAATAAGAGCGCAGGGCGTGCAACATTATTTTTTTAGGAAAAAGAAATTAACTAGGAATTTTAGACTTGAATTGTACTCTGTTTTTAAAAATAGAAGGGGGTATATTGGTTTTGGTAAAAAGCCGGCTATATTATATTATATATTATTTATATTATAATTATATTAAAAGAGACAGACAGAGTAAGGCTTAGTAATGGCAATTTGCCGGTGGTTTAATAATATTGAAAGATCGAACCCAGAGGCTTACATAATTAACAAAACTTTATATTTTATAGTCTCAGTTTGAGAGTTTCTGCCGGAGGGTTACAGTTTTGGCGACACTGTATCCCTAAACAACCCTACTCGGAAATGTTCATTGTTGTTTTCACTTTGTTTAGCATACGAAAAAGTCAGTTCACACGAGCTGTCAAAATCAAATTAGCCCCAATTCCATTTCTATTTAATTTAATATTTTTTAATGTAACCGTTTGCTTATCTACGAAAATAGTGTGACCATTTTATGATACGAACATGAAGTGTTTCTACATAAATGCAGCTCGCGCTTTAACCTAAATTTGGGTTCTGACGTGAATACTTTGGCCTTTGACGAAACTTGATTCGAAATCAACTTCTTGCATGACTCACATTCGCGACTTTACTTTGTGATACTGCCAAAAAACAAGAATATATGTATGTGCAAATTTAATTCGCAAAAAAAACTTTCTAACTTGTGTAGAAAACTTAGAATTAATTTAAGAGCGTGACACAGTTAGTTGGAGTATGCTCGTCCCACCACGTCCCACTGCGGGCATTCATTAAAAGCCATACAAATGTAATAATAAGTTAAGAATGTTTTTTTGTTTTGTTGCACAGTTTTCTGTCTAGAAAAGCATACTAAATTTGTTTGTCAGTAGTCGAAGTAGAGGGGATAAGAATGTCATCATCAACAATTTATCATCACAATAATACCGAATCATTTAACTGACAAAGCAACTAAAAAATTGATACGCCATGAATTGTTCGTTAATCTTTAAAAACATATACGGAACCTCTGTAAGGTTAATATTTTATACTATAGAATTTTCTGTTATATTGAATTAATCTATCAAAGATTTAAATAATTTATGAAGTAAGAAGAAATCTCAGTTAGTTTTGTTTAGAAATTTAAACAAATTCAAAATGAAAAAATGTAAATAAGATATAAAAGAGTTTATGAAAAATTTTAAAAATGAAAAAAAAGGTAATGAAAATATTTTAAGAAAATTTAATAGAATTATTTTCTGAGCAATATTAAAATAATAATTATTATTATTATTATATCTGCCTAGATCCCTAGAGTTATTCTCTAAATAGTCAGAGAAATATAACTGAACTCTCTGCTTTATTCGATCTTTAAATCCTCCCAAGTGTGGATATCTGGTGACGTCTTCGATAAGAACAGTTCTTAACAGAATTATCTCTACTTTTTCCCAAAGATATTCATATTTATATACCACCTTCTCTGCACAGGCGGCGTGAGGCTGGACGAAGAGATGACGGTTGGTTCAGTGCGGATTTTTGCCATTTTGCCGGCGCGTCTGCGCGACTCGCGGCTGAGCTGCATTGTGCGCTTCGCGGACTTCACCAGCTACGAGATTGTGGCCGAGGAGGCGGGCGCGATGCACGATGTGCACAACAACACGTTTGCGGCATGGAGCATTATGTGCCCGCTGCATGTGCCGAAAAAGTCGCCCGTGCTCCTGCCACAAGCTGTGGCACTCAGCTACGCATCGAATCGGCTGAGTCACCTGAGTCCCAGCTACGTGCAAATCAGGTGAGCTAGGCAAACCGACCAATATATGCCCTAAGTGCAGGCTCTACTTCCTGCTCCTGCTTTCAGCTATCCGCGGAACATGTCGGAGCTGTTTGCCAAGTCGCGACGCACGATTTCCGTGTGCGTCGGTCCGCTGCAGGAGAACTACTCGAATGTGCTGCGCCTGGTGGAGTTCGTGGAGATGTACCGGTTGCAGGGCGCGACGCACTTCTACTTCTACTACGTGGAGGCCAGCGAGGAGGTGCGCCGCGTGCTGGCCCACTACCAGCAGAAGGGCCTAGCCGACGTCTTCGAGTGGAATGTGCAGGCGCATCTCCACGATCTGCACTATGCGGGCATCGTGGCGCAGTTCAACGACTGTGTCTATCGCGCCAATGTAGTGGACAATCATCGCTATGCGGCTGTGGTGGATCTGGACGAGGTGATGATGCCCCTGAAGCACAACTCCCTGGCGGACTATCTGCGCCAGTGCGACGAGGGACGCACCTCGGGCTTTGTCTTTCGCAACGTCTTCTTCTACAGGCGCGACAGCAACGACACCTTCAATGCCCCGGCCCACCTCATGAATCGCGTGCTCTACACCCAGTCGAAGGTGCGACGCACCCTCGAGGTGCTGCCCGCGTATGTGCGGAGCAAGGTGGTGGTCAATGCGCGCTCCATTGTGGAGATGGGCAACCATCAGGTGTACCGCTCGGCGCCGGGCTATGTGGATCACATTGTGCACCAGTCGGTCGGCCTGCTCTTCCACTATCGGGACAAGTGCATCAACTGCAAAATGGTGCTAATTGTCGACTATACGGCGCGACGCTTCGGCTCGCTGCTCTTCGATCGCGTCGACGCCACGTGCCTGGAGGTCTTCATGGAGCGGCACGGCATCTGCACGCTGGCGTAGCCGTCGTCCCCGGCATAGGCTGTGCCTTATCGCCCGCGTTAACGCCCACCAAATGAGCGCTAAGCGCTCGACAAATTCCGAATAGCCAGCGGCCAGTCTTGTGCTATCCATTGTCGCCTCAACAACAACTGCAGCATGCTTAAGTTCTGTTCGCTGCGTCGCGGGGGGCAGCAGTCGAAGCCGCCCCCGCTGCCCGCCAAACGTGTGTCCAAAAGTGTATGAGAAGTTTAGTTATTGTAGTAACTAAGAGGAAATGTGTGCGCCTTGTGCTTTTGTTAACATAATAAATTGTGCTTTAAGTTTAGTGTATATAAAAATGATTTGTCTTGGCCTTTGCAGTCCTCGCTGCGCCTGCAGGATGTCGCCTTGAGCGATGCGCAACTGTTAAACGTGCTCAAGGCGCAGCGTGCGCGAGGTCCTTTAATATTGGCTCTCAGCAGGTGAGCAACAACAGCGACAATAAAAAGCAGCAACCACTAGCGCAGCATTTGCCTAATTAACTGAGCTTGCAGCGCAACAACAACAACAACAACAGCAACGGCAACGGCGAAAAGTACAAAGGAAACGGAAATGGACTCTTGCCCGCACTGCGGCACGCCATATTTGCAACGCAAAAGTCAAGCATTGCCAAATGGCGCCGCGACGGCAGCAGGTGAGCAGCCAGCAGCGGCTTAACATAGCGATAAGCGAAGCCTCACCTAACAGTGCTGTTAACAGGCTGACATTGAGCTAGTGCTGTTAACAGCCTAATATTAACATCGCTGTTTACCATGTAACTCTGATGTTTTTATTAATATTAACAATGTTAACAACAGCCTAACATTGAGCTATTGCGTTAAGAACATTGTGTTAACAATGCCTAGCGTACACTGCTGTAAAAACATAACATTGAGCTTAACATGGCGCTTGCTTTATTTAACTTTACGTGTTTAAGGCTCTGCACGCTTTTTTACCCGCGCGCTGACTTCAGCTTTTGCATTATATTTGAGTATAATAAAAATATACACATTTTCCCATATATTCAAACATTTTCTTAAGGTGGGTTTTCAATCAAGTCTCCTGATTATCCGAATCGGGCTGAAATGTTGTGGAAATTTATGTGTGGTGTATGTGTTTTAGCCAAATGATTAACATTCGAACATTTGCCAAGCAGTGCTTGGTACTTATTGCATTACTTACTAATATTTCATTAGTATGACGCTCAGATAATAGTTTTATTTCAGGCTGTCCACACGTGAAATTCCATTTCCCATTCAAGTCATCATTTTTAGTCACAGCAAATTTTTTTTGAAAAACAATAGTGTGTCTAAGCCAATGGCTTACAGCAATTTTTTAACCTTGTGCCTAGAACTTTAAAAATATTTTTTATACTTTTTTAAGTATTAAGGTACTTTATGCCCTAGCTAGCCGATTAAATAAACTCGCACAGTCTCTCCCTCTCTCTTCCTCACATTCAGGGACCCTCTCTAAATCGCATTGACTCTAGCGCTGTGAAACGTTCTATATAATTTGTGTATATTATTATGGGTTGCATGTTTTTATGGCTTACAAAAAAACGTTTAATTCTTTTTGGGTATTCACACAAGCAAGTGTTTGTTAGAAAGAAATTCAGTCTAGGAAGAGCTTTAATGAAATTTTTCCCATTTATATAAATTATATATTAATTTAATAAAATCGTATATATCAATAAATATACTGCAATATCTCTGGAGACATATGCCTTTCAGTTTAAAGCAAATCAAATGCAGAAAAAGAAAAATCAAAATTGACAGCTTTGGCCCGTCCTGTGGCTGCCTCTGTTGTCCATGGCTGTCCTTTGCGTTGACAGTCAATTGACAGGCGCTCTCGGACTGCAGCTTCTGCGACAACTAAGCAATGCCTGTCCAGCGGCATTGCGAGTGAGCTCATTATTCATTATTCACATAGCTAGCGCATGGAGGAACCCTCCGCACCTCCCACCCTGGCTCAAACGTATTGTCAATAATGTCATAAAGTTGTCGCTGTGCGCTCTGCCGCTGCCGCTGCCCCCTTCTCTGCCTGTTTCCCTAATCCTATGTGTTGAGGTCGCACATTTCAGCGCATAAACGAAAACAAACCATAAAAAAAATTGTAATATAACAAAAGCTAAAAAACAGAAAAACTAGCGCTGGGGCAATAATAACTGTCGTCTGTCTACTTGCTGTCTGACGGTCGTCGAGTTGAGTCCAAGCAGAGCTGACCCCCCGACCCCTTTCAGATATGCACATAAGTATATATGCCTAGGCGCGGGTACAGTTAGTCACAGAGGGACAGAGGGCAACGGGACACGCCCTTGCCGCTGCCTGTTGGAGCTTGACGACGCGCTGCTGAATGAAAGGGTAGTGGCAGGGGAGGGAGGGAGGTAGGGAGGGAGGGCAAGTGGACAGCAGCGCCTAAAGCCGGCAACAGGCAAATTTATATACCCTTTAACCAGGCTACCTATGTGGTATATTATATGTCAATAAATACAAATTTTTTCGTGTTTGCTTCTTCAGGTACTTCTAATTTTGAGATGGAGTATATAAGTATGAATGGAATTTTTGTAAGATATTTTATAATTTGTATTCATGTAGAGTTCTTTAGTGAATTTTTGTATTCCAGTCTATTCGTCATACAGTATAGAACATGTTTGTGTGGTAACTTGTAGTGCGGCATACCCGACTGTTTGTTAAATCTATTTAAGCCCGAGGGCAAGCTGTGAGGTTGTTCTCCAGTACTTAAAAATGTTGTCAAGCGAACAGTTCCGTTCGTACTCGTTCCATTTGCATTTCAAGCAACTCAAATCTATATTTCTGTCAATGCCAATATTATGCCGAATACTTAGCAATCTTTCTTATCTAATGCAAATAAAACTTGATATATGGTATGATATTTTCATATTGCCAAACCATAAAAAGAACATAGATAATGCTCGAGGGTGTGCCATAGATTTCATGGCACAATACAAAATATGCAGCTACCAAAAATTGCTTGACTGATTGATCGATTGATGATCAGCGTACAGCTCAAGCTGTAAGAGCTAGGAAGCTGAACTTTTTACTGTACTTAACTTATGTGATTAAAAGGCACTCTAAGGCGGGGTTTTTGGAAATTCTATTCGCAACTGTGGAAGATTATGCATGGAAAATTTATTTGAGGCTCTTCACGAAGCCTTATTTGAGACGTGTTTAACACTGTTCGATCGAAAATACTCCTCCAATTAAACACCCAAAAACTTCTTGTACAGCCCGTGGAGCTGGCAACCCCACCCGCAATATGCCGTCGTTGTCGTCATTATGAGGACTGTGCCCACTTCGGAGACATGTGAGTGTAAGCTGCAGGCCCGTGCCCTAAACCAGATGCGCACATGTACGAGTACCCGTTGTCGTTTGAGTACTCGAGTGTGAGTGCGAGTACTCGCAGCTTGTACAACTTGTTGTTTGTTTGGGCTCTTTTGTTTCACTTGGACAGCGCAGCTCGTTGATGGGGAGAGACACAACATGCTCGCCTTCTTTCTTCCCCCTGCACCGCACCCCTTTTTGTCGTGTGTGCATCTGTGTGTGAATTTATGCATACAAATTGGAAAATATCGGATCTGTGGTTCGTGCCCGCCAAGCGCAGAGCGCGTCGAAACAAACAAAAACAAAAATAAAAACAAATCGTCAACAAGTCACGCCAAAGCCGGCTACAGAGCAGCTCCCAGCGCCCGAAGCGGACGGCAGAGGCTGAGACTCAAAGCACCCACCACTCGCAGCTGGCGTCGCAGTCGACGCGGGCAGCAACAAGTAAACGTCAAACTAATCAAAAGGCAAGGCACAGTGGCACAAATCTAAAAAGCAGAACTCGAAACAACGAGTGTGGGCCTTATGCAGGACTAGAAATAAATATAGATATGAAAAGAATATGCTAAAAAGGCGAAAATAGACAGTTTGTTCGAGCAGATTTTCCATTTGTTTGTTAATGAAGTGAATTTTAAAAGCATGTAATTTTGAGCATACACTGGAATGATTTCCTATATACTCTTGATGAATTTTGTATAGAATAATAAGCTGCAGTCGCTGACTTAACTACAATTTCAATTATGCTCTCAGTTAAGATAAGTTTAAATTTTGAACTTGAAATGTTTTGGTGATTTTGAAACATTAATGTATCAAAATAATAAGTAAATAATATATGGCAAATGCGCAGTTAAGCCTATTGTTAATGCCTAAATAACTTTGTACTTATATTTATTTAATAAAAGAAAATAATTACATCGACGGCTTAGAATGGTAGCCAAACAGCGAACAGAAAATATTTAAGCTATTGTTGTGCTCCTAAATACAAACATTAAATTAAATCACATTTAACGAACACTATTTTCATAACACAAGATAAAATAAATCATTGATCTTATATGCTTCAGCCTTAAGCACTATTAAGCGCTTGCGTGCCACTGTGCCGCACAGACGCTGCTCTGTCGCTGCCAGCGTGCGCTGCGCTGTCGCCAAATACGCCGTTGTTTTGTGCTATACGATACCGTGGGCCCCTGCTATTTAGTTACTACAGAAGTTTTGCCAAGTCAAGTTGTCGTCGTGAGTGCGAGTGCGAGTGTGTGAGTGCGAATACGAGTGCGAATACGCGAGTGAGTGTTATTTTGCACACACAGCAACAACAACAACAACAAAGAATAGGATGCTGATCGCAGCAGCAACAACAACAACAGCCAGTAAGAACAGTTAAGACGCGCGCGTGAAATTGTTAACAGCCCAAAAGAGATTTTGTCTGGGCGCATCGATAGCTGCCCGCTCCCGCTGCCCGCTTCCCGTTTACCATTTACCACTTGCAAGTGCGCGTGTGTAAGTGTGTGTTAAGTAAATGTGTGTGCGCGTGTGTGTTGCAGCTTAAGGCGTTACCAGTAAACGTTCACTCTCCGGCCCCCAGCACAACGTGAGTTCATAATTTGTATGCCCCTTGCCATTAATTAACCTTATCAAATTAGAGCGCAAATTGCGAACGCAAAGTTCAGAGTTGAGTTTTTTTTTTCTTCTAGTTCCTTTTGAATTCCCCTTTATTCCACTATGCCAATCCATGCTTAACCTAGACAAATCCCCACTGTGCTACGGTAGCACAATACAGATATAACTGTTATACGGGCGGGTACAAGAAACGCAACGACCTTCGCTTCATTAAATATTTAAATCCAAGTGTGATAAGCACTTATTAAGAAATACTATTTTTAAGGTAGGCGACTCTATGAAGAGATAGACCGAAATGCGGCTTAATTATGATTGCATATGGTATGATAATATATAATAATAATAATAATATTATTATTATTAATATTATACTATACCCAATAACCGAACAGAAATGGCACAAAATGTGCGCTCCAAATTGTGTTTTGTGTCTGTCGCTCTATTTGTCTATGGATCTAGATAAATGTGTGCGTGTGTTTGTGATTTTAATACGTTTTAAATTATACTGTACCGGGTTGTTCGAGTCGGCTTTTGGTCATAGTTCAATTAATTTTTTAATGACCGGATGCATGGGGTACGGCATGCAAATGAAGTTTTGGGCCAGCGCTTGGGCCGCACTCTGGATATTTTATTTGAATTTATTATTAGAAATTGTTTTTTAATATTTTCAATTATAAAATTTCACCTGTCACAGACGAAAACTTTCAATAAATCGCGCGATTCGCGCATATTAATTATACGCACTGTGCGCCGCCAAGAAACCCATTGTAAATGTCTTTGTGCTTAATATTATTTATTATTCTGCCTTTGTTTACGGTGACAACAACAATTGAAACAACAACAACGGCATGACACAAATTTTGATAAGACAGCCGGCATTAGTTAAAGTTCTTTCGAGCTATATATAGTATGCATATATATACGTGGTATATGACGGAACGAAAGTGAACTTCAGAATTTATTGTCAATAAAAACTGTGTGCGATAGCAACAATAGCGCTTAATTTTGTTTAGAACTAACAAAAAGACAATTGATGATAAGCCACGAGGAATTGTTTATAATTAAGCCACGCTTAATGAACTTGGAAAAACTTATTTAAATATTTAATTTAACTAGGATGCTATAATCTAACTATCCATGCACTAGCCTGGCATTTGCACTCGGACTAAAACTTATTTCTCAAGATATTAAATTCGCAAGTTTCTTTCATAGCAACGCGTAATCCCAGATACTTTATAAACAACATTTTAATAATATTCCCAATAAAATGAAATTAATTTATAAAACAATCAAAAATGTTTTTGAAAATATTCGACGTAATTCACATGAAAGTAAATTCTATTCTGAGCATAATAGTGTTATTAGTTTGAACACCCAACAAGTCAAAATAATTTTCATATTTAATATTAGTTTTAACAGGAAAACTTACCTTCATTCAGCATAATTAGGAGAGGGAAAAAAACTGTTTTGCACATTATCATCATTCAATTATCGAACGATTATTCCTACGTTAGAGGCGATATTTAATATATTCTCATTTGCCCAAACAAAGGTGTGTCAAGTGTCAAGTTATCTGAAAAGAAACAAAAAGGAATATAATTTTTTGAACAAAAGTCAAGTCAAATTTTACAGCCTATTATTATATGCATAAATAATATTAAGGGTTCATTTGGCTGGATACGTATAATAATACTAAAGAAATAAACTAAGTTTAATAAACTCACCTTTAAGACCTGCAACTAATTTGCTTAGTAATAGACACTCGAGTGTTTGTGCTGATGGGTCGAATAAATATTTTATGGTCTTCTGTCTGTATTCAGACTAGTTTCGTGACAAAGTAATCATATCCACACCCTCTCAAAGCCCACGACATCGAAAATGCTTATAAAAAATGAATGGCTTTCGAGCTTTCGGCCAAAACGTAAAGTGTGGGCGCTACCTGGGCCCATTAATTGTTATTATATGCTGCCTATACAAAGGCATTTCGAGAGACGCTCAAATCAAGTGGCATATTGAATTACATGTAGCACATGCAACTTAATCATTCATTCATGCTTCACGGGCAATTAAGGTGGCTCAGGTACTTAATTAAAGCGACACTTGGCCCCGCCCCGCCCCAGGTAACCAGAAACCACAACAATGTCGGAATGTCGACGACAGTTAAAGTGCCACTGGCAAAAAAAGAAAAAAAAACTCTTGAATGTTTCTGTTTTTGGGTGCCATTGACCGCTGGCTTATTGTGTATTATGAGCAGGGCGAATATAAGCCGAGACACAGCCAACCCATTGAGTCACTTTCGGGAGTATATCTGGGAAATGTCACAGCTGCAGCCTTTGTTTTGGGGCACGTAAAATTTAAAATGCCTTCGCTTACGTTCTGCCGGAACCATATCAATACCTCATTACGATTATCGATTGGGCGCGTGCGCCTATCTAAGTAAATTGACGTTTCCTTTTAACGCACTCTTATATCGCGACTTGGCCTGGGAGCAACAAATAACAAAGCGTTGCTAGTTAAAGTTAAGCATTTGGCACTTAACAAGTTCTACGGTTCAAGGTCAGCAAATGAAAGAATGGCTAAACGGGAAGAAGCACTCAGGCTTGTACATTGCCGTTTCAGTCTCTATATAAAAATATAAGACACAGCAAATGTAATGGTAACAGCCTTTCTATGCGATTTTCATAAGCTTAACTTCTGTGTGAATGATTAAAAGTATATGTAAAGCATGCTGCCTGTCTTAGCTGGATCCTGACTGTTATTTAAAATATAATTTAATTTAATATTTATTACAAACTTAAGTACTTACAAGATCTTAATTATTTTTTTCGTATATCAATATGTGTATTCTAGAGAAGTCAATATTTTTTTCTCTCTCTCTCTTTCCCTCACTCCAGTTCTATCCACTTCTAGCTCTATCTCTCTCATGCATTTGGTCCCTTACTCTCTCTGTCAATTGCCATATCTTTGTCAATAATTCTTTATTCTTGCCTTTCTCTGAGATTCTCAACAATTTAGGTGAGCTACATTAAGTGAGCTACGTTCTCTCTTTTTTTCTCATTCATTTGGTCTCTTTCTCTCTCTCTCTCTCAATATACTTCACCCTTCTTATATATGTCCGCTAATAAATCTTTCTTCTTGTCCTATATTTTTCTTACTTTTATTAATCGCCTTTCTCTGAGATTCTCAGTTATTTAAGTGATACCTATCTCACCTGGTGATTTATTGTAACAGTTTAAATTAAGTTTTGTTTTGGCAACATTAAAAAACTGAAGAGGGAAGAAGCAGCGCAGTCGCTGGGAAACTTTATAATAATAATAAACAACTAATATTAATAAAGCTAGGTTAGGCCATTTTATAACTCCGTACAGGGTATCGTTTTGTCGAGCACTCACGATTGAACCAGCCCGACTTGTTTTCGTTTCTAATGGCTATCTATAAGTAGTTTTTGTTATTTGGGTAGCGCCGCTCAGCTGACAGTTGACTTTTATTTGATATTCTTTGGCTTTTGTGTTTCCAGTTTTTGTTTTTAATTTCGCTGTTCGCTTCTGTTGCCAAAATCTGAAATATGTCGCATAAACAATATGCTTTATATGTATTTTGAATTCTGGCATATGATTCAGAGCCCGCAGATAAATGCGTTGTGTGGATTGGTTTTGAATTTTGTTCAAGTTGAATGTGAACCAAATTAGAAATGCAATTAGCATTAATTTGTTATCTATGGAACAAACGATTATTCAAATTCAAATTTAAAATGCTGGGCGTTACCCAAACGCCCATATTTTCTACTTATTAAACATATATTTTTCTAAAACGAAATGGCTTGCAATTATTTTGTGGAGCTCTTGCCATGTGCTAAGAAATTCCCTATTTTTATTCGACGCAAATGCTTGATTAAATATTGATAAAAGTACAGATTGTGTGTACGAAAACTCAACAAACTGGACAAACACACAGGCGTACATATGTTCAGATATAGATATTGCATAGCCTTGTGTATAACGTGTGTTTTTTGTATATTTTTTGCATGTCTGATAAGTTAACATTTTGATTTTCTACTTTTATCAAGTATTTTATTTATGTCTTGCGAGCTTTTTCTCTCATTTTTATTTTTTATTTTTATTTATGCGCATGATTTCATTGCTAAGCAAACAGAAAAACCATTTAAAATCAAAGAAACCCGATAAGTTGCCCCTCGTAATTGACGTTTGGCAAAAGTCCCATGCCTGATTAACGAGTGTTAATTGTATTTCTAAGCTCCGAGCGCTCTGAGCGGCCTTTGCGCCGCGATTGGCGAAATCACTTCCAGCTGATGAATGGTTGAAATTGAAAGCTGTTTCCAGCTGTCGATAGATTGGCAAAATGCCAAAACCTTCTATTGGCAAGCACCAGGTGCTCAGCAAAACAGCTGGGCTTCGTTCTAACAGCAAAAAATAATAGAATCGAACCTTTTGTATTTTTGGTTAGCACAGCGAACTTTGTATACTCTTACAGCGAACAAATATTATAGAATATAGAATTATAGAATTATTATAGAGTTATAGAATAAATAGAATCGAACCTTTTGTATTTTTGGTTAGCACAGCGAACTTTGTATACTCTACAGCGAACAAATATTATAGTTAGGAGTTGCAAAAAATTTAAATTCACATATTTATGTTTTTTTATCGCTGAGTTATTTAGAAAAGAAAACTAATACTGAATTAATAGGTACTGCAGCGTGTACGTAAACACATAAATATTACGAGAATATTATATTTGAATTATTTAAAAAATAATTTTATACATTGAAGAATTTAAGAAAATATAATAATAAAAATAATAATATTTTGTGTATATTTATATAGAAATCAATAAGAAAATGGTCATAAATTAAATAATTTATTCAATTTTAGGAAATTAATGATTATTTAAATTTATTTGGCTTAAAATTGAAACTTTAATTTTACTGAATTTGAATATGATTTACTTAAAATCAATTTTTATAAATTAAAATAATATTATTTAAAACAAAATATTAAGAAAAAAAAAGTGCTTTATTAAGTTCTCTACTATGTTGAACAATAAATAAATATAATAAATATAAATAAGTAAATAATATCGAAGCAATTTTAAGTGAGCAGATGCATAGGGAACAGGTTATGCCCTTTGTAAGGGTATTTTTCGAAAAGACAAGCTTCCCATTGGTGGATTCGATTGATTTGAGGCAGCAGGAAATCGAACGCAAAAAAGAGAGAGAGGCAACAACGCGAACGAGCTTGTGAGGGCAGAGAATACTACAATAATTAGCTTTTGTTGAGCACAAAACCGCAACAGCAGCAACAACAACAACAACAACAACAACAATGGGCAGTTAACAACTTTGGCAAACTTATCGTCGCAGTTTCAGTTGTTTTTGTTTTTGTTTTGCTTTTGTTGTTCTTGTTGTTGGGGCCGGCTCGCTGTCTGTAGAGGAAACGTTGCTGCCGGGTTGCCAGGTGACAAAGTGTTGTTCTCAATTGTTGTTGTTCTTGTTGCTCTCAGTTGTTGTTGTTGTTGTTGTTGTCGGTTGTCGCTGGCGCGCTGTGTGAAGCTTGCGAAGCTTCAGTTGCCATTAGAACTTCGACTTTGACGTTGTGCGATCGCGAGCGCGTTCCGACAAAACGAAAGAAAGAAAGAAAACAAAGCAATTACACTGCGCTACACAATACCGTTGTTGGTATACGAAATTGTTGCTATTTATAGCATAACTAAAAGCGTGTGTACTTGTGTTTGTCTGTGTGTGTGTGTGTGTGTGTTTAGTATGTTTTCGCTTGTAACTGTAAAAACAAAGCAGGAGCACATTTCGGTCTGACGCAACGCGTCAAAGTTTTTGGCTTTAATGTGTTTGTTTATTTCGCTCCAAGGAGCGTTAAGTAAGGGGCTGAGGTGGGGTAGTGTAATGGGTTCATGGTCTGAGTTTGACCTTGCAGCCAATAGGAAAACTTTAGCGCCTTGCGAAATTGCAATTAGGCGTCAGGTTTAACACTCGCAGCGCTGAGATCATTGTTCGATTTTTAGCCACTTAGCAAATTTATTATGCTAAGTTCTAGTTCTGTAGTTCTCCTTGGACAGCAGATAAGACAAGCCGTTGACCAAATGATATATGTGTGTACTATATGTGTGCGCCTTTTCGAGCAGACTCAAATCTAGCTGGCCACACTGTGCGCAGTCGTTGACCCGCCCCACGGGCCCAATTGGGCGCACTCGCCGCATATCGTGCTGTTGTATTTGGGATTCAGAGATTTAAATGCAGATTCAACATTTCAGTTGGCGCACGTACGCGTTGCACTGAAGAACGCGGCACACAGAAAGCCAGAAGACACAGTGGGACAGTGCGACTGCGGGACAGTGGACAGTGTCTTTGATATAAACCGACGAATTTGCAATTAATTGAGCGCTAAGTGCGCCGCTTTGGTTCTTAGTTGCTTTTGTAATTTGCCGCCTGACGTTGACCTCACAGCGCGCGCAGGCAGCGCAGCTCTGACGTCAGCGCTGACGTCGTCGTCGACGTCGACGGCGCTGTTGGTGGGTGGCTGCAGAAATGAGCGCGCGAGCCATAAATTAATTAACTAACTATTTTGTTTGTATTACAACTGTCTGTTAGTGTGTGTGAGCTGTGTAAAAAACAAATAAAGTGAGCAAGAGTGGAAGAAGGAGAGAGGGAGAGAGACAGAGGAAAAGCATGCAGCATGTTGCCCAAATAAATTACGCATACGTAAACAGAAAAACAACAAGCACAACAACAACAACAACAACAACAGCAACTGCAGCACCAAAAGTGTAGGCAAATGAAGAGGCAGCAACAACAACAACAACAACAGCAAAACAAATGCTTAAAAGCAGCGTTTAAAATCTATGCTAATTAGCAACAAAAGCGGCAACAACAACAACAACAAAAACCAAAGCAAAAGAGAATATAAAATCAATAGGCTGTGTTGACTTTAGGCAAGCCCCTCTAAAATTAAAAGAAAACCCGAGTTATTGTGAGAAATTTAAACTTGGAAATAAATCTGTATAAATCTAGGAAATAAATCTATACTCATAAGCAATGAAAATAGCATCAAAAGCTGGAATATTAATAATCAATTTTTAGAGATTATTTCATCGATTATCAAGATTAGAAAAATGCAAATTTTTATTCAATAAAATAAAGCATTTAAAAAATACATATATATATATATATATATTTACTTTTATAGAAAAACAAGACAATGTTTTCTAAACAAAACATACTTATTATTTTCGTGTGATCGGAAGATATACCATATTATATATATATTTTATCATATTTTGTATAAAGAGGCAGTTTATTTAAAAAATTAAAATTTAAGACATTCAAAAAGTTTTCAAAAGTTGTTCATATTTTCATTTTTTTGCAAATCACTGAATTATATATTCTGCATGCATAGTAATAAATATAATAGATTAAATCGCAATTAAAATATAATTTAATTAAATAACAAACACAAAAGCTCTTGACAGTGTCACAAGCATATTTCCATACAAAATAGTTGTTTGTTTAATTCCATTGAATACACACTAGCAGCTCTTCAATTTTGATTGCGTTTTTCATGAAATGCAGCGATTTTTAATATATCGAACGATATTCGTAGCACAATTTCAACACGGGAAACCTCATTTCGATTCGTCGAAACAAGCAGAAACTCGTCTTTATCAGCATTGAAAGATAACTCAAAAATAATATAGAAAACGAAATGCATATCTATTGCAATAAGTGGTAATTGTTGTTGTTGTTATCGATGTTGCGTAAGAAAGAAAAAAATACTCTAACTCAAGTTGGGCATTTGAGTTGAACGTGCTTTTATAGAGAGTTAACGATGCTATTTAATAGAGAATAATATGATAATGCTCTAGGCAATTTACGGACCACAAAATAAAAGCAACAGAAGCGAAACCAAATTAAATAAACTGAATAAGTGCCGAGGGACAGAGACAGAAAGAGTATTAGAATAGTGTGAGAAAGAGAGAGAGAGAGAGAGACAGAGTAAGAGGGAGTGAGAGATCTATAGCCTGGTGTTAAGGTGTTTCTTAGACTTTTAATGTCTAGTCTAATGTCTAGCACAGAGGAAATTGCCGTTTTAATAGGTTTTTAATTAGGCAGCAAATGTTAAGTGTGCTCCACTGTGCTTCTCTCCTCTTCTGCTTTCAATTGTTGTTTTTAGCTGTGAATTCCCTTAGCCCTCTAGAGTCGTGTCACACACACAACTGCTTCCAACTGTTGCATAATCCCGATGCACCTCTGTCGTCCCCCAGCCCCAATGCAGTTCATTTGCATCACGTGCACATTTCACACTTGTCTGGCACCTGACAGGAACGGGAAAGGCCTTACAGATCTATTTGTGGCATACGATCAGCATGACGAATTGAATGAAGAAGCAGAAGCTGCTGAGGTAGCCGCAGTCAGAGAAAGTCAAGAAATTGAAATCCATTAAGTACTTTTAAAAATAAATCAACGACTACTAACCGCATGGCCCAGTAGAAGATAAACATATATACAGATATGTATCCATATATATATACTATACAGATACATATGTGAGCCGGCACACTTGTCAGTCGGAAAAAGTGCTTCAATTTCAACTCGTAAAAATTATTCAAGTGTAGACACCCCAAAAAATTGGGGGAACAGAGAACAGAGACCGGAGACCGGAGACCAAAGAACACAAAATTGTAGCAAAGCTAAAAACAAAATCAGAGAAAACAAATCGAAAAAGAAATTACGCACGAAAAATATCTTGAAAATGCCATAGATACAGATACACACACGCACACAAACACACTCACTTGACTGCAGTCGCGTGTGTGTGTGTTGTGTGTTATTTAAATGCGTTGTAAGCGATTTGTTTGGGCATATTGCCTGAGGTGGGCTGTGGGTGGGCGTGGCCTGAGGCGGGAGGGGAGGGGCGACCGAAAGTAGCCAAATTGATTCAAGAAATAAACATTCTTTGTGTTTTAATTAAACAACATTTTGAATGACTTTAAATAGACATAATTGAATGAAATTAAAACAAAAATACAAAAGATAATAAATTAAATTCGAGGTTTATAAAGGCGGAAAAAATGTTTAATTAATGAGAAAAATAGCTTCAAATATTATAGTACATATTTTTCAAGTTTAATTGAAAATTGATCATAATTTAAACAAACTTGTTAAAATTTTGAAAACTTAAATTTTTGTTTTAAATAAAAGTTATATCAGAAAAATATTTAAAAAAAATTCTTAAATAAATGCCATAAAAAACTTACAATTTTAAGAAAATATAAAAAGACAGTTGAAACGTCTTTTTTAATTTTTCCTTTCAAGTTTTAAAATATATCTCAACTTTTAATTACTTTCTCTATAAATCGTAAAAACAGAGTCCACATTTTGAGTTCCGTAAATTTAAATTATTTTTTGTCCTTATTATTGAAATGCGATCAGCGGGCAATTACATTTTTCCTCAAATGTATTTGAAATGATTAAAAGAAAAGATTTGTTTAACCAAATTTTGAGCATGAATATATATTATTAAATAATATATATATTGTGTATATTTTTTTGTTCAATTATTGAATGGCTATTTGTAGCACAAAACCATTTCAATATTTGCCTTTCTTGAGCGTAGCAAATTTATTTGTTTATTTCAAAGTTCAAACATCTCAAAGTTGGGTTCTTTAGTTTTCTGGCATTCATTGCATAAATAAAAACATTAAAATTGCAGAAATTTAAACGTAGCCAAGAATATAATTAAAGATGACATTATTTGCAGCCGAAAAATAAAAGCATTTTCTAAACAACTCAGTTCCGATTTTGTTTATAACCACGAGCAATATACCATGTACATATATCTAGATCATATATAAACGTATATATATTTTTTCTGTTTTTAAATCTTTGCAACATTTTTGTTTGACTTTCGCGTATGCCTCAAATCCTGAGAACTTGACTTGACTTGGACTTGATTTTGCTTGCCTTGTTGTTTGTTTATGTTTGACTAGCTCCAGAGAGACAACAGCGACAACAACTTTGAATACACTGCACAGCACGTTTGCTTATTTGCTCTGCACTTAGCACACACGACTCCTTCAACTGCCACGCCCCCAACCCTGAAGAACTCCCACTACTTGAGGCAAATGTGTTGCGCTCTTTACAATTCTACAGACAGCGCCTCATGTATTTTTAAAATGATCATCAGACGAGCCTCATTATGAATGCCCCATATTGTTGTTGTTGTTTTTCTGTTTTTGTTGTTGCTGCTCTTGTTGTGGGCATTTTTTTTAGTTTTTCTTGGCGTTTTTTCTATTTTTTTTCTTGTTCATTACGTGCCTATGTGCAACTGATTTGTGCGGCCCGCCTGGCAGCTGGGAGCAGCCCATGGCCCATTCCTTGGTCGCCAGTCGCCGCCAGCAGAAGAAACGGGAACGCGAGCGCGCAAAACAAGTCGAAAGAAAATCTTGTCAGAAAAATCTGTGAGGAAAAACGAAAATGTCGGGAACACAAATCAGACGCGTCGAGAGCGAAAGTTGAAAACTAAAACGTAAAAACGTCAAATCGAAAATATTCTTTTTTTTGCGTGTTTTATATCTATAGATATATAAAAATATATATATGCGTGATTTATATATATATATATCTGTATATCAAAATTTGTGCAGCGCCGGACGCGTGTCAAACTTGTGCCGGGCAGCTGAGCGTCGCAGTCGCCGTTGACGTCGCTGCTGGCGTCGCAGCAGATGTCGACGCTGCTTGAAATGCCGGCTCGTCGCTTTGGTTGATCGGCTGACGGCGCCGTATGGTTCAGTTTTTCAGTTTTAGTTGTGTTTCTGCCAGCGACGAGTGACACAGAGAAAGAGAGAAATCCCTAAACGACGACGACGACGACGACGACGTCGACGACGACAAAAGACGACAATAAACGAGCAATAATAAAAAACAAAAGCAAAAGCACACGAGTTAAAGCAATTTTTAGATTTAGCTGATTGAAAGCGGCAAACGCGGCGTATGCGTAATAGCCAGACAAAAACTGCAGCAGGCAGGCACAACAAATCAAGCACACACACACACACACAGACAAACACATATACATATATATATATACAGAGAGACTTTAAGTGTGGGTTCCGTTTCGAGTGCAACAGTTTCCCAGGCTTAGACGCGACGTAGACGATGCCAAATAATCGTAATCGTAATCGCAATCGTAATCGTAATAAGCGCAATAAAAATCAGAACGCAAATCAAAATAAACAACAGGCGGCGGCGGAGGGGACAGCGACAGAGGAGCGAGAGCAGCAGGAGGAGGCAGCAGCCACCACTTCATCATCATCAACAGCAGCTAATGATCATCAGCATGATAATAATGCAAATTCTGGCAGCATTTCAAATGGGTCAACCACAGCCGGTGACAGCCTCACAGCTGCTGATGAATCAACCACTCGCATAGCCAGCAGAGAGGGCAGCCGGAAAGAGCCAGAAGAACAATCTGTGGTGCAACTAGAGGATCAGTCAAAAGATCAGTCCAAAGAGCAGCAGATTGCAGCAAAAGGTCAGCTGGAAGATCAGTCTGAAGATCAGGCAGAAGAGAAGCTGGTTGGTAAGTTGGAAGATAAGCCCAAACATCAATCTAAAGAGCAGCTGGAAGATCTGGCCGAAGATCAGGCAGAAGAGAAGCTGCTCGATAAGTTAAAAGATCAGACAGAGGAAAAGCCTGTCCAACATTTGGAAGAATCTGAGGAACAGCTGGAAGATCTGTCTGAAGATCAGACAAAAGAGAAGCCCATCGACCAGCCTGTAGATCAGGCAACAGAGAAGCTTGTCAAGCAGTTAGAAGATCAACCTGCAGCTCAACCTGCAGTGTTTGATGATCAGGCAGAAGAGAAGCTGGTCGATCAGTTAGAAGATCAGGCAGAGGAAAAGCCTGTCCAACAGTTGGAAGATCAGCCAGGACAACAATCCGAAGAGCAGCCAAAAGATCCGCCTAAAGATCTTACAGAAGATAAGCTTGTCGAGCAGTCAAAAGATCAATCTGAAGCACATTTGATTGAAGCAAATGATCTTTGTGAAGATCTGGCAAAAGAGAAGCTAGTCGAACACACTGTAGACCAGCTGATTGCACAAGCAGCAAATAAGCCTAAAGATCAGTCTGAGAATCAGCCACAAGAGAGAATTGAAGAGCAGATCGAGCAAGATCTAGTTGAAGATCCAATAATACAGAAGATTGTCGATCAGCTAGCAGAACAAGCAGCAGATCAGCCAAAGGAACATCTGATTGAAATTCATTCGGAAGCTCAGTCAGAAGATCTGCAAGCAAAGAGGCCCTCCGATCAGCCAGTAGATCAGTCTGAAGATCAGTTCAAGAAACAGCCGCTGGTTCACATAGTGCCCGTGATAGTTGAGAAGGAAGACCAGCACGAAGCAGCCCCACAGACGCAATCAGACGCAATGGGTGCCAAAAACTCCAAGCAGCAGCGGGAGCAACCACAGCAACAGACGGAGTTGCCGCAGCTGCAACAGCAGCAACAGGAGCAACAGCAGCAGCAGGCGGCAGCAAAGCCACCAGGCAGTCCACGTCAGGCCAAGGTCATAGTGCATCGCATAGTGCGCGAGAGCAATGATGAAATAGATGCACCTCAGCAACAGTTGCAGCAGCAGCAGCAGAAGCAGGAGCAGCAACAACAGCATCAACAGCAGCAGCAGGAGCCGCAACAACAGCAGCAACAGTTGCAGCAGCAACAACAGCAGCAGGAAACACAAACAGAGCAACAGTTGCCAGCAGCTGTGCAAGAATTGCTGGCGAACTGTCAGCTGCAACAGCCGCTGGCTCAGCAGCAACAGGCCGAAACACACCAGCAACAGGTCGTTACACAGCAGCAACAACAGCGTGCACCACAGCAACATGCCACAAAGCAGCCGCTGCAACGCAGCACCAAAGTCATCATACATCAGATACGCCTCGAAACGGATGAGGAGGAACGCGCTCGCAAAGGTAAGCCCACAATTGAGGAGATCAGCAGCACCACAGCAACAGCAACAGCAACCGCACACAGCACCAACAGCAACAACAGCAGCGGCACCTTGTCGCCGCCGCCGCGTTACCTGGTCGAATCGCCCTCGCCTAAGGCCGTGCAACAGTTTAATAAATTCGCGCGCGATGTGCAAATTCAGGAGCTGGAGCTGAGCAGCGATTGCAGCTCCGGAGAGTTCAATGGACCGCTGCAGTCGCCACTCGTATTTGAAGCGGATTCAGAGACGGAGGCGAGCACGCCGACGGCTACGATTGCGCCCGTTGCTGTGTTAGCGTCTTCGGCGGATTTGCCGTCCAGCAGCCGCGCCGAGCAACAGGAGCAGCTGCGCCAGAAGCGCGTCCAGAAACGCAATGCACTCGAATCGCACTTTCTGCCGCAGCTGCTCAGTCCGCGCTATCTGGACAGCATTCTGGAGGAGAATAGCGAGGCAGCAGCAGCGGGCGGCGATCCCAGCCTGAGTCGCAGCGCCTCCGCCTCCTCCTCCGGCAATGATCCGGCGAAGACGCGTTCACCGCTGCCAGCGAAGGCAAACGAAGCGTTTCCGCGCAGCCAACTCGACTTCAGTCGCCGGCACAAGCGTCGCGAGGAGCCGCTGGCTCTCATGCTGGAGACAAAGCTGCTCGATCAGCCCAGCGATCTGGAGAGCTGCTTGCGACTGCAGAGCACCTTATCGCCGCAGTCCGAGGATGCGGAATTGGTTTACCTCAGCTCGTCCGGCTCCAGCAGCGTCTCGGATCTAATGGAACTCGAGCTCGAGGAGGCAGCTGCCCTGGCCAAACGCGCTCTCAGCGACCTCGACACGGATGCCAGCAGGCTGATCAATCGACCCGACGACGACCTGAGCAGCACAACAACCACGGAGCCGATCAGCTCATCTAACGAAACGGAAACCGAGGGCGAGTGTGAGGTTCGTAGCGCAGTACTAATCAACTAACCATAGGAGTCGCAGGAGGTTTAGTTCGCGAGGGAAAGGGGAATCAGGTGTAATAGGTGGCAGTCAGAGAAGTATTAAATGGCGATTAGTTCCATATGCCTTGGCGGTTTATTTAATTAGAAAAGAGTACAAATTATGTTTATTAAGTTTATGAAAAAACTTGCATTCAATAATTCTTTACATTCTTTTCCTCATGATAAGAAAATCTTAAGCTATAATCAAAGTTATAATAAACTATATATAAATTTCATTCCGACTAAATGTCAAATTAGTTTTCGTATGATAACATATCAGCATATATTTTAAAACCCTGTTCATTGTTTAACAGCAGCATTTTAAGCAACTTGACAGCTGCTTGCAACATCATGTCAAATATTTAGCAGCAAGGTGCGAACATTTTAAATGCTCCGCCAAAGTCAGATAAGAATCTTGAATAAAACATAAATTTTATTTACAAAGACAAAATGCATTGATATCGCCTTTTTAACTTCAAAGGCGATACTACAATTTATTCAAATACATGTATAAAAAGCTAGTCTAAGAAGCTTTAGTTCAGTTTGTTTACATATATATTTCTTACAATATGTTTCTTACCAACAAAACAAAACACTTTTCCGCTTCTTAAAAACGTAGCAGCTAGTTTACAATGAAAGTTAAAAACGTGATAAGAAAAGCGACAACAAAGCGATAATCGATAGTAGTTCTGCGAATCGCAATCTTTTGTGATATCGATTTTTTGTTGTACGTCTTTGAAAAGTGTCAATTGTCAAATTGACAGCCAAGTTTGACACCTACTGCTACTGTGTTTAATGTGAATGTCAAAGGCTGCTGTTAGTCTGAATAGCCAATGTCAAGGCTAAGATTTTGGATATTTTTCCGCGATGGGTAAATATTAAATGCTGAATGAATAAATAAATTTGCAGTGTTTTTCAGTATTTTTCGACACATGTTTTGTATTTCTGGGATTAGCAAGAGTAAAGAAACCATTCACTTGGTTGAAGGTCCAAGATCTCTGGCTAGTATTTCAGTTGAGTGCGCAATAAAATAAGTAGGCCATGTTTATGCTAGAATCACATGCTTGTACTATTGTGTAACAATACTAAAACAACAACAACAACACAAATAGCAAGAACCAAAACAAGAACAACAACAATTGCAGGTTGAAACGGAAGTGGACACGGAAACGGAGGCAACAACAGCCGCCGACCAATCGAGCCGCGAGAGCACACCTGTTAACGCTCATCCCCCGACGGAGCCGACGGAGCCGACATCGCCGGGCAGCAGTTCGCTATCATCGCTGCTTAGTGCCGCGACGCCGACGCCGACGGCGACGCCAACAGGGACGCCGGCAGAGACGCCCACGCCGGCATTTAATGAGCTGGCAAGAGAAGCGAATCAACATTCGACATTGTTGGCCAACGAATTTGGTCCGAACAAATTGGCCAACAGTTCAACTGCAACCACTTCGCTGGCGGCAACGCGCGAGGAATTCGTTCGCAACATGGAAAAAGTGCGCGAATTGATCGAAATGACGCGACGCGAAAACGGAAACGTTAACGTTAACGCGAATGTAAACGGAAACGGAAACGTAAACGGAAACGAGAACGCGCCAGCTGCTCCGGAGCAGCAGCAGCAGCAGCAGCGGCAGCAGCCAAACGAATCGCGCTGTAGGTTATCACCCACGCCCCCGCCTGTGCCACCGCCCCCCAGCAGCATGCACTATCCCGCAACCAGCACCACCCAGCATCCGATCCTTAACCCGTTGTTGCTCAAGCGTCAAGAGTCGAACGATTCGCACTGTTCGGACAGCACACAGCACAGCCAATGCACGGCCATACACCTGGCCTCGCCACCCCCGCAACAGCAGCCCCCCACACCCCCGCTGCGCCAGCAGCAGCAACAGCAACCAGCTATTTACCCTATTTCAGCAGCGGAAACGGAAGCGGAGCGCATTAAGAAATTGCGTTTGCTATGCACCGAGACCTTGGCCTCCATGCCCTATGGCGAGCAGATGCTTGAGGAGCTCGCCAGCGTTGCCCAAAACATAACCGAACAGCAGCAGCAGCAGCAGCAACAGCAGCAACAGCAACAGCAGCAGCAGCAGCTATCCGATAACATGCCTTATCCTATGCCACAGTTGCCGCACATCGGCGAGCTGCAGCTCTCGCTGGACCAGCCCAGGGGCGAGCAGGATGCCTGGCTGGGCTTGCCCACTCAGAAGGATCCCCAGTTGCTCGTTTGCCTGTCGCCGGCGCAGCGTGCGCTAGCACAGCAGCAACAGTTGCAGCCAGCGGCCGATCAGCTGCTGGACGCACACGAGAAATTCGTGCAGCGACGCGGCTATCACGAGCTGAGCGCCGAGCAGGTGCGCGCCATGGACAGCGCACAGATGAATGCCGAGCAGGAGCAGATACTCAAAACGGCGGCCAAGATGCGCGAATTGCGCAAGAGTCTAACGCCCACAGCGACAACGCCGCCGCCGGTGCCTGTGAAGAGCGCCGAGACGGCGGCCAAGGCAAAGAGCCAAGCGGCGCAGCAGCAGCCGAAGCAGCAGGCAGATGACGTAAGCCAAAAGTCAAACACAGCAGCAACAATGCCAGCGACATCATCATTTGAAAATAAACCAACAGCAGCAGCATCAACAGCAGCTGATCAGCAGTTGCCGCCGTACGCATTTGACCAGCGCACAGTCGAGCAGCAACAGCAGAGCAAACACAGCAACAGCAGCTACATGAGCCACAGCAGCAACATTAAGAGCAGCAGCAACAGGAGCAGCAGCAGCAACAGCAAGTTTCCAGCCAGCATGGAAAGCGAATTGGCGCGCATGTTCCCCAGCATGGCCCAGCAGGGCGACATCTTTGACGAGCAGCGCAAGCGTTTCTCCAACATCGAGCACAGCGTGCAGCAGAAGCCGCAGCAGAGCAAACGCTACTCCAACATTGAGACCAGCTCCTTTGAGTCCAAGAAGCGCGTGGAGAACGGCCAGGTGATCTACGACTACAGCAACAGCAGTCGCGAGCAGCAGCAGCAGGAGGCCGCTGGCACGCCTACTGCAAATGATAAATTTCCGGTGCAGCAGTTGCCTCAGGTGCATCAGGTACCTGTGCGGCAGGCGGCGGCGGCGGCAGATGAGGTGGATTGTGCGCCGCCAGTGCCACCGCCGCCGGCAGCGGCAAATATTATGTCAGCAACGAAATTAAATGGCATGGCAAACACTTTCAATGATGACGCACAGCAGCAACAGTTGCTCCCAGAGAGCAGGCAGCACAGAGAGCAGGCAACAACAGCAACAACAACAACAACAACAACTGGCAGCAGCACCAAGGTGAACAACAGCAGCAGCGGCACTTATGAGGAATTTCGGCAACGTGCCAAAGCAGCGCTCGACGCAATTGCCCAGCCCAACGGCAACGGGCAACCTTCGACGGGCAATCACTTGGATAATGAAAAGCTCTTCAAGGACTTTGACGCCTTGTCCCAGCAGCTGAATGCCGAGCTGCAAACGGGCCGCGAGCAGCGACAGCAGCGCGACAAATCCGCCTCGCTATACGATCTCAGCCGCCTCACCAGCAACAACAGCAACAACAGCAACAACAGCTGCCAGCTGGAGCAGCAGAAGCGCGAGCGGCATGCTCATATGCAGGAGCTGGAGCGTGAAATTGAACGCTCGGCCAGATCACGCCAGGAGCGGCTGTCCTCGGTGCCGCGTGCCGTTGAGATACCCATTCAACTGGCGCCCGATTACGAACGGGCTCGTCGCGCCGAGTCGCTTTGCAATCTGAACGAGTCGACGCGGCCGCACAGCTCCGCGGAGCACTACCGAGTGCCGGCCGAGGCAGTGCAGCAGGATGATTGGGCGCACTATGCCAGCGATTTGGGCTACTCGGAGAATATCGCGCGTCCGTTTGCCCGCGAGGTGGAGATTTGTTATCAGCGCCAGGGCCTGGGCCCGGGCCAGCGGCAGCCGCAGCCGCACTCGATACGCGCGCCACGCCTCTCGGCCAGCACGAACGATCTGTCCAGCAGCAGCTGCTACGATAGCTTCAATGCGTACGGCGGTGCGCGCCGGCATGCGCCCATGCTGCAGCAGGCGCCGCAGCAGCAGCGACCGCACTACGCCAGCTGCTACTCGATGATCGAGCGGGATCCGAATCCCACGTACATTAGCACCACCTCGCGGCGTGGCGTGTCGCCAGCGCCAGCGCCCGTGTCCACGCCCGTCAGCCCACCACAGCCGGGACAGCCGCCGGCGTACGACAGGCAGCGGGAGAGACGCGCCTCGTTGCCGCGCGAGCTGCACGAGCAGCAGCTCAAGTATATACTGAGCAAGGAGGAACAGCTGAAGCTGGAGTTCGAGCGGCTGCAGCAGGAGCGCCGCCGGCTGATGGAGGAGATGCAACGGGCGCCCACGGTACTGCAGGCGCCGCCGCCGCGACGCGAGAGCTACCGGCCGGCGCCGAAGCTGCCCACGCTCAGCGAGGATGAGGTGTTCCGCCAGCAAATGGCCGAGGAGTGGATGAACAAGGTGGCGGAGCGCGAGGAGCGGCGCCAGCACAAGATCATCAAGATATCCAAGATCGAGGACGAGCAGCAGCATGCCACCGAGCAGCAGGCGAACATTAGCGATGAGTTTCTCAATCGCGTCAAGGAGCGCCGCCACAAACTGTCCATGCCCGCGGACAGCGACTGGGAGAGCGGAGCCGAGTCGCAGCCAGCGGCGGCCGCAGCGACGGCGGCAGCGGGCAGCGAATCGGATGCGGAGGCGCCGACGCCCGTGCGCATACTGGAGGGTCAGGCCGAGGCGAATCTGCGCGAGCTGCCGCGCCATTTGCGCGAATTCGCCAAGTTCAGCAGCTGCGAGCAGCTGAAGGGCGACGACCAATCAACTGGTCAAGTGGAGCGGCACGAGCAGCAGGAGCGCAGCGAGACCGCAAAGGACAATTCGCTTAGCAGCGCCAGCAAGAAGTCGACCATTGTGAAGACGTACAAGGTGTCCCGGTTGCCGCCTTCTGTGCAGGGTGAGTTTGCCACGGACAAGCCGAGAGCGACTCAGCCGGCTGCCAATCGTTATCGTTATCGATCGAATACCGCGAGACTCGTTAGTCATAATCTGCAACTAGGCAACGCTTCTGTAACTAGCTCCTGCCGCTCCCAAACGCCTGACACTGGTTGTGGTTCCGCTTCCAAAGGTTCCTCTTCCTCCTACTCCCACTCCAACTCCAACTCCAATTCCTCATCTTCACCCCCCAACTCACCCACCAGCCCAACGACCATTCCCCGTAGCCCAGTCGATAGCAACAATAATACATCCAATTCATCCTCCAACTCGATAGCCGGCAACATCTTGGGCACCGCTCTGCTACTTGGCCTGACCGTTCTCACGGCCTGGAACAAGTTCAGCTAAATGCTCACTCTTTGTGCACTCTGAGAAAATTTGTATTCTAGATTTTGAGTTATTCTTGATTAAATTTAAGCTGCGTTCTAATTTTCCGATTCGCAATGAAATCTCTGCAAAACCAACTATTTTTTTAAATCTTTTTTGAACAACTAATTAATCCAATTAGTTTTTTTTTAATATTAAATGCATTTTATCGGAATATTCAGTATATTGCAAGAAACTGAAGCTGGAAGTATTCCAAAAAGTAGTTCTTAAATTTCTTTTCCACTGGAACTACTAGTTCTTTTTTATTTCTGAATAAAAGAAAGAAATATTTTTATATAATGAAGCTGGAAGCATTCGAAAAATTATTTTTCTAAAAATAAATGGAACTAAAAGTTCTTATTGGTTTCTAATGAACAAGAAAGAATATTTTTCACGTTCTGAACTTCAACAACTAACTCACAAAAAAAAGTAGTTCTCGAAGGAATTAATTAAATTTTAGATTTCTTTTGAATGTTCCCAAGCTAATTGAAATGATTGTTGTTTTATTTTTAGGCTGTTCCGAGCATTTAAAAAAAACATATAAATTCAATTTTATAAATTTGAGGATAAAAAAATGGTTCAAGCAATTATTTTCTTTAAACTAAGCTAAAAAAGGAACACTCAAACTTGCGCTTAGCACTTTTTTTTAAACTGCGTTCAAATCTAGGATACACATTTTTTTCTGAGTGTACTTATATATATTTTTTACCCATTGGTGAAAGGTCATTTCGCACATACACTCTCTCATCTCACAAACATAAATAGTATATGTGTTTATTGTTGTTGTAGCAACTCGTTTGTTCTCTGTCTCTCTCCTTCTCCTTCTCACTCTCACTCGCACTCACACTCTATATCTGTGTGTTTCTCTCTCTGTGTGTGTCGCTCTTTTGTATATCAAATTTCTCTCTATCGCCGCCCTCACACAGACAATGATAAAACAGCATCCAACAACAACAACGAAAACAACAACAATGAAAACACCAACAACTTCAATAGCTACAACAACAACAACAACAACGACAACAGTACAACAGAAACAACGTCAGCCACGAGTAGCCATATAGAAAACGAATCCAGATCCAAATCGAGCTCTGGCCGAGCACCGCCAGCATCGCCTTCGCCATCGTCTTCGCCATTTTTGGTCAATTTCCATAGAAATTTCGATGAGCTGTTCGCCAGCTCGCCCTTCCGCTCGAAAATCTTCGAGGAGTTCGATAAATATTGGCGCAATTTTGAGCATACAACCACGTCCGACAGTTTCTGAATAAATATATATAGGAATCAAATACTCTATGTGCACGCCCAGAAACCTTTGTTAATGGAACCGCCAGAAACGCTTTAAACAATTTATATATCCCCCCTCAGCTACCCCGAAAAAGCCTTCCAGCCGCATGCAGCCTACTTTTAACCAAATGAAAATTGAAATTATGTTTTTGTCCTAGGCAAATGTTTAATAATAAACGAAACCAAAAAACAAAAAATAAAAATAATAATAAAATTGAAAACTATATTTGTGAAAATTAGTTAAATGTTTTTTTTTGGAAATTAATACAAATAAATCCAATATAGTGTTGTTGAATGTTTAATAAACGATAAATTGATTAACAAACTCAATTGTTATTTAGTCTTTATTATTTTGTACGCATGCCCCACATATATATATATCTACATATATCCGTTGACCTATTTGATTTGATGTAGTCGTAAGCTGTGTCACAGAGAGATTTGTTTTATGCTAGCGCTTGTAAATGATGCATTGCTTGACCGACTGACTAATCCTGTGAATGTCCTAGATATACATTGATCGCAATTAACTAATTATAATTAATCATGCATCATTGAACTAATCGAATACATTTTTAAAATTTATAACTTCTACTATTTAGTGGCATTCATTTTATCCTATGTGTACCTATTTTGACTTTACGGCTCATACTTATTTCAAAAAGCTTAAAAAGCACATGAAAGACGCGTGCTTTAAATTGATATTTTCCGTAAGCGTAAAGCTCTAGTGAGTTGGCAAGACTCATTCATTCATGCTTCATTTAAAGCAGCTTTCGAAAGCGCATTAAAGCTTTTTATCCGTTTAACCGTGTAAACTTAAAAGCTTTCTATATTTTCAATACAATTACTTTAAAAAACTTTTCAGCAGTAGCCCAATGTCTTGTTAAGTAGCTTCAAAATCTTCCCAGATATACTTCCAAGAGAAAGCATTTAAAAATATTAACATGATTAATTATATCTCATAAAAGCTTTAATCTACACTTAGTAGCTACCTCAATAAAATCTTTGGATTTCAACTTCTTGAAAGGCAACTTAAAGATTTCTTAACAAGAGCTTCTAAAGTTTTTTTTTAATATTAAATTCTTCTCAGTTCTGCTCTCGCTTTTATTAATGATATATCATTTAATTTCCTCATGCCTTACCCTTCCTAAAGATTATTCCTATGGCCAAGTGTCACATTCAGCTAGAATAATAATTTTCACTGACATAAATTTATGAGACTCAAATGCAAAGAATTCCACAAAATATTCAACATTTGAAATTTTGGTAGAATATCTAAAATTGATGCCACTAATTTTTTATAAATTTATTTTGCCGCAATACAATCGTGCATATATCATAATATATAGTATTTATGAAGAGTCTATAAACGAGTGTCATTAGCAAAAGTCTTACATGCTCATAACAATAAATATTAAGTTGTTTTTTGCTGATTTCATTTTTTGCAACTCTGCGCTCAAGTGTCCCCCGCTAAAGAGAGAAGCCAATTTAAATTACAAAACCCTCGAGCTATAAGTGCCCCAATATCCCGCGATTCACGCTGCGCCCGTTCCGATTGCGTCGGCTTATCTGGGGCGCTGCAAGCAATTGCATTGCTAAAGGGGGCACAGCGGGGGGAGCGAATCGCGATTAAACGGAAATTTTAATTAATTCCATTCAATTGGCATGCAAAGGGGCAAGGGGGAAGGGTAGAGGGGAAGCGACAAAACGAACAAGCGATTCGTTTGTTTTGTTTTGCTTGTTGTTGTTGTTGCAGAGAGACAATTGAGCACAGGGTTCCTTAGACTAAGTGCAGCATGTGGCATGTGTCTAGCCGAGAGAGAAAACTAAACGAATGCCAACAATTTTGATAGCCCAAGCAATTAAAAGCGAGCGACCGCAGCAGCAGCAACAGCAGCAGCAGCAACAGCAACAACAACAGCAGCTACAGACAGCGACGTCAACGTCAACGCCGATGCCGACGCCGACGCCAGCGATGGCAGCGAAGCAGCGTCTACGCCCACAGAAGCAGACGCGGTTTCTGCTATCGCCGCAGCAGCTGCAGCGACAGCGCCAGCGACGCAGCTGGTCCGAGAGCGATCTGCTCAAGGAGATTGACAATGAGCTGCAGCTGGCCAAGGGCTTTCTCTATGCCAACGGTCGGTCAAAGTGCCCCCCCCCCCCAACTTTGTGTATATATCCCGCACCACGCCCCCTTCCCCCCAACCTACAGCCTATGTGTTTATGTCTGCCCTCTAAATGTCTGTGGGCCGCTTTTTTGGGCCACTTGAAAACGAGCACAGCTGCCAGCTAATTGGCCAAAATTGTAGTTCATTTGAATGTGGCTGTGCTCGTTTTCATAATTCGTTTAATATTCACACACACTCAACACTCACAATTATGCCATTTTTATTTTTATAACCATTTTTGCACTTGCCGCCGCAAAGTATGCAATCATTTTTTGCTATATTCGAAAAACGAAATATTGTGTATACGACATGTGCAACGCGCGAGCGATTTTGGTCATTGCGTGAAAATGTATCTTTATCTAGGCGTTGTTCAACAAATTTATGGCCCACTACATGAGACGATCTTTCACTCTCCCCCACTCTCCCTCTCTCTCCTAGTCTCTCTGTTGCTCTTTGCGCTCTTTGCGCTCCGGTGTTAAGCAGTTTTTTGGCCGCTTTTCCCACTTGCCAGTCTCTGTTTACGCAAGCATCAACATTTTTGTTTATGCTGCGTTGGCCCAAAAGGAAAATGGAAAATCAAATTTGTTGAGGGAACATTCAACGAATTTGTTGTTCTTCTTATTTTCGCTGTGCGCTCACACACAAATTGAGTTTCGTTTGTCGAAAGAAAATCCAAGCGACTTGTGCAAGATTTTCGCCTGGCGTAGTCGTCGTCGTGTTTAAGTCGTGTGCGCAACGCGAAGGCGCGTGAAAAATAAAACAAAAAGAAAAGAAATATACATATATATATATACATATATAGATATATTGAAATCGGTAGCAGCGGCAGCATTTCTATATTTCCACTTGCACACATCACAAAAAAATTGAGTTCGAGCAAAAACAAAAATGGGGCAGGGTTAGTCGAGCGTTTTTCCAAGCAATTAGCTCAACGCGCTTTTCATTTTCGATTGTTTGTTGTGCAGTGCCCAGCCCTGAATGAAAAGTGTGTCAAAGTGTTTTCCGATAAAGTGAAGTGCAGCTTATTGCAAGTGTTTAACCCATATCAATTTATTATTCATATGCAACCTTTTTGCAGAGCACACACAAAACACAACAATGTTTGCGCCCAAATTTAAAGCACGCGCACCAACGGGCTCAGGTAAAATCTAGATATTGTATCTGATGGATGCAGCACTCTGTGTGGCCAGTCGGAAAAGTGTGACACTTGCACTCGCGAACATGACGTTTTCAATGGGTTTTCCGAATAGATAAATGCATTGTTTTTTATGATCTTTTGAATTTGTGTGTGACTGATAAATTTGTGTATGACTGATAAATAGTATATAAATTAAATAGTGTACAGAAAGTAGAATGTATTTTAATAATTTTTAATACGAGCTAATCGCATTTAATATAGAAATTATTCAAAATGAATATGAAGTAGAAGACTGGAATGTTAAACAAGTTCTCTTGGACAAAATAACATTAAAATCGCACTCTCTCTTCTTATTAAATAATGAGGATTTTTTTCTTACAATTCACCGACTTTGGCAAAAGATATTTGCTCGAAGGGTCTATAAATTGAATAAAATTCAATTAAAATGTAATTAAAGTTTAACAAAGCCCAAGTAAGATTTCAATGAAAACCAACAACTGTTACAATGGTTGAGTTTTTTATGATCCATTAAAGTTGTTCAAGATTCTGACAAATATTAGAATTTTCTTTATTCAGTTGAAGCTGTTGTAGAAAATATTATGGAATAATGAAGTATTTCCGCAATTTTACAATTGCACAAAATTACAATTCCTATAAATGTTTTCCAGGCTACTTAAATATTTTCTTTTTAAAATAAATAATTTTATAGAAAAAGTCTATTCAGTTCTAAGACATTCCACTTAAAGTCGAAATATTCGTTCAGAAAAATAAGTTCATTTTTAATGTTAAAATTCCTATTTTAATGCTAGCACAATTCCTTTTAATTATTTATGACAACTTTCTCTTTGTTGTTTGTAAATGACTTTTGCTTGTAATATTTCAAATGTGCATAAATATAAATAATATTTTTGAGGATTCTCTACCTTCACTATTCTTCTGACAATGTTCTACAATAACACAATGTTGCAAAAACCTCTTCATTTTTCATTTTGTATTTTCGCTTTAATAGTTTAATTTATAATACCTTATTTACCCCACTCTTATTCCAATTGATTTTAACAATCAATTAAAACATTTCGCCTAGAAACCTACATTTGGTTAATTATCTTTTCAGTTTTATTCAGCTTCGAGTTGATTATTATTTTTTTTATTTATTTAAGGCCAGTTTCTAATCAACTTTCTTGCCGTTGAGCATTTTGTTATTTGTTGAAATTTATTGGCACTTATTTATAGATTATTTTCCTTTCAGTCAGTTCTCGACTTTTCACTTTTCTGATGATGATGATCTTGTCTTTAGCTTGTATATATCATGCTTTTCTTTTGTGAACAAATTGAACTTGATTTTTGCCTTCGCACATGTTTATTTCAAATATTTCACATTAGTTCGTGTTAATTGTGCTGCCCGAAAAGCAAAAAAAAAAAAAAAAACAAGTAGAAAATTCCAAACTGGAGCTGGAGGTGCGCATGGTTTTTCTTATCTGCTTCTTCTTTGTGCTAAATATATAAAATGACGTACAATCCAAAAATTTGTTGGCTGAGCAATATTTATTACAAATATATATATATATGTACATATATTTATATATATATATGAGTGTGCAGCTAGACGCCCACAGTTGCCTGCCAGCCTTTTACAGTATCCATTAAAAATGGAAAATAAACACAGGGAAAATCCAGATGGCAAACTAAATGAAAAATCCCGGTACACAAAGCAACTTGCCAACTGCCAAATCAATGTCTCAAACATTTTGATGATATCTGTGACGATCCTACGTAGTATAAGCTAATAGGATGGGATCTATGAATGTGATTTTCTTATGGCAATTTCTCAGTTTTTGTGTGGGCGTAACTAATCTATCAAAATGCGTATACGCCCCGTTTGCCGATTTGATTGGCGTCACGATGCGGACATCGCTTATGTCGATCCCCAAGCATTAGCCCAGAGTTTACTTATGCAAATGTTATGCTTCTTTCGCATCTTTCACAGCTCTTTTGGGCCGTAAAGGCGCCTTTATTTATTTAAAGAATTAATTTGTGCGCTGTTATTTTTAAATCGACGCCCGCGTTGTTTTTTATATTTTGGCAGCAAAAGAAAATTCGAAAAAGTTTAAATATTTATTTTTTTTGTGGCGACTTTTAGTGACTAAACATAATTTATAGTTAATATAAATTTAGTTGAACTTGGGCGTCAGCGAAACTGTTGATTATTGATATATTTGCGAGCAGCAACGAATGATTTAAATAGAATTGAGTTTATTAAGCTTCGTATATAAGGGGTATAATATATATCTGTAGATAACGTTGAGTTGGGGCTTTATTTGTTGAGCATACGTGTTGAAAATATTGGCGAAGATTTATTGCTGAGCTACGTTTTCGTGCGGAACTTTATAGTGCATTTAGAAAACTCTATTATTATTTCCACAAGCTTTCTTCCTTTCGTTATTCTTTATAATAGAAGACAAATATAAAACTTTCCGCCCTATTACCTTCTTATATATTTAGGATGTCATTAGAGCTTAACTCTGCATATTATTCATAATTTTTCTATGCATTTCTCTGACATTTACCTTGAGTTCCCATCAAAATACAAACTCGATTGACCTTTACAACCTGCTCAAAAGCCCAACCCTAGATCGTCTCTACCCCTAACCGAAGTGAACATCAAACTCGTGCCGCTTTCTAAAGGGCGCCCAGAACTGATCTGTCTGTTGTGCAGCACTCCATAAATACTCTACTCACTTAATAATGGCATACCGAATAAATCAATGCGAGAATGGTTCTTAATTTGCCTCGCAGCAGCTAACAACAATAAAAACAATGCGGCGCACCTAACGCAGGCTGGGTCACAACGCTTCGACGACTGCCAGGTCGCGGCTGGGCACGCCCTCCATCGATAGCTGGCCCCAGCCCAAGCCCAAGCCCAAAGCCAATCGCTATCCCAATCCCCAATTCCATAATAAATGGGCGCACGCACAGGTTGCTGTCAGTCCAGCGGACAGTCTCAGTTTCGACTGCAAGGCCATTAGACAAAGGCACTAAAAATATAGTTGTAGTTGTATACCCTGTAAGCGAATAGCGCGCAAAAAGGGTAGTTTGAAGTGACGAAATGAAGTTTAACTTCAGTATTCCAAACATGCGATACTATGTATGCATATGTCTAATGAGATCTGCTTTTCTTTCAGCATTGATTTGTAATGCGCCTTATTTTTGCAAATTATGCACATTTATTGAGATATTGCTATGAAAATTCGTATACATGCAATTAATATGTATATTTTGTCAAGTATTCTGAATGTTTCATTAAGATCGTTTGACTGCAAGTCGAGTAACGTTAGATACTATATCATCAAAAAGTTGCAATTTGAAAAAATGTATGGACATGAAAGATATGTAATTTGGTATACTAAAAGTGCTTCTGATAATTTTATACTGATCAGACGATAAATTTATTAGGTATAAGATATTTTATATGTATACAGACTGATTAAAGTAACATGTGAGTTATCCATAACCATGTAATTTTGAGATACAAGAGCCGACTAGCCAACTATTCTAAAAGTTGTACTATAATAAAAGGTTTTAGAGTCGAGTTATGCTAGACTATAGATTGATGAAAGCCATATGTGATTCGCACAGGGTAACTGAGAGTTGGAAGTAGATATAGCCATGCTATTTGGGATACACATTCCACAGCCTACTAGCTAACTATTCCAAAAGTTATGTAATACTTGGTTGCTTAAGAGTCGAGTTACTATAAAAATTCAATTGTAAATATCAAAAATCATACTCATATTATTTTGTACACTCCAGCGTTGTTCACAGGGTATCTGCTAGTCTATCAGTTGTTTGAAGCATTACCCTACTTATTGTTCTTGCGCTGTTAAACATTTCTTAATTAACCAATCTAGTTAAAATTAAAAGTGCGCTCATGTCAGTTAGAATTTTCGTTTGTTGTTGTTGTTGTTGTCGTCGTCCTCAGTTTCTCAGATGCCCATTCGATATTCCCATTTTCATTTTTGCAAATCAATAAATTTCACATAAATGCGACGAGCTCTCGAGTCGATTTCCAAAGTAAGTGCGCTTCTTCACGAACGAGCGCGGGCGCTCCCCTTGGAACACACCCAGCAGCAGCAGCAGCAGAAGCAGCAGCAGCAGAGACTAAGCCCCTACCCTGCCGTTTCCCCTGCAGCCTGGGCTACTTTTATGAGCATTGTTTTTATTGGCTAAAAAATTTCCATTTGATTTATTCTAAAACGGGTGGAAAAGGGAACCGAAACACAGCGGCACCGGAAGTGCCGAGCCAAGCCAGAACTAGCCAACGCACATTTGTCTTTTGTTTTTACTCTCTTTTCAAAAGCGACCAAAAAGAGTTTTTGCGTTTGCAGAACAAAAAAAAAATGCCAAACACAAAACACAAAACCCAAACCCCAAATGAAATCATTTTGATTGACTCTTTTATAAGTGGGGAGTAGTCTGCAAGTGTGTGTGTGTGTTCGGTATTCAGTACTCTGAGTGTATGGTATATTTAGTCGCTTACACATCCGTTCCATTTCGCATTGCACGCATAATTGGCGTTCCACTAAAATAAAAAATAAAAAACAAAAAGTCTGCTTTTGTCTCGGAACGGTCTCGTCCAAATCAAATATATCCGATCCGAGTGTGCGCTTCATCGAGCACGGAGCTCTCCCATATTTGATTGCCGCGTAATTGATCTTCTATTTAAAATCGCTGGGAAATCGTTGGCTCTGGCGGGGCATTGGGGGGTTGCCCTGCAGTTTGCCTGACTGTGACTGGGTGTGTTGTTCTCTTTCTATTTTTTTTTTTTTCGTTTTAGTCATTTAGCAGTCGCTTGTGATTTGCGCCTTTTGTTTTCCAGCGCTTTCCCAAAAAGAAAATCAGTAATCGCCGAGTTGGTCTGCTCGACGCCGGCGGGTCACGCAAAATTCAGTCGCTTTGAGCCGCGCGCGGAGTCAGCAACTCGAGAACTTGCAACGGTTAACGCATTCGATCCTATTCTCAGACTTCAACCACTTCCTCATCCTGTCTAGGGTAAATTTCAAGTGTGTGTGCAGCAAAGTGCGAGTGTTAAGTAAATGACTCACTGAGTGAGGGAAAGGACTGTGATTTTGATTTTGATTGGCAATGGCAAGACTTTGATTCGGTTGTATAATTCGATTAGGTGCTGATTGAATTAAGACGTCAGCGCATCCACCCACAAATCCAAGAGCAGCGACAACAACAACAACAGATTTTTAGCAACAAATCCCAAAGCCAAAACGTATTCTACAGACGCAATATACGTGTCAATGTCTAGCGGCATTCGCGCCTAGGGCAGGCAATATCTAACAGATATAAGTGTATCCAATGCTATAGTTGTATCTGTGTCTGTATCTTTGAGTGTGTGTGTATGTTTGTGTGTGCTATTACAGGTGGCATATAAATCTGTTGAGTGAAAGATTTTGACTTCACAAGCAGCGAGGGCTGATTAAGCAGATCAAATTGATGTTATTCAAAAAAATTGATTAACAAAATTATTGTATTTAATTTTGATTTTTGATTTCTATTTGCATTAACTGAAAATTAGTTTTGAAGTTCTTTCGGAGTAGGGAATGGGGCTTTTCTTTTATTTGTTTTTTTCTTTTATAAACGATAAAACTGATAGGAATATGAGATTGGAAGATCTTTGAGTCAACTTCAGAATATAAATATTTATGAGTCCAAGAATTGATTTTTTGTATAGAGGGAGAAAGAGAATATTAAAAATAATAATAATTATTATTAAATATAATAATTATAATTTATATAAAAATCATGAATTCAATTTTTTGCCATCTCTTTGAAGATTTTGATATTTAAATTTAAATACCGAAGTCCTGCATCTTTAAAAGCATTAATTGATATTTAAAATCTTTGAAGATTTAATTATTTGGATTCATTATATTATAATTATCTATTATAATTATTACAATAAATAAAAATAATTATCATAATAATATAATTTTAATGAATTAATTATAAAAATTATAATTATTGTAATTCATTATAATTATAATATTATATTTAATGAAAATAGTTATTTCTGAATTTATATTCATCGGCAATTCTGGTTTATTTTAAAAGTATACATTTTTCCTGGACAAAGTTTTCTAACTCTAGTCAAACAATTTGACCATCTCTCAATACTTCCACAGCCAGTGTCTACTGTACTTAACAATTGAAACACCTCGTGAGTTTTTTTTTTGTGTGCTCTGTGACTTTTAATTCAAATATAATTTTATAACAGTCTGCGTTGTATCTGTATCTTTGTATCTGTGAAAGTCTTTGTAAATTCTAAACATGCGCCAAATGCTATGACTCATCCAAGTGTGTGTCTGTGTGTGTGTGAGTGTGTGTGTGAGTGTGTGTATTTGTGTGCGATAGTTTCTTTTTTGGTTTTTGTGGCCAAATTTTGAATGGCTGCCAAATGCGGCTTCCTTGGTCGTATTAATTATTGCTGTTCAACGTCGCGATGTTTGTTTGTCAATTTGTCTTCGCTCGGTTTGTTGACTGCAACATTTATTTTGGTTAGAAAACAAGAATAAAAAACTAAAAACGAAAAAACCTGAGCAGCAGCAGACGCAAAACGTTGCGGCAGACGAGCATGAATTTGTTGACAAGTGTAAATGTCAGCACTAGCAGCAGGAAAATAGATATTAGAAAGAAAGAAAAAACTCAACTCAACGATTCGAACTTGCGCCCCTGAAAATGTCATGTGTTGCCCACCGAACCACTGCCCCATCCATAGCATAAGTGTCATTCGAGCCCAAACACTCATTAACCATCATCAACAGGCGTCTGGACACCCAAGAGTCAAACGCCGTACGGCTCCAGCAACGAGCTAGACATCAGCTCCTCGGCGGCGCCCACGCCCCCGCCGCCGCCCACACAGCCCGTGTGGACGCCGCAGCCGTCGCCCGCGCTGAGCGGACGCAAGGAGTTTCGCCCGGTGCGCTTCGAGTCGCCCACATTGCCACGACGCTACACGGCCCAGCAGCAGCAGCAGCAGCAACAACATCAGCCGACGACGACGATCCCGCCCAGGTCATATATAAACGGCAACTGCCCGGTGCCTGCACCACGGAGCAGCACCGCGACCACCACAAGCCTGAGCACGCCCACAACGCTCAACTCGAACAATTCGGACTACGCGGAAACCGATTATTCCAATCAATTTGGCCCAGTGGCTGCCAGTGCCAGTGTCTCCGACAAGATCAAAAGTACATACATACATATATGTGTGGCAATTGGCAACACAATTGCTAGAGCTCAGAAATCTAGAGTATCTCAATTTCACATAGAATTCGTAAAGGTTGCATTTGACTCGAATGACAAGATTACAAATCTTAAAACTCATGACAAGACCAAGTTTATCTATTTACATGAGTTGATAACTTATCTGAGCTGATTATAAGCAAAAGTTAATTAAATATTGTCTATTAATTATTTAATTAATTATACCAGGAACCTGCATACCAAAATTTCAGCTTGAGCATATTTTACAGCGGATTTTAGGACTTGCTTGGACACCTATTCGAAGCATATATGCGTATAAATCTGCTAATATTTTTATGCTTAGAAGCTCAAGTAGAAGATAATCAAATTTCTTTTCTTAACAGTAAAGTTCGGCCAAGTAATACCTGATCTATGATTATCCATTACAATATATATATTTTCAAAACTTTGCTCAACTTGTGAATATTTCGATAAGAAATACATTTTGAATTAGTTAATGCTCTTGAGATTTCATGATTCTAAATTGGAGTCATGTAATTTATTCAAGGCACCAGAAACTTATATATCTTATATATATAAACAACAACACTTTTTTATTAGCTGCTTAAATCATGTTGCCTTAGCTAGTTGTGGGAGAGTTCTAATCCAAGCCCGATCAAGTTGTGGATTAATTTATATTAGCATGTTAAATTTTATGTAGTAGAAAAAAACACTCGTATTTTGCTGCTCAAATGTGATTTGTTTGTCTCTAGTTAATTGATTTGGCTCATAACATTTTTATTCATTTCCATGCATTGACCTTCCATCATCAAAAGCATTTGAACGCTCGGCTTCCACATCGGAGCTATATAGGCCGTTCGCACGCCGTCAACTGTCCGACACTAGCCGTCCCGTCTATAGGCCCAATGAAGTCAGTAAGTATTAACTGTAGGCCAAAGACCATAAGACCAAATCGAGCGCGTTCTCACGTCGTTGATACACAATCAAAAAGAGAGGCCTGCGTGTTGCAACTTAAATGTTTTACACCCGTTCAAGTTAATTTCCCCCAAACCACACGCCCCCTACACTGACCCACACAAAACTAAAATGAAAAACAAAAACTATCTACGGTTTACAGTCTACAAAGTCAAGCACGAGTATATGAGCGAACCGGAAACGGAAAGCGATCGTCCGCGCAAAATGGCACAGTTAGGTCGACGGCAATACGAAGGGATCGGTCCGGTGACCAACGATGGAATGCCCATCATACTGAGATCGGTAAAGATCAGACACAAAATTGCTATACTTTTAGCTAGCTCCTTCGATTCTATTATATCTTCTGTTATTTCTATTGCCCAATGCGCTGCAGGAGGTCCAGGAGCCGCATCAGCATGAATGGTATAAGCGACTCTATCAGACCATACATAAGCAGAAGAATGGCGGTAAATGTTTTGCCACTCAGATATCAAGAACTCGAAGCATTCTAAATGATGATTGAATCAATTGATTGATTATATTTTTAAAAAAATAGTTCATTTTCCATTTCACCTGTCTCCTTTATAATGCTTCAGTTCTGCGCCTGCTGAACTAGTTCTTTAATCCTAACTCTCTCAACTCTTTGAATGTCTTCTATTGTCTACCATATCACCAAAATTACCCCATCCATACGCTTTCTCTCAAAAAAATATAAAACTGTTTTCCCGAATCGCATACAACAGACGATTTTGTGATACGCTACAAGTGTCCCAGAGGTGATTTTTTAATATATTTCTTAATTCTTAATGTAGTCTATTCAAAATTGAGTCTAAGCTTGCCCCCGCGCTCTCTTTCTCTCTCTCTCTCTACACATTTTAATTTTGGCTTTATCGCTCAGCCTGCCTGATTTTTACTCTATTTACTCGATTTATCATTAGTTGGCATGCGGAACTTCGATCTTATTTTTTTGATTGTATATTTGTTTTTCTCATATATTTTCGTGCCGTTTAGCTCATTGGAACGCTTTAATTTAGTTTCTACACTAATCCTAACTTAAGAACCTACTCATGTACTAAGCTTAGAATACAATGCTCTAACATCATGTCTGCTAACACACCAAAACACAACAACAACAACAACAACAGAGATAACAACAACAACAGCAACAACAGCAACATCTGTAGTGCTCGTAAATTTCTAACCAAAAAATATATTCCTTGTTATTCTTTGACTAATCTTGATTTTACCCAAACCCTGCAGCACGTCCCGCGTACAAGAGCAATGGTTATGTCTCAGAGCCCGAGCACAATTACGATTCGGATTACTCGACTGTAAAATATCGTACACCCAATCCTCTACGCGTGCAGTCGGTCTCATCGGCAGTCAATGTGCGCAATCTAAGCCAGGACGATAAGTAAGTAAAGTCTCTGGAATATATTGTTAACATGTATCATATATTGTCACATTTCCAGGTTGTATGGTACTATGCCCAATCCTATAAAGGCGGCACAGAACTCGTACAAGAATCAACCTGGTCGCATCGAGAACTATACAACCGGTCATTCGTCCGTTTCGGAGAAGGAGAAGAAGGAGGCAAGTGGTCCGCCGCAGCATTTAATCACGCACAGAACCTATCGCATTCGATGCTCCCCGACAAATAATAACCAACTATTGTGAACTCGACCACGGCTAATGCTAAACATACTCCATATATTTAATCCCCTCGCTACACTAGCCCATGCTTCAGTCAAATCATTTTCCCCGCATTTCGCTCGACCATTATAATAATCCATTTATGACACGATCTCATAAGCACGCATATTCATAATTGTCATACATACTTCGCGTAGCAATTTTTCTAACTCACAGCAATTATTTTATTATTCACAATTCTAGTGGTGGGACGAAGTGATGGACATCTTTAACGGGGTATGAACGCCAATCTATTTAATTCCTGTTCTAGACACTTAATTTTAGCTATAGATTATTTATTTCCCTTTATTTTACTGCTCACTTTTTCTCTGTTGAGCTGCCCAAAACGTTTTCCGTTCTCAAAGTAACTTCCCTAGTTTATCTAAAAGTTTATCTTATCTATTTCCCGAACCCAATATTTATGCTTAACGCCAAGTGGCTCAGGGAACATACACGCATCCCGCGCATTATAATAGAGTTCGTCGATGATTTTGACAATTGTTCAGTAAGTTATATGGTTATATATAATCCAGTATAGCCAGACAGCTGCAGGGTATCATTGCGTCCACAAAAAAAAAAAAAAAAGGCACTCGAATTACTAATTGGAAAACAAAATCAATGCCTTGAAATCGTTTCACTTAAAGAAAGCTTTTGTTAGCACCTTTTAATATTCATATTTTTTTCTATTATAATCTAGAATTTGGAACAATCGAAATTATCGCCGCTCTACACAGAAGGCAATTTGTCAAGGTATATCACGTTCTAAAATATTTAATCTTTTATCTGAGATCTCGTTTTGCCCACACAGAGCTCTGGCCAAGGAATCGGGCTATACCAGCGATTCGAATCTAGTCTTCCGCAAAAAGGAGCTACCCGTAAGCAGTCCGCTGAGTCCCGTGGAACAGCGACAGGCCTACAAGAGCTTGCAGGCGGGAGGGGAACCGCCTTTGCTGGGCTTCCGTAAGCCAGCGCCCGAGAAACCCAAAGGTGAGCCAGACTCTCTTTGTCTTCTGTAGCTATAAATTAATAACTAAGATTAAGGCGCAGTTTTATTTGTACTAATCCTTCAATTGGTGTTGGTTCTCTCTCCTGCCTTGAGCTCTACTCTTGCGACTTTTTAAACCTAACTTGAGTGTACTTTTCTTAACCATTTGGCATATACTATACATATACACACCCACTGCCACACTAGAAGTTGTTATCCGCAAATGCGTCGAGCGTTCTTTGAAGCACTGCAGCACCGGGCACCCTCAATAAAGTCGCTGCGTTAAGATAATCCTAATACGAACTCTATCTATTCTTCCCATTCTCTAACAACAAAAAAAAAGAAATTGTGGAAGAATTTGAATTTATTCAGATAACGCCCACGCTAACCAAAATACGCGTGAGCACCAAGCCGCTCGAGGAGTCCAAGGAAACGCTACAGCAAGCAGAGATTAAATCTGCACCACCATCTCCTTCTCCTCCCCCACCACCACCGCCTCCACCGCCGCCGCCGCCGCCGCCGACAACTTCAGCTGACAAAATGTTTTCGCACTTCTCCAAGAATTTGCCCTCCTTTATACCCCTGAGCAAGAAGCAACAGCAGCAGCGGGAGCAGCAGCTGCAGGAGACGCCTCCGTTGCCACCGAATCGTCGCTCCTCCTGCACGAAGAGCACCGTGCGCGTGGAGAAGATCACGAGCAGCTGCGCCAAGTCGCGCCACGATCAATGCTTTCAGCCGCCCGGGGGCAGCAATACCCTAACCCTGCGCAAGGTCGCCAGCTCACGTCGTGAGCCCATTTGCCGGTCCAAGTCCACCGGAGCGGTGTCCACGCTGCTGGCCACCCTGACCGCCACCAAGGAGACGCGCACCAAGGACGGCTGCCTGCTGCGAGTCCACCAGCACCAGCAGCATCAGCAGCATCAGCATCATGCGCGCCTGCGCTCCATAAGTCCCAGTCGTCGCCCCCCCGCGCGTCTTCTGGCGCTGCGCCAGTCGAGCCGCAGTCCGGTCGCGTTTGGACGCAGCATTTCGAAGGAGCGCAGCTTTGCCGAGGAGAAGAAGCGTCTGGAGAGCACGCTGCCGCCGAGCCGCACCAATTTCGAGGCGAGCACCAATATCTTGAGGGATCCCTCGCTGAAATCGCCGCAGGAGGTGCGCGAGGCGGTGCGCTCCTATGCCACCTGCAAGGCGCAGCATACGATGAGGAGCAAGTCGCTGCCACGTTTGCGCCACAGCACCGTCAGCACCACGACGCGGCACACCATGTGCCTGCCCCAGGTCAGGCCACAGCAGCTGCTGGACTGCAGTCGGGCGCTGAAGAAGGTGCTGCCCAAGTGCAGCAAGGCGCAGGGTCAGACCGTCAAGGCAATTGCGACGGTGCATCGCAGCGCCTCCCAGGAGAGCCTGCCGCGCAGCAACTCCACCTACTCCATCGACTCGGTGGTGCGGCAGGAGTATGTGCCCATAGCACCGCCCAAAACCTATCTGGGCAAGTCGAAGCCCAACAAGCTGCAGACCAGCCGCAGCGAGGGTCATGTGCCGCGCAAGCGTTCGAGCACCACCAAAACCACTTTAACCAAATCCAAGCCCACGGCTGCCATTGCACAGCAATCGTACAGCGAAACGGTGCGCGAGAAAACCCACTTCTGGAACGATTACAATGCCAAGCAGGGTCAAACCCAAACGACCCACTCGCTGCCGCAGCTGATCAATGGCGGATCGACCAGCGACTACAAGTACTGCTCGCTGGCGGAGCCAGCCTATGCTGAGGATGTCTACGATTACACAGCGGAACAGGCGCCAGCCAGTTGCATTGAGGATCTCGTCTGGAAGTACGAGAGCAAGGCTCAGCCCGGGCCAGTCAGGCCCGCGGCTGTGACGGACATCGCGCGGCCACAGTCGCCACACGCTGAGCTGGGGCGTCGCTTTTCGCCGACGCGCGAGGTGCGCGTGCCGCAGACACAGCAGCAGCAGCAGCAGCAGCAGCAGCAGCGGGAGGTGCGCTCCCCCTCGCGCCGGCGCATAGACAGCCTGCGCTCGAGCCAGCGCCAGGACAAGGAGCAGCAGCAGGCGGTGGCACGCGCCAGCAGCCTGAGCAGCGCCGACGATCGCAGCAAGCGGCAGTCGGGTGGTGCAGGTGGTGCAGGTGGTGCAGCTGGTGATGCCAACGGACTCTATCAGTGCGGGGAGCTGGCGCACAGCGCCACCTCGCTGGTGCAGCTGGAGCGGCACAGTCCGAGCTGTCGATATCGCAACAATTGCGAGCGCTTCACCGAGCTGAATCGCTTCTACAGCACCTTGGAGCGCGTCGGGCAGCTGGAGCGTGCCACCTCGGCGAGCAATTTCCATCCGCTGCGCAAGGATGCGGAGCTGCTGGACTTTGATGAGTGGCGCAAGGTGCGTCTGCACGAGCGCGCCGAGAAGGAGCTGCAGTATCTGGTGGGCAAGCTGCAGATGGATCAGCGCGAGCGCGACTTGCACTTTCGCTCCAAGGACGTGAACGAGATCAAGTGGCGGCAGGATGCGGATCAGGCGCTGCATGCCAAGCAAAAATCCGTGGAGGATTTGCGCGAGAATTTCGAGCAGCTGCAGCTGCTAAAGCAACAGGCACGCGCCGAGGCACAGCTGCCGCCCGTGCAGCGTCAATGGCGCCGGAACACGGTGGCGGATCTGGCCAGCAGCCTGGAGGAGGCAGGAGGCCACAGCCGGGAGCCACAGCCACAGACGGAGCGGCATCTGAGCAACGATCTGGTGAGCACGCTGTCCAAGGATCAAATCAAGAAGATAACACAGCAGCTGAACGAGATCTATGCGGGCAATCGTCAGCCTGGCGCCGTGGAAGAGCAGTATGTGGTCACCGTAGAGAAGGGCTCAAAGCCCAACAGCCATGCCAACACGCTGAAGGTGCGCTGCAACTCGAACATCAGCAAGGAGCAGCTGCTCGGTCCGGTGCTGCGCAAGCGGGAGGAGCAACAGGCGCAGACCCTGCCGCGTGCCACGCGCAGCCAATCGCCGGTGGTGATCGCCCGGGAGACACGCGGGGCCATTGCCGCCAAGAATGCGGAGCTAACCCTAACCAAGCCGCCCGAGGTGCCGCCGCGACCCAAGCCCAAAGGCGACCCGAGGCCAACGAAGGCCGAGCCACAGGAGCCACAGGCACAGGACAAGGAGAATCCCATTAACCAGAAAATACAGTACTTTGAGGAGCGCCAGTTCGAGGAGCCGCCAAAGACCATATACCATGCACGCGAGGACAGCTCCCCGGACGAGGCGGAGGTCATGCGGCTCATCGAGCAGAACATGCAGGCGCGTCAGCAGGCCAGGCACAGTCATAGTCACAGTCACAGCCAGAGTCACAGCCAGAGTCACAGCCAGAGTCACAGTCAGAGTCACAGTCACATGGTGCACACGGAGCTGAGCAACTCGCTCACAGATTTGAGCGGCATCTACGGGGAACGTCCGGCAGCACGCGTAAATTTTCACTTGCACAGCCCGCCCGATCGTCCGCCCGACGACGAGCAGCAGGAAGAACTGCTCAGCTACGAGCATGGTTCACCCGATGGCAGCCTTGAACTCTACGACGCCTACTATCGCTCCAGGAGTCTGTCGCCCCAGTCGCAGGCCTCGGCCTGCTCCAGCTCGTATCTGCAGCGCGTCTATACGGGCGAGGTGCAGAAGATGAAGCAGCGATTCGAGAGCATCCAGCGGGAGCAGCAGTTAAATGAACGGCGTGATTTTTTTGGGCTTAGTACGCTGCGGAAGGCGCGCAGCGATCCTGCACTGAAGACGGGATCAAAAGACGCCTCGGGCAACGCGACGGATGCGTTGCCGGTGCAGCCAGCTGGACAGGATGTCGGCCAGCTGACGCACAAATTCGAGCTGCGACATGGCGCAACGCCCTCGCCGGAGCGCGGCAGACGCAAGCAGCGCGGCCTACTGATGCCGCACATAGACATCATCAGCAAGACGGCCGAGCTGCTGCCGGCCAAGGCGAGTCCCACGCGCAGCAGCAACAGCTGCTCCAGCCCGGGCCACGTGCAGTCGCTGCGCCAGCGCTACGAATCACCGGAGCCCGCTGGCCAGGCACAGAGCCTGCCCCAACGCTACTTGTCCACCTCGCTGGCGGATTTGCGTGACGTGCACGAGAGCATATCGCCACATTTGAGCGGCGATTGGGTGGCGCACAGGCATCCGCAGCGCACGCCGGCGCTGCCCAAGAAACCGCAACGGAATCCGGCGTTGCGCGCCAGCTCCAACTCGCCGCCGCGTCCGCCCAGGACCCAGCTGCAGCAGCAGCAGCAGCAGCAGCAGACAGCGGACATCTTTGCCAATCAGCCGTTCGATCCGCACAAGCATCGACCCAAGGCGCGCTATGTGCCCGATGGCGCCGATGCGGCAAGCAGTGCTGCCCGCCGTTGCCCGGCCAACAGCTTGGAGCGTCTCAAGCGCCACGCCCTAGCGGTCACATTTAAAGGTAACAGGTAGAGCTTGGCAGTGTGGACAGTGGGTGTGTTTTTCGGGGCTGCCATCTGGCTGAAGCTTCAAGTTTGCCCTTTAATCTCGTAGACGCTTGGTTCTTTCTGGGTTTGGCTTCAAGCTTGGCTTTAAACAATTGGTTTTTCTAGACATTTCGAAATTATATATCCATATTCCTTCCGTATTGCATTGTCATTGTTGGCGCAGATTTTGACTCGAGCGCCGCACCACCAATACCCCCACAGCCGCCGCTCAAGGGCCTGGCCAACCCGAACTCATCCTACGAGCCCTACAGCCCCTACAGCCCCTACAGCAACGGTGATCAAATTGATTCGGGCACAGGTGAGTCTCCAGTTCGCCAACGTTGGGCTTCACAAATCGCTGCTTGCAATTCTACTAAAACAACTTGTACTAAAAATCGTTCAACTCCGGTAAAAGAGTTTACAAATCCTAAATTTATAATTAAATGATATCTTTTGAAGAGCGTGTTCTCATCTGTGTCTTAACAGAGTTCAAATTTGATATTTGGGCTCACTCTAATTGGGTATTTGACTTGTACTAAAAGTGCAGTAAGACGTTTACTAAAATTAAGTGTTCTAAATAGTATTAATCTTCAATATTAGCGTCTGAAAATGGGTTTCACTTTTCAATTGAATCTTTTACAAATTGATCTAAATATGAAGAGCGTGCTCTCATCTGTGTCTTAACAGAGTTCAAATTTGATATTTGGGTTCACTCTAATTGGGTTCACTTGAGCCATTAACTTTTATTTAATTCAATGGGTTCAAATTTTGTTCTACTTTAATTATTTATGAATTTCACTAATTCGAATTTTTGGGTTCACTCTTCATTTTGGATTTTAATGTTTAAGAATTCATGTGTACTAAAACAGTCCCAACTTAGGTCCACTCTAATAGTTTTTCTCAATAATTGACCGGAATCAATTTTGGTCCACTCTAAAAGTGTCTCTCAATAATTGACTTAGCAATATTTGGGTTCACCCTGATTGGGCTAAAGTATTTGACTTGTACTAAAAGTGCAGTAAGATGTGTACTAAAATTAAATTCTAAAATTATTAATCTTCAATATTAGCGTCTGAAAATTGGTTTCACTTTTCAATTAACTTTTAAGAATTGATCTAAATATGAAAGTACTAAAAGCTCATATACTCTGGGGCTCTTAAACCTTGATACTTATTGCTTTTGTATTTAAATTATTTGTGCTAAAAATCATGTGCACTTATATTTCCACACACGTATAAGAGTTCATAATGGGGTGTATTTTAAAAATTAAAAAGCAATGCTCTTCAAAAGCAATTCAAAGTATGAGCTATTCTAAAAGTGTGCTAAAAATGTAGCTGAAATATTTTATTATCATTCCCAACCTGTTTTTGAATGTAAAGGTATCCATTTATAAAATAGTTGATCTAAAGAGGTTCCCTATTAACTGTAAAGTGGCCTTAAGTTAAGTTCTAAAACGCTTCTAAAACTTATCTCCAAATAGAAAACATTTGACGTTTGTCTAATATTAAGTCCTTTTCTTCGTTTCCAAACTGACCACAATTTAATTGTCTGAAGAAAATCTGATCAAACGGCGAATTCGTAGGCAACCCCCCTGGAAAAGTTGCTAGTCTACGCCACTGCGTGCTGTTTCACATTCAATGACCTTTGCGAAATTCCGCTTTTAAGAACAAATTTCCGCAATTGCTGCAATAGCATTTTGAAGGTGCGCCGCGTGCATTAGCTGGCCAAATTAATCGATAGCGCCAATAACAACAGAAACAGAAAGAGAAACATAAACCACCAGACTGGCGGACAGTGTTGACCCGCTTAGCACGCGCCACCTGTCCGTGGCACGAGCCCAGCCCGAGACCGAGTCCGAGTCCGAGACCGAGACAGGGACCGAGAAACGGAAATCCACCCCCAGTGCCCGGCGGCACACACGTTGCCATGGCCAAAATGTGGCGGCTAGAAAAAAACAACAAAACCTGGTCGCAGGTGAGTTACCTGTCGCGGCCTTTTTTCCAATTTAGTTAGTTTCACTTTTCCGTGCCAAAAACGTCGCTCGACTCGATTTCCTAATTAAATGCGGCAAAAAATAGAACGCGACGCGCGTCAATTTCCACTTACATAATGCACCACTGAGCGGTGCAAAAAATAGAAAAAATATCCAAATAAATGAAAAATAAATAATAATAAAACGAGGCATGATACATCAAACGCTAGCGCCGCGACGCAGCAACACCTACGCGCTGCAGCATACACCTGGCAACAGCCACCGGAACAGCAGCAGCAGCAGCAACAACAAGAACAACAACAACAACAGCCGCAGCAGACGCAGTCCCTCCGCAGCGGGAGGTGGCAATCGCGTGCACTGGCGACAGGCGCATCAAAAGCTGCACAGCAGCTGCAATGATTTAGAGCTGACAGATGACAGGCCACAGCGGCAGCAGCAGCGGCAGCTTTGGTGGCGCGTGGACAACAACAACTACGATGACTGGCCGCAGCAGCGTCCGTTGAGCAGCGGTGCCGACGGCGGCAACAGCATCAAGCTAACGCCTGCCGCGCTGCATCAGAGCGTCTGCGACATGCCCAACTGTGGCAAGCTGCTCTGGCTGCACCGCGAGACAGCAGCGGCGCCCATGGTGCCACCTCTGCCAGCAGCAACAGCAGCAGCAGCAGCAGCAGCAGCAGCAACAACAACCACAATGAGCTATCACATTGTGGGGCTGCCACACACACCGTTGCCGGCGCAGCGGCAGGCATATTTGGCCAATCGGCATGCCATAGGCGCCTCCATGCCGCTGCTCATGTGGCAGCAACAGCAGCAGCAGCAGCAGCAACAGCAGCAGCAACAGCAGCAGCAGCAGCAGCAGCAGCAGCTAAGCGGCAGTCAGTGTACGCTCATTTAATATGACTGCCCCTCCCCCCAGCTCTTTGTAATTTTTGAGGCATACGAAAGAAAGCCCGCCTGCCACGCCCCCCTCGAGACCAAAAACGTTCACTTTCTCATTTGATTAAACGACCTTCCTGTTTGCCGCTTTCTCACGGTTTTTCGCGAAATGCAAAAAAACTCGTTATCAAACGTCGCGCTGCGAGAAACAGAGAGAGAGAGAGAGAGAGACTCAGAGAGCAACTGATAGTGAGAGAGTGAGAGCGAAAGAGATTGTCTTCTCTGTCTCTATCGAAGCTTTTTTCATGCAGCTCACGTTTTACACGAGTTCGTGATAAAAAACAGCACGTAGTTGGGCGCTCTGAGCTTGTGAGGTGCAACGATCTTTAGATGCGAGTCTTGTGACTGGGAGAAATTGGAACTTGAAGTACTCAAAATAATATTTAAATATAATCGGGAGATTTTTGTTTGTGCAAGCTTAAATATCTACAAAATGTGAGCCCTGCCAATGTAAAATTGGCACAGATTCAATATCCTGGCAAACATAAACTCTATTTCAATATAATAAACTATTTTTTTTTAAACAAATAGTTAGGTAGCTGAATAATAGTTGAAATCAACTTACCCAATAGTTCCAATTGCAGTTTTTTAAAATAATGATCCCATTTTCCGGAGTGAAAGAGAGTTTTCTTTTCGATGAACTTCCATAGAGACCTGAAATAATCAGACATATAATTCCCCATTTATATTATAAAAGCCTTATGTTTACATCAAGCAATCATATACAGATAAGGATCAAGAATATTATATAGTACAAAAGATTTGCAGACAAACAGACAGCGGAATATCCTTCCTTAGACCTATGGGACTAGAGGCTGACTCTCTTCTTCAACGGGGTAACACTTAAAAAAAAAATTTTTATAGATTTTTATTGGAATCTTATATTTTTCTATTTCAAGTAAATTTTACTCTTCAAATCACTTTCATATATATTTACAAAAGCAACATTTCTCAGATTTATTTGAGAAAGCTTGGGGAAAAGAATAATTTATAATAATACGAAACATTAAGAAAAGTGACCCTTTTATCACAAAATCTATTGGGCTATACATTACACATTTAAGTATTTTTTCTATTAAAAACTGACCGTAGCTAATTAACAGTAACAGCAATTAACATGCGCATTAACATGTGTCATCACGTTAAACGTGACTGTTAAATGCCAATGTAACTGCTTTTGGGATAACATTGATTTTTAAGTATGTAGGTAGTGCTTAAAATATATAAATAATACTTGTGAAAATAAGTGAAAAGTAATTCTAAAATATCTAAAATTCCGCTTCAATCAATTGGCCATTGTTTTGACCCACTGCAAAGCAATGTGTCATCAAATTCACGTACACGCGCTTCTCTTATCAGCAGTGCGTGAGGTAATTGCCCCACTGTAAGCACAGTCAAGTAATTCACAGCAATAACAATGAGAAGAAGCAGCAGCAGTAAAGTCTGAATAAACGTGAGATTTGGGGAGGGGCGCCAAAGAAAACGGCATTCGTTGTACGACGATAACTAAACGAATTTACGCGACCAGCTAAAAAAGGGGGGCTTTCAGCTCAGTCTCTCAGTTGTTCAGTTGCTCAGTCTCTCAGTTGTTCAGTTGCTCAGTTAGTCGGTTGCTCAGTTTCTCAGTCTTTCAGTTTCATTCATTTTACATTTCAGTTTCGGTTTCAGTTGAGCGCAACGCGTGCGACAGAGCAGTTGGGTACGTGCCGCATTGAGATCGGTTTCGGGTTCGGGTCTGTTCAGCGAATCGAGTCTTCTCGCGGTCTTTATCAGGCTGTCAAAAGCCTTCGGAGATTACTATCCGATGAGTTGCCAGCGATTCTGATTGATTGGATGACTAATCACAGGGCGGGGGGTTGGGGTGGATTACAAAATGCTTTTAAATAGCTGATTAACCCGCTTACAAGGCAGCAAAAGCCAAGGAAAAGCCGGCATAACTGGGCGTGCAAGTGCATTACACCTATGTGTGTGTGTGTTTGTGTGTGTGTTGTTGTTGTTGTTGTGTGCAGTGAAAGATGAAAATCGGCAACACTTTCAAAACGCTGCAAATTGCGGCGCCACAAACAAATCAGTGAAAGTGAAAAACTCTCAAGTGACAATTAAGCTTTTTTCTTGTACAACAAAAGTTTTTCTTGTTGTGCTTTATGCTTTATGGTTTTTTAAGCATTTTGTCATTGTACAAGCACAACAAATATTTGTGCAGCTGTTGGCTTTCCCCTCTCCTTCCCCTCCCCCCAATTCCACACCTTTAACATAAGTTACCATGAAATTGTCTAGCGGCAATTACACAAAAGAAAAATTTCTATTTATTTGTGGGTCGGTTGGGATTTTTGTCTTGCTTGGCTGCTGCGCAATTCCATTAGAATTCGCTTTGAGACTTTGTTTGATTTCTAATTGTGTTTAACTGGCATTCATATCAGTAGAGCGTTCTATTAATTCGCTCCCAAGTTCATGAGAAACGCGGTCACGTCACATGCAAATGCATGGAAAGACTCCCAACTATGCGGCACAAGGCCAAAGTAAATATATGAATACCACAGCTCTGTCTGTTGTTGGACTTGTAAATCACTTTGGCTAAATGTCTTTTTCGAGGTTCAGTTCGTTAGCAAGTATTTTTAGCTGTTCATTGGAGAGTTTTGCTTGGCTTAAAACCACTTCTCGGGGCTTCAATTGGGTTTAGGTTGGTTTGTGATTAGTTGAAGATCCGCATTTGCATGACCAATATTTTTCTTGATTTTATGATCACTCCATTAGGAGTCTATCATAAAGAGGAACTCTTGTTTTCTGTGATTTTTCTAATTTGAGCGTTATATGACAATTTTAAAGCTTATTTGAAAATCTAATAAACAATAATTGTTTTGATTTTGTCCTTATCCCATTAAGAGTCTATTATTTATCCCTATTTATCGCTGATTTAAAATTTTAAACCTAGTTTATCATAAAGCGGAAATCCTTTCTTCTCTGATTTGTATATTTTAAGCCTTAAAAAAGCTTAAGCTTTCTTTGATAATGTTATAGATCGCATTATACTTATCCCATAAGTGTTAATTGTCAAGATGAAGTCTTATATTCTCTGAATTAACTATTCTGAGCCTCAAAAGAAAAGTTCAAGCCTTTTTGGAACACTTAATATATAATAGATTTTATACATTTCCCATTCGGAGTTTGTAAAAACTCATATTATGAACTCATATTATCTCTAATTAATCTAAGTATTTAAAATTTTACACATTATTTGAATACTTAATATTAATTCAATGTTTTGTTTTTATACTAATCCCATTTGCTTTTATCATATAGAGGAACTCTTTCTATTCGTTGACGTCTATTTTAAACCTTAAAAGAATATCTTAACCCTTTTTTCAATGTTTAACATATGAAATAGTTTTGCATCTTATATACATCCCATTTGGAGCCTATGATGAAGGATAAGCCCTAAGTTTATCTGATTTAACTATATTAAATCAGAAATAGAAAATAATTTCCCTTTATTATTAATTTATTTATTTATTTTATACATATTCTTTTATCCGGAAAATTATTACCAGAGAAATATGTTCGACATTTCAAAATTTAAATTGCTTTTTTGTTTAGGTAAATATATTCCCAAAATAATAAGGCTCATAGCCCTTATTCTCAAAAAAGCTTTTTTCCAATACCTCTTTTGACTATTTAAAGATATAGGGGTACTTAATACTAATCAGTTTCCCTATAATGCTCGTCCGAAAAATTGTTCGTAGATTCCATCTGATGGTCGGGTCTGAAACAATGATAACAATAAATTTATTGTACAATTTTTAAATGACCAATTGCTTAATTTTCCAATGATATAGGGGCGCCAATATTATTTGTAGCTAATCATGGGCGTATTATTATATAAGTCTATAAAACAAATGAACCCTTTGAGCACAGCTTGAGCAATAGGCAGCTTTAAGAAATTGTTTCAACAACCACTTCGACCGGCTGCCCGTCAGTCAGAGAGCCACCCACTCAAAGCCGACGCCCAGTTGGCACCACTTTCGTCTCAATTGGTGGCTCATTTAGCTATCAGTTGATGCTAATGCGCATTAACTTCAATTGCGGCTCATTTTCTATACGATGAGAAACGTTAATTCAATTTGAAGACCGTCTCAGGCTTATATATGCTTATGTATATTATTGTTTTGCTACTTTCCCACTTGGACTTTGTTGGATGGGTTATCTGCAGCTCTGGTCTCTGGGTCTATCTGCTTAGCGAGGCGTGCGCTCATCATCAGCAGCAGCAGCAGCAGCAGCAGCAGCAGCAGCAGAGCGTCAGTTAACGTTGTTTATTTGCTTACCAATTGGCAAGCACAGACTAGCTACAGATAGAGATAGCTACAGCTGCAGCTACAGATACAGATACATAGACAGTTACAGACACAGCTACAGTTACAGATAAGAGCTGAGGCTGGTTTCGTAACATTAGCGGCGACAATTTTTGCGGTTAGCTCGTCTTACACTTGCCCTACGAGTCGTTTCCCCCCATTTGTTTATTATTTTTAGCGTCGTTCATAAATAATATTGAGCCAAGTTTTGAGCTTAAGTCCAGGACTGGAACCAACCACAAAAACTGAGCTAAATCTGAGGCTTTTTTTTTTGGCAATTTGCTTACCTGCAATTTACTTATGACATTTCCCAATTGTTATTATGACACAGACGTGAATATACACTTCAAGACACCGATAAGGCATGAGTACAAGCAGAACATATCGGAGGAGGAATTAGCTATACGACAAGCGGAGCATATGCAGAAATTGTATCAGGAGGAGCGCAGACGCAAGTATCTACAGGAGCTGCAGGACATGAATTCGCGACGACACACCGACAATTTTACACCCTCACAGAAATCGCCAATTGCCTTGAATCGTTACGATGATTTCCCCACAGACGTAACGCTCAAATCTCTGGTGGGGCCCAAAACAGTTGCCAGGGCCCTCTACAACTTCCAGGGACAGACCTCCAAGTAAGCAATAAACAAACCTTTAAACCAAATGAATAAAAGTATAATACGAAAGCTCTTCTTCTTAATAGGGAGCTCTCGTTCCGCAAGGGCGACACCATCTACATCAGGCGGCAGATCGATCCCAACTGGTATGAGGGCGAGCACAATGCCATGATTGGACTGCTGCCGGCCAGCTATGTCGAGGTAAGTCCGCCAGTTCCACTTCCAATTGCCACGCCCACTTACTGTTCGATTGCTCTGTTACAGATTGTCAGTCGGGATGGCGCCCGCACGCCTGGCAAGCGCCCATCCGAGGGTCAGGCACGTGCCAAGTACAACTTCCAGGCGCAGTCCGGCGTGGAGCTGTCCCTCAACAAGGGCGAGCTGGTCACACTGACTCGTCGCGTCGACGGCAATTGGTTTGAGGGCAAAATAGCCAATCGCAAGGGCATTTTCCCGGTCTCCTATGTGGAGGTAAGTCTGAGCTGTTAATTTTCCAACAATTTGTCACTAGTTTCAATATAGTAATTCTTTTCACTTTTATATACGAGATCTGTGTGTTATTTATGTCCATTTAAATGAGGTTAACCATAAGGAAACAAATCTGCTGTCCTCCATTGTCACGTGTGCACAAATGTTTGTTATATTATACACATATCCTTTTTGATACATCAAATTCCTTAACCATGGACCTGACAAACCAAAATGTTTTTCTAAAGAAGCAATCTCTTTTCCAGGCTAGTTTTCTCATTACGATTTCTGATGCACCCTTCATAGTTGCTTTAAATTGCATCTCAAGCAAAAAACTGGCATCATCCTTGGATACTGAACAGGATGTTCTGTTTATTATTAAGAATAAGAGTTTCTAATTATTGTTATACTACGTGTCCTTCAGGTCTTTAGAATTCTTTCCATTCCTTTTGCAGAAATCCATCTCCAATGTCATCAAGTTTTCTTCTTAAATATAAACTTTTTCTCTTTTATTTTTTTTTGGATCACACTCATAGTTTATTTTTTTTTTTTTATACAAATGTTCACTTTAAATAAACTTTGCCTTTTTATCTTATCTTACAGTTCTCTGTTGCATTTTTAGCCTTGTCCAAAACCTATTCTCCAGATTCACTTTATCTTTCGTTACATTTTTTTAAAAATATATATTTATTTTTTTAATCACTGTAATTAACACTAACTTTTTATCTATTTTTTGTTGTTTTTTTTTTGCAGGTCTTAACCGACATTGGTGCCGAAGATATTGCAGCTAGAACGACAACCGTCATCAACACTCAGAGCACCACGAATCTGCGTCCAAATCTGGACGTGCTGCGCACAAATATCAACAACGAGTTCAATACTCTGACCCAGAACGGAGCACATCCGCCGAATGGTATACTGAAGGAGACCCGCACGCTGCACAAGACAGACGCCCTCCACGTGGACACCAGCTCGGAGCCCTTGACGTGCGTATCGAGCAACTTGAATCAAAGATTGATTTAGTTAATTAATTTCTTGTTTTTTTTTTTGGATCACAGTTATCGTGCGCTGTACAAATACCGACCACAGAACTCCGATGAGCTGGAGATCTTTGAGGGGGATCTGGTGCAGGTGCTGGAGAAGTGTGACGATGGCTGGTTCGTGGGAACTTCGCAGCGGACGGGCTGCTTTGGCACATTCCCCGGCAACTACGTGGAACGTGCCTGAAAACTGAAAACTCGAAATGGTGGAAAGAGCATTACGAACCGTTGCGATATTTGTCTATTGCCTTGGCAACAAGTGGAGAGAACAAAAATGAAAGTAAACTATGCAAAAAATTCAACTCTAAACTTAATGAATTTGTAGTCCAAAGCCCAGCCAAGGCAAAAGCAATTATTAATTATTTATATGAATTATAAAACCTTATAATTTCAATTGTTGTTAAAAAAAAAACAATATCAGCTGCTTAATTTTGCCGATGTTTCTCTTTTAATTTAAATAATGTACAACTATTTATTTATTTTTAAAGAAATGTTGAAATTATGTTTATTTATAAAAAAAAATACACAAAAATATTAACCAGATGTTTGAACCACACAGCCCGCACACACACACACACACACACACATACACACCAAATATCCAAAAGTTGAAGCTAAGATATTTTTTCTCTATAAACTTATTTTTTCGTTTACCTACTAATTTTAACTAGTCACAGCTAATTTCCAAAAAAAAGTTAATTTGAAAAAAATACCACAAAAAAAAATAATCAGAGAAAATATTTATGATTTTTTTGCGTAGGAATCAAAACTGATTTTGCGCCATTTGAAAACGTTGAACACCAAGTGCCTTAAATATAAAATGTTAAAATGACTAAAAAGAAAAATAAATAAATAATTAAATTAAATAATAAATGCATAAAAACAAGTGACCTTCTGTTGTGTCGACAATGCTAATAAATTAATGTGCGATTATTATACATTTACATAATATTATTGAAAAAACTAAATTTGTAATTTTATGAGCGTTTATTACACAGACACCTGTTGCAAGCGAATGCGTATTAAGTAAATAAAATAAACAAAACAAAAAAAAAAAAAAAAATAATCATAATAAACAAACACCAAAAACAAATAAATTGTTTTCATTTCTAATCATAAATACAATTTATTTATTGTAGGTGGTTTAACAAGCAGCTTAAATGTAAATAGCGCAAGGGAAATTGTTTACACGTGACAGGTTTCAAGATTAAACGCTTTTTGTGGTTTATTATAAATAATTAAATTGACCATATTATAAAAAAGTTAAGTTTCTTAATTGAAATTTGGTTTATACGAAGCTTGTCTCATTGCGATTAAATATTCATGGTGTTAATTAGCAAAGCAAATGGATATATTAAAATTTCGTATTAAAAATATTCGAATATTTATAGAAAGAACAACAAAAAATGAGCTGGCTTAAATCACGACTTCAGGTTTATTCATTTTTTGGACTTTAGCTTTAATATTATTTCATGTAGATTTCCTTTATGTCGCGTATTTGATACTGATAAATACCATGAGCCTTAACACAATTTAACAACTCGCATAAACGTTGTTTCAGTATTTAATTTACATTTTATTACATATATTTTGTACTCGTCTGTTTTTTGAGTACCTTCAAAGAAGGAGGTTTAGCTAAAGCAAGCTTTTCCTTAAGTTTCCTTATCCTGCCAGTTATCAGTCGCTTTATATATATAAATAACTTATCACAATTCGCAAGCTCGTATAAACATTGTCACAGATTTTACGGCAACATTTTATAACCAGAAGTTTTCTCGATGTCTGTCACGCATAAACTGAAATCTCAGATCACGTTTGTGCCAATTTGCGTTTTCTTTCCTGTTTGAGCTCCCGCTTGACCGCCCGCTGTTCCAGCTCCTCGGTGTACTCGGCGTACATGGCCAGCAGCGCCGGATAGAGCTTGTGATAATGCTGCAGGTCATCCACGGTGACCTGCATATTGTCAAAGGCAATGGCCACGTGCTGCATGTCCTCGCTGCTGGGCAGGCGCGGGCACTTGGCATAGCGCTGCGAGAAATGGGTCAGAATGATGTGCTTGGCCTCCATATCACGGCCCTGTTGTATGGCCTGCGAGATGGTGCTGTGCGTCTTGATGCGCGCCTCCTCCTCCAGGTCATCCTCCATGGTAGCCTCGTGTATGAGCACCGTCGAGTTTCGTCCCAGCTCCACCAGATCCGCACAGGGCATTGTATCGCCGCTGTAGGTGACCTTAATGGGCGTCCCCTCGTGCTGCGCCTGCAGCGTGAGGCTGACGCCAAAGGCATGCGGGCAATGCCGCACCAGGCAGGTGGCTATCGAGGCAATGCCCAGCTGCTCCACCTGCTCGCCGGCCAGCGGCTGCTCCAGCAATTCGCCATTGCCCACCAGCGTGTAGGCATCCGCAATGTGCTCGATTTGACGATTGTAAAACTGCAGCCACGGTTCGATCTGACGTGGCGCCAGGAGAAGCAAAGGCGACGCCGGCGCCAAACGCTGTCGCTCGCGCAGCAGCCCAATGAGTCCAATGTGATGATCCGCATGCAGATGGGAGACATAAACCGCCTGCAGCTGTTGCATGACCTGCCGCGCACGCTCACGTCCATAGAGACGCACGATCTGGCCGTGGGTGCCCTCGCCGCAGTCGAGCAACATAAACGCCTCCGCGGCGGTCTGGATGAGAATGGAGCTCACGTTGCGGGTTTTATTGGGTATACAGGAGCCCGTGCCGAGGAAAATGATGCGCGGATAGCTGTTGCTCGGTGTCTTCAATGTATCCTTGATGTCGGCCTGCAGCTGAGCGAGCAGCTCTGTGAAGCCGGGCACCGCGTGCGTCTCCTTGATGTACTCCTCGGGCGTCAGCCTGGCCTCCAGAGTGCGATCCAATCCTGTAGCGTAAAGATTTGCGATTTCGGGATACATTAATCAGGTTCCGGTCAGGATATTTGTTATTTAGATTCCATGAGATGAAGCAAATGAAGTAGTTCAGGATATTACAACTAGATTCCATGAAACGCAGTGTATGAAGCAGGTGATGAATGGAGAAGGCGGAGTCGAAGGTAAAGAGAACAAATGTGAGCCCAAGTCGAGAGTGAATACAAATTTTGGGAATAGATTCAATAGGAATTTTCAAAATAGTTTCCATAAAATTAAAATTTAGCGAACTCTTGAGGAATACATCAACAAATGAGGGCCATATTATGGAAAGGAAAAAGTTAAAACTTTCTATTTAAAGTGTTAAAGAACCCAAAATAAAAGCCCAACAAGAACAATTTTTTAAATATGTAAACATAAATTTTACTATTTAAAAAATAACCACAATTTACTCAACTTTTTAAAGATATATTCGAAAATTCGCAAATGCATACAAAAAATAGGAATCCCTCCCAGTTTGGGGCAGTTATTGATAGAGCAGCAAAATAAAACCCTGAACTCTATAATGAACCCTAAAAGCTGGTATTAAATATAAGTATACCTAATACTATATATACACTTTAAGTATATAGAGTATATTATGGTCTATATATTCTATAGGCATTCTCCTATTTAATACAAAAATGATCTTAGACAATTCATGTGATATACTTCAAAGTTCCCAAGTGAATATGTGAAGTTTGTTGGATTGTGATATATGATGTGATATGATACGATATGATATGATTTATGATATGTTATGATATGATACTATATGATATAGATAATTATTTTCACTCACCCTTTTTAGGTCTTAAATGAAAGCTGGTCATGGAAACAACGCCCTGTTCCTCTTGCTGCTTCAGTTCCTTTATGGGCACCTCACTGTCTTCCTTTGTTTCCTCCGACCCGTGTCCGTTATCCAGCTTTGTTTTCTTGAGGCTGTGGCTAAGCTTCGTGCTCTGCCAGCTCTGTTGCAGCTCAGTGGACTCGGCGAGCAGTGGAAAGATGCGCGGCGCCAGCTGATGCAGCTGATATTGAATGCGATGTGCGGCCGCATAGCCGGAGAAGGGATTCTGCGGCGAGTTGAGATAAATGTGCTGGGTGCCGGGCGAGAAGTTGGCCCCCATAAAGCTGCTATACTGCGCATTGGCTGTCAGTTCGGGCGGACTAAAGTGCACGACGAGCGCCACCTCAGTTAGCTCCGAGGCGGCCAGCTGCTTGTACTGTTCAGCCTGGGCCTGTAAGGAGTTCAGGTACTGCTCGCTGGGCACATCTATGAAGACAAAGGAGAGCGCCGTTTCGCCTGGCTCCGTTACATCCACGGAACGCACCACTTTGCCACAAGGCAGGCTCACATCCTGTCCATTTTTGAGCTGACCCAGCAGCGGACCCGGCGGCACGCCCGCCTCCACGCACTTGACCAGATTGAGCGCGCCCGGGCGTGGCTTCAGCTTGCATATATAGCTGAGTACGGGCTGCGCCGGCTGCTGCTCGCTGCGCAGCACAACCGGCTGCACGCTCAGTATGGAGTCCTCAAACTGGGCGCCCAATGTGCTGTCTATTGTCTGCATCTGCAAATTCTTGAGCACCACAAAGCGACGCATGCTCTGGAGCATGGTCTCTAAATGCGGTGGGCCATGCAGGCCCACATTGCGCACGCCCGCATCCTGTATGGTTAGCGCCAGGCCGGGCAGCCCGCCCACTGTCGTCCACGTGTTGCGCGTCACGAAGATGTGCTCCAAACGGGACAGACGCGTCTTGTGCTCGTGCGCCAGCCGCTGCGTGCCCTCGCCGCAGTTGAACAGGTAACGGGACTGGTCGGTGAACAGATAAACAGCGCCCGGTGCTCCGTTAGCGCCTGCGCCCAGCACCTGCAGATTCACAGAGCCCGGCACCACAGAGCTTAACTTTTTGCGCAGCACATTCGGCTGGCGTTCGTATTTAAGTGGCGGCTTTGGCCGAGCCGTATCCTTGGCATCTGTAACTACTTGGCTACTCATCCTGGTGCAATTTTCTGTCAGAGTGCGTAGCGTTCCATGCGGCGCGATTCGTTGCAATTTCAACATAGCCAGCCACATTTCGCGTTTACCGTGCGTGAATCAGCTGTTTGGCGGCTAGAGATGGCAAAAGTGCAATGCAGTCAGACAAAAGCTCAATGCTACCACACTTGCCCACGTTTTTTCTAATGGTAGCTGGTAGACGCATATCGATAGTCAGCTGTGGTTAAGACTACGAACATAATATTCGCAGCAGTTACACAACAGTTGGCCAGCCTAAGCGGGTGAGGCACTTTTGCAACCTCTTGTCGGCTTGTCAACAATGGCAGAACTGTTTGAGGAACAGAACGTCAGTAGCGCTGTAAAACTATCGATTAACGATATGCACAACACATAGCAGAGCACGCACGTGGGACTCACCGCGTCTGTTTGTCCGGCTACAAATCCTCAACAAAAATGGTTTTCTTTACATGCAACATTTGCGGCGAGTCCGTTAAAAAGCCATCAGTGGAGAAGCATTATCAGACACGATGCCGCGGCAAGACAAAAAACGTGTCGTGCATGGATTGCCTCAAAGATTTCTACAATGAGGAGTACGTTGCGCACATCAAGTGCATCTCGGAGGCACAGAAGTACTCCAACCAGAACTTTGTGCCCAAGGAGCCGAAGAACAAGAACGCCCAGAAACAGGAGAGCTGGATGGACATTATACGCGCCATACTGGACAGCAAAGAGTATGAGTTGACGGCGTCCGTGCGCAGCGCATTCCAGCGACTCCAGAGCGTGGACAACGTGCCGCGCAAGAAGGCAAAATTCGAGAATTTTGTGGGCAATTGCATGCGCATGCCCCGCCAGCACGCAGCCCAGGTGTGGGACATACTCGAGAAGGAGCTGAACAAAATGAAGGAGGCCAAGCAGGCGGAACTGGAGGCGGCCAAGGCCGCCAAGGAGGCAGAGGCCGCACAAGAGCAGGAGCAGGAAGCGCCGCCGAAAAAGAAGACCAAGCTTGAGAATGGCGCAGTAAAAGCAGCTGAGCCAGCAGCAGAACCAGCTGCTGCTGCTGTGTCGGAGGAGACCAGCGAATTTGATTGGGCTGCACAGCTGCTGAAGCTGGTGTCGAAGCAGCCCGATGGCATTTTCCAGGAGAAGCTCAGGAAGAAGCTGCTGAAGAAGTACACAAAGCACTTGGCCGTCACGGAGCTAAGCGAGAAGCAGGCAAAGAAATTTGACAAGCGCTTTGACAAGCAGCTAAAAAAATCGGATGCACTACAGCTGGAGGGAGATCTGGTCAAGCCCATCTAGCTGCACATTAATCTCTGGCGTAATTTAGCTCGTATGTAAACTGTAAACGTTAGAAGCCGATTAAATTTGTAAGCAACTGCCAACTCCTACAACTGGGTTAAATTGTCCAGTTATAGCTCCTTCTTGCAGGCTGCTACACAGCTGTGGCATCTGCCTGCCGCTGCCCAATCTTGTGCCGGAATTCTTGCTCTTAACACCTGCCTTTATTACATCTGTAGGTGGCAATAAGGCTTGCAACATGTTGCACACAGCTGCTGCCTCGCTGTCTCTATGCATATTTCAAATGTTGCATGCACTCGCGCAAAAAGTCGCGTGCGACACGGCATTGCGGCGTCTGGTGAAAGCGCTTGGGCGGACACTTCAGGATCATCTCGTTGGCCACGCACTCCAGCACCAGACCCGGATACGGATGACAGCCGTGCGGCGCCAGACGCTTGGCCAGAGACTGCACGCCCTTGTGGCTCAGCAGCGTGAGAGCTGGCGGGGATTCGCAGAGGATTATTGGAGATTTGAATTGAGCTGATGGACCATACGCACCATGCTTGTCGCACTTGACGTAGGTCTCGTAGAGCAGCGCCTCATCCGCTGCGTCGGCCAAGTCGTTCTCCAGATGCTCGCGCACGTGCTGCAGATTCAGGGATTGACGATTGGCGGCCAGAAATTCGGTGCTGTTGTACGTGCATTCGGCGGTGCACTGCAAGAGAGAGTATCTATTAGCTAAATAGGGTAAATTTTAAGACAGATTAAGCAGGCCTGCATTGGGCTATCTTTAAAAGTATGCAAGCTTGAGAAGCCAAACTTGGAATAGTCTTAGGGCAATAGTTAGTCTAATAATAATGCATCAGGCAGCTAAACCTCTGCTACTGATACTTTTTAAAAATCAAGCAAAATATGATCTTGCTTTTTCCCACAAATTGCAAATTCCAGCCTTCGGTTTTAGAGCTACTTTCCCTTCAATCAAAAATTCACGAATCAATCTTTTCTTTCTTTGCTAATAAATGCCGAGTTTGGTCTTGATGAACAAAAAAGTTCTCCATACAAGAACCCAAATATCGACCGAGCCAACTATATTATACTAGCGGGTATAACCCGGCCTTGCCCGTGGCACAAAAAGTTTTGAAAATGACTATCAAACTTATCGGACGGTAAACTAAAAACTTTCATTCAACCGTTTTCCGCCAATTTACCACTGTTGAGGGTGGAATTTCCTGAAACACGTATTAATTAAGTTCTTATGTAGAGCTTTGAAAATAAGTTTGAAACAAATCGGACACAACTTAAAACTTCGCCCAATTAATTTTTAAATCGGATTCCCCCGAATAAGTTTGAATTCTGCGAAAAGTGTGAAACTCGTATCAAATGATTTTTCTTATAGATCACTGGAAATGAATTTGAGCGCGAAACGTCACCCATTAAATCTTTGACCTCCATTTCCACCAAGGAGGAACGGATTTTCCTAAAAGTGTGAAACACCCCTCAAATGAATTTGAACAAAGATCTTTGAAAATAAGTTTGAGGCCGATCGGATGGTAAACAAAAAAGTTACATACAAACGTTTTTCGTGATTTTTCCACACTTGCGGGTGGAATTTCCCGAAACCCCGTCTTAACGTGCATATACATCACATAAGTTAGCTACAGTGAAAATTTCAGCTTTCTAGCTCTTACGGTTTGGGATGTGCGTTGATCACCAATCAGCCAGTCAGTCAGTCAGGACAAACAGTTATATATATAGAGATTTCTGGGTTTGAAGAAGTCTTCTACGCGTTACACATTTCATGACAAATTTATACTCTACAGGGGTATACAATAAAATGTATGGAGGAACAAATTTTATGTTCTAGACGTCTTGTCCAAAAATAATATAATTTGTGCAAAGTTTAATGTTTTGTAAGTTCGAAGTTCAGCACAAAATATTTTTTCCTAACTAATACCAACTGTTGCTCTTAAATAAGTCAACCAAGGGCCGCCCAAGGATGGGAATTAACTTAGCTCTACCAAGCCCTTAGATACCCTACATAGTCTAGTCTAGGCTATCATAAAATTTGCCCCCGTCTGGTTGTGAATCCCCTACCTCTAATATCTTTCATGCCATTGACCTAAACCTGCATGCCCCGGGGGAAATCCCACTGCCAACCACTGAGAATACTCACGAACATGAAGATCTGTTCCTCCTGCTCGTTGGTGAAGTGTATCTTGTCGTGCCAGTCCGTTTGGCAGTCGCTAAACTGCGGCGTTTCGTAATGCAGTTCGCAGCAAAAGTCGTGCTGAAAAGTTGAGAAAAGGTAAGACAATTTTACACCTCCCCTCCCGCCCCCTCTCCCCCCCTCCTCTAGCTTCACCATGGTATCTGTCGCATAGAGCTCACAATCCTCGTCCAGCTGCGGCTTCATGGACACCACTCGAAGCCAGAACAAGGCGCACAACATTTGCCACCACATCGCGAACGTATTTTGGCAACAGCCAACGAAATGCGGCAGTTTTAAAGGCCGTGCCGCGGCGGCTAATTGGGCGTAACTTAAAACAATTAAGAAACTTTTAATAACGTGCTTAATTTAAGTTTTTAATTATTTAGCTCCAAATTATTATTGCTGCAGCAGGGCGGATAATTAGGTTTTTTTTTTTTTTGGATGTAAGTATTTTTTGGATCTGTGCCGACTATCCTATGCAGTTCCCAAGTGTTCCAGGCGTTCCGCTCTAATTCCTGGAACGCAGTGCGACTCCCTAAAGATTAATGATGAAGGCTAGGCAACCATCCGTCAGCGATCAAGCGGCACAGCTACGATATATATATATAGATATAGATATATATGCTCGTGACAGACGCGCCCTGCTGCCAAATATAGTAAAAAGGAAAATCACTTTCGAGTTGGACACATCTGATGGACTGATGGGAATGCATGCGGAAGCGACTGGCACATAGCCCCGCAACCCCCGTCCCCGCCCACCGCCCTTGCAACCAGCTGCAACTAATTAACCGAGAAATACATCATAAATAGCCCAAGTAGATAATGATCATTATTGTATATGAAAACCCAAAGACGATCACCATCAGGCGCAGAAGTTCCCATTTGTTTATTTTTACGGAGCAGAGCCCGCAAAGGGAGAGACCGACTGCGTCTGCGTCTCCGTTTGCGGCGGCGCTTCACGGTGGCATGCAGCACAGGCACGGGCACAGCCGCAGCCACAGCGGAGGCAATCAAGCGGCACGTGCCGCCTCCCGCCCTGAAGTTCAATTCGGCGGAATTTTGATCCAAATTTTTTTTGGGGTCGCCCTAAAATCGCCACGCCTTGTGGCTATCAACCAAACACACCTAGCATGTGCCAGGGCAAGGGGAGGCTATAAGCTATAATCTTCAGCATAATTAGTTCTATGTGCCATAAGCCCATTAAAAAGTTGGCTTTACTATGACACAGTCAATGCTTTCATGAGATCATCAATGGACTTGTTGGAACACCCAAAACAATCCCAAGGTTTGTCTTTGAAACTGATCTTTGTAATTTTATGACTTTGGAGTGCATATCCTGCCCGAAGATACGATACGAGAAGCAAATTTAGTAGCACATGAGAAGTTCTAATTATTTTTCTAAGTATATAAAATTGTTATTTCGGGTTTTTGAATTTTCGCTTAGCTCAATATTAATTAAATACATTCTAAGAAATTTTAGGCAAAGTTTTTCTCTTGACCTTCTACAAAATAATCAACTTTGTTTTTGTCTATTAACAAACTTGAAAATTTGCCGTGTCTAGCCCAAAAACAATTCTAAGAAGTCGAATACGGATTTGAATACTGTTGGGAATAGAAAATTACGTATTGAATTCGCAAAAAATCTAAATTTTTCCTGATTAAACAAAAATACTATATTTAACTTCTTTAAATTGATAAATATATACATATATATTTTTTATAGATAGCAAATCCTCTTTGAAAAATTGTCAACATGTTGAGTAAAGGTTTACTTTCAATTCTTTCAAAAATTACTTTCGTTCCGCAAAAAATGTTTGGATAATTTACTTGCGAAAATAGTTTTCGTAATTAACAATGAAACACATTTCTTTCGCAATTCGAAAATTTTTGAAATTGAAACGTATTTCATTTGGAAACTTTGTAAAATTGAATGTAAAAACATTCATTCCTATTCGAATTTTAATAAAATTCTTTCTATATTGAAAAATATTTATTTGTTTTTTTAATTTTCACAGTTCGTATGGATGTTTGCAAAAAAATTCCGATCTTAATGCGTGTGGAACATAAATGTCAACTGCAAAGGGTCATAAATAAACAAGCAAATCAGGAGAGAAAAAATGGGGGGTCGTTTTGGATCAGTTCTTACATTCTCTCTCTCTCCCCCCTCTCTCTGTCACTCTCTTTTCTCTGACTTACACTCTCTGTTAACTTTGGCCCTCTGCAACGAATCTGCATTGGATTCCATTTGCATTAACAGCATGCATTTGCTGTGGATGCCATTTAGCATGCCACTTAACATGCATGTTAACAGTTGCTGAAGACTCCAGGCACGCACACACGCACACATTTGTAGCTGTTAAATGTAACGGTCGGTCGGTCGGTCGGTCGAACCGAACCAAAGAGCATCCCACAGAGCAGAGCTGCGATTCAGTCAAGAATTTGTTGGCAGCGCGTGCGGTTCGCTTTGCTCGGCCGAAGAATCGAATCGAATCGAATTGAATCAAAAGCTAGCGAAGACAGGAGACAAGAGGCGATTGGTGTCGCCGTTCCAAGACACAGTTCCAAAAAGAAAATATATATAGACATAGACATACTAATACATATAGTGTAGCTATAGACGATAGAGACTCGGTTGTCTGCCGGTTCGTTATTTATAAATTCGATATTTTTGGAACCAAAACGAGTTGCTTACATTACGCGCTCGCGTGTGTGTGTGCGAGTGTGTATCCCTGTGTGTGTGTGTGAAAATGCTGCTCGCAAAATTGTGAAACGCGCACAGAAAAATAATTAAAACAAGAATTTCTTAAAATTCAATTTAAGAAATTCGCATTTAAAACAAATAAAATTCAAACTTTGCTTTTTGCAATGAAAACTGTTTATCAAAAATTATGCCCGCTGCTGCTGCTGCTGCTGCTGCTGGGTCTGTGCCAGGTCAGAGGTCAATATGAGCATTACCTGGACAGTCTGCGCTCCAACGAGCTCTACGAATATGTCGAGGACAGCGGCAGTATACAATTTCTGGCCAAGGGCAATAGCGAACAGGCGCTGCTGCAATTGGAGCAGCCCATCAGTTTCTATGGCGAGAAATACGAACAGATCTTTGTAAGTACAAGACTATATATTAGCTATATCTGTTAATATACACAATTTGTGCTGAATGAATTTTTGCATTCGACCGACTGACTGATAAGAACGCAGCGATAAGGCCAGAGGCCTATCAATAGGCCTTATGCACATAGTTGCTTAGTTCAATAGTTTCTCTGTGTGTGTGCGTGTGTGTGTGTTGGTGTGGGTGTGAGGGGTTGGGGGGATTTATTAATAGCTGAAATCGACATTAATTTTCGGCAAAACATGACAGCCTTCGTCACATTTCGAAACACTAGATTCTGTGTAATCAACGAAATGTTGCTGGGCACAAAACATAAAAGTATCTGAAAGATACATTTCGCTGCTGCGGCCAAAGCGCAAAACCAATTCGCACGCACTCAACCCGAATTCCAGAAACCCGACAAAAAAAGAATAAGAACAAAAAAAAATGATATATATAATAAAACACTTGGGGGTGGTCCATGGCAATCTTTTTAGGCACAGACGCTACAATAAATAGCCAACAATCCAACCCATTGATGTTCGCGATGATGTCGCTAGCCCGCCTTGGCACACACCCAAACTCTTAGCCGCCTTTTTTTTTTTTTTGAATACCCTAACTAAGCACATTTCCAATTCGACGACAAGTGTGTAACAGCTAGAAGCTGGATATAAGCTATATAAATCTAGCTTATAGCTGATCATATGATAAACGTATGTGCAACAAGGTGTAAAAACATTTGAAAAAAAAACTCATAATTATTCATCATAATCTAACTGCTAATGAAGCTAAGTGAAAGATATCTTAAGACAATTTATTAATATATAGTTCAATAGAAAAAATGATTAAAAGGCAAGGTAAATATTGAGATAAGTTTTGTAGTTACCCTTGACAAAAGTTAGTCTTTTTTTTTAAATATAATTTGTCAAAGTCTCATTACTATATCTTCTATATCATATAAATGCCATATGACTAAATACAAAGAAAATATCGAGTAGTCTTTATTTTCCACAGGTAACTTGGCAAAAGTGAGTTTCTTTTATGGCATATATATGCCATTACATATATCATATATATGCCATACATTTTTTTGTATAATTTATTCTAGAATTTATAATTTGATTTAAAAAAAAAGAAAATATCGAGAAAAGTATCTACAAAAAATCTTGACAAAATTCAAAGAGCTTTTTTATATATAATATTTTATCGAAATCATAGATAGATCGATTTTTTCATAATTTAATCTAATTTCAATGAATTCTCTTTCATATATTTTCTGTTCTCTATCGAAGCAGAAATACTAGCTTGAATTGGTCCATAACTGAGTTTTAATCAGAAAATCTATTTCAATCTTTGCCTCACTTGAATATTTTATTTACTATTTGTTTCGCAAGGGTATTTATTCGTCGAATATGCTACGTGAAGGCATTTTACTTTGTGTTTCTTGATTCTTTTGCTTGTTGAACATCTAAAAATTATGATCTGCTCTTAGCACGGCGTCGAGGCGAAAGTGTCGCCTATTTTTGTTTTGTTAGTTAATTAACTGAATTTATGTGTCTGACGTCGAAAAATAGCACGCGGCACAAAATGTGTGGCATTATTATGGCCATAGAAATGCATAAATATTCGAGAACTCTTTTGACCAGAAATAACCAAAGCGTCTTTTTTCCAGCTAAAGCACATTATTCAGTTTAATTATTGTTGAACCCATCAATGTTTATACCCCTTTGGGGGTCTATTAATAGACGTGTCCGAATCCGAAACAAGCCAGTAAAATGGAATGAAATTTGGAAATTGAGGTTACGCGGTTGGATTTATTTTAAAATCGAAATTCAGGTGAATGCGAAGCAACAAATATGTCAATATTTTAAACTCGAAATACGAAAGAGTTTATCCTGACCGACTGGCGTTTAACTTGAGGCCCCACAACCCCTAAAGGCTAGGGAACTACAATTTTTACTAAAGCTAACAACAAGCAAGGGGTCGCCGGTTCAAATCCACTGCCTGAGGTTGGCTCCTTTTTTTTGTCAAGAGTTGCCGGGTTATTTCCTTTGGTGAAACAAAGATCTAAACTGAAAAAATTTTCTTCAAAGGGGATTTATGCCTGATCTCTGGATTGTGAAACAAGCTGTGCCGCCTGTAAAACGTTTAAGAATGAGGCAAAAAGTACAATAGAAGAGCGTCGTATGACAACTACTTTAGAAATATATATTTTAAACTGCATCTCAATAATAACAATAGTCCTGGAAGTGTGTTATATATTATGTATACACCTAGAGAATGATATTTAATTTTGTTTTGCCATAATTTCAAGTAAAAAAGTTTTAAAAGAGTTATAGCGAAGGAAATAATGCCTTGGCCTAGGAATTAAATATATAAATTGTGACTAAATTTGGGAATTTTGAAAAGATATTTTTAAGCATTAATATTCGACTTATTTTTAAAAATGATCCCGTTTTTATAAAGTCTTGTAGTCAGTTAATACTCCGTATTAAATATGGGAACTTTGAAAATAGAGATTTTTAAGCAATAATATTCCCATAATTTTTAAAATTAATCTAGTTTTACTAAAGTCTTGTAATAAGTTAATACTTATCATATTAAATGAGTTTATTTTGGCAATAAAAATTTAACCTTAGTTGTCCTGCGCCAATGAAGTGCCTTGACGTAAAGATAAAACCATATTTGTTTAAATATAAATTAAATTTTTCTTGAGTTTCTACTTTTGTTTTATTCAACTTATGTAAAGATATTTTTTAGCTGTGTTTGTATGAACACCATTAAAAATGCTGCCAAATACTGTTCATAAGAAATCCTGAATAAATTAGCTGATAAAATGCTTAAATACCTGAAATACCACGAGTCTGCACACCTTCGCTGTAAATTTATCTTGTAGCTATGGCAAATATTTCGACACTTTTCAACCTGCTGAGCTGAAGATGAAGTGCAGCATCCCGCGGTGGTAATTACTAAAAACTGTTTTCGACCACAAAACTATGCGGGAATGGGATTGGACTAGTGTACAAAAACACACCTGTGCTCCAGTTCCGAAAAAATTCCGAAATATATTTGTTTATTTAGGCAAAATTAATGCACTCGTTGAGTTAAAAATAAAAATGCGCAACGCTGCAAAGTTGTGCAATTGAGAAATGGGAGTTGGAAACGGGGAATGGGCAATGAGAATGTGAATAAAATCCAATTGGCATGCCAATTGGAGTGTAAGAGCTGTGTAAACAGGAGCAGGTCACGCAGCTGGATAGTGTCGGTCTTTTGTTTTATTCTAGGGCTAATTTTAGAGGCGTGCGGCTGCGGCTGCGGCTGCCGACAGGCAACTCAATTAAGAAAGTCATTAGAGAAGAAAGTGAGAGAGAGAGATCGAGTGCGAGTGCGAGTGTGAGGGAGGGAGGGAGTTGTCTCTAATGCGCGCTTGTTAATGATTTGTTGTTGTTTAGTTTCCGCCAGGCGCATTGGCCGTTAAATGTTAAGTGGCCTGTTGGCACTTCACACAAGAACCGGCTAATTGATGCGCCATATGCACTTCCTTTTTCCATTCCATCCACTTCAATATCCCGTTCCTTTCTTGCAGATCAACACGAACGGCATTTTGACATTTAACGTGGAATTCGCCGAGTACTTGAATCAGCCCTTTCCGCTCGAGTATCCCTCGATAGCGGCCTTCTACTCGAACGTGGACACCAGCAACAGCGGCGACGATAGCTCCATTTCGCTGTTCGAGACGCGCGATACCGACTCCCTCAACCGTGCCCAGCAGCTGGTGCGTTATGCGTACAGCGATTGGACGGACTTCGAGGCCAGGCAACTGGTTGTCGCCACTTGGCGCAATGTGGGCTACTTCAACTCCAAGACGGACAGGCTGAACACCTTCCAGGTGGCCCTCATTGTCGGCGACTCGCAGACATTCGTGCAGTTCATCTACCCGCAGGGCGGACTCAACTGGCTGCAGGGCGAGGCCGGCGAGCTCGGATTGCCCGACATTCGCGCCCAGGCGGGCTTCGTCGCCGAAGACGGACGCTATTACAATCTGAATGGTTCCGGCTCGGAGAATGTAAGTTCAACTTTTCACCAACTAACAATTAACAAGCGCTAAATAAGTGAGCTGCATTTTTAAAATATGCCAGAAAATTATGTGAAACTAACTCAGTTATTAAATATCATTCTATAAATATCTATTTTACCTCTAAAATTTGTAAAATGCCTTTTAAGATGTCTAGAATTTAATAACATTTTATCTATGCTTTCAGGTTTTTCTCTTTGCTTTAAGTTAACTAACTAACAATTAGCAAGAGCTGAAAAAATGGAGATCATTTTTAATGCTTAAAATATTTAAACGAGCTGCCGAAAATTATTAAAAATTAATTCAAATATTAAATATCATTCTAAATGGTTTTTAAGATGTCAAGAATTTAATAACATTTTATCTATGCTTTCAGGTTTTTCTCTTTGCTTTAAGTTAACTAACTAACAATTAGCAAGAGCTGAAAAAGTGAAGATAATTTTTAAAACATGCTAGCTTAATTAATGCTTTGTAGAATGCTTAAAATATTTAAGCGAGCATGTAGAAAATTATTAAAAATTAATTCAAATATTAAATATCATTTTAAATGGCTTTCAAGATGTCTAGAATTTAATAACATTTTATCTATGCCTTCAGGTTTTTCTCTTTGCTTTAAGTTAACTAACTAACAATTAGTAAGAGCTGAAAAAATGGAGATAATTTTTAATGCTTAAAATATTTAAGCGAGCATGTAGAAAATTATTAAAAATTAATTCAAATATTAAATATAATTTGAAATGCCTTTCAAGATGTCTAGAATTTAATAACATTTTATCTATGCCTTCAGGTTTTTCTCTTTGCTTTAAGTTAACTAACTAACAATTAGCAAGAGCTGAAAAAATGAAGATCATTTTTAATGCTTAAAATATTTAAGCGAGCATGTAGAAAATTATTAAAAATTAATTCAAATATTAAATATCATTCTTAATGGCTTTTAAGATGTCTAGAATTTAATAACGTTTTATCTATGCTATCAGGTTTTTCTCTTTGCTTTAAATCAAGTTTAAAGTGGATTTCGGATAAGACAAAAATAATACTTCTTTATATAAGAAAAGACTGTAGTAAATATATAATTCCTACCTTTCGATTGTGCAGGCACGTTTCCTCAGCGAGAGCACCAATCTGGGCGTGGCCGGCGTCTGGCTCTACCAGGTGGCGCCACTGAATCCCGGCGAGAACGTGCTGGCGCCCAACAATCTGGAAACACGCACCGAGTCGCCGGCGCTGGCACAAAGCTGCAATGGCAATGGACACCAGTGCGACAGCCATGCCCAGTGCTATGACAAGTCGGAGGGCTATTGCTGTGTCTGCGAGCCCGGCTACTATGGCAACGGACGCTCCTGTCTGGCCAACGATCTGCCCATGCGTGTGACCGGCACACTGACCGGCCAGCTAAATGGCCAGGTCGTGGACGAGGAGGCCAAGCTGCAGTCGTATGTGGTCACAACAGATGCGCGCACCTACACGACCATCAATCCGCTGAGCGCCGAGCAGGCGGCACAGCTGCGTCTGGTGCTGCCGCTGCTGACCACCGTCGGCTGGCTCTTTGCCAAGTCGATAAATGGGGCGGCAAATGGTTATGAGCTGACCGGGGGCAGCTACGAGCACATCTCGCGCATCCAGTACGAGACGGGCGAGCTGCTGCTGGTCAATCAGACCTTCGAGGGATTGAACTACTGGGATCAGCTGTCCGTGAAGATCGAGCTGTCGGGCGCAGTGCCGCAGGTATCGCCAAGTGCCACGCTGCATCTGCCGGACTATACGGAAGAGTATCGCTTTGTGCGACCCGGCGAGCTGCAGTCGCTGCAGTCCCATCAGCTGGAGCTGGTCGAGGAGCAGCGCGTGATTGGCTTCCAGGTGGATCAGCGCATCGTCTACCGGAGCTGCCTGCGCGACGACGATGCCGATCCCACCGACCGCAGTGTCCTGCAGAAGGTCTCCAAGATCGCTCTCGATTTCTTTGAGCGGGATCAGGCGCTGCGCACCAGCGCTGTCAGCAAGATCGGCGTCGATGCCGAGTCCAATGCCTGCACCGAAGGCAGCGTCCAGTGCGGCGACAATGCCGTCTGCGTGCCCTACGAGGATACCTATCGCTGCGACTGCCGACATGGCTATGCCGCCCAGCTGGACGAGCGCGGCGCCGAGCTCTGCCTGGATCTGGACGAGTGTGCCCTGCGCACCCATGTCTGCGATGAGAACGCCATCTGCTCCAACAACGAGGGCGGCTTCAGCTGTGTCTGCCTCGAGGGCTACGAGGGCAATGGCTATCGCTGTCTGCGCAACAATTCCGCCGACAACATCGAGTACTCCACTCCCTCGGAGCCACCAGTTGACAGCTCCCAGGGCTATCCCACAGAGGAGGATCAGCAGCAGCAGCAGCAGCCGCCACGACCACAGGAGCCCAGCCACGAGCAGTCGGGCGAACATGTCGACTATCCACCGAACCAGGGCAACGGACAGCATTTGGATGAGTGCTACGTAAGTGAAAAGATTGCATTTCCATAATTAGAATATAATTTTCTTTAAAGATTTGCTATTGTTATTGATATCCTAGATCAAAGAACTATAATTTATCCTAGTTCAAAGATCTGTAATTTATCCTAGATCAAAGATCTATAATTTAATTTAATTTATTTTAAAGACTTTTTGGATGATATCCTAGATCAAATATCTATAATATTATTTCATTTAATATAATTTATTTTAAAGATTTGTAATATTGTATTGAAAAAAAGCGCATAATACTCGTTAGAACGCTACGCGACTGCGAAATACCCTGTATCCCCCAAATATGAATACCAGAATGATTTGTATTTTGATAATAATCGACAAAAATGAAAAGAGAATATATATAACTAAGTTCCTTGCTTTCACATACTATTTCTTACTATTTCTAGAAAAAAAGAGTTTCCCACTTTCTCGTTGCGAATTTTGCATATTTGTAATTCCAAAATACATCCAAACCAAAAATCTTAAAAATCTTTTGTATTTTTCTTGAGTCAAATATGGTTTTCAGTTAAAAAAATTTGTTTTCTTGCAGAGTTGCTCGCCGGACGCGGACTGTTACGAGGGACGTTGCGGCTGTCGCGAGGGCTTCTCCGGGGATGGTTATAGCTGTGCGAATATCTGCGGCCACGATGAGGTGTTCGAGCATGGACGCTGTGTGCCCATATTGCTGGACGAGCACGAGGTGGAGCCGCGCTGCAATATACTGGGCGACTGCACGTGCCCCGCGGGCTACGAGCTGAGCGAGGAGAGTCGCACTTGCCGCTATGCGGGCGGCTACGATGTGGATAATAGCGAGGATCTGTTGCCCTGCGATGTGGACTCCAATTGCCATATCAATGCCCGCTGCTCCTGGTGGGAGCATCAGCTGCGTCACATTTGCACCTGCAACGAGGGCCACAGCGGCGACGGCTACAACTGCGATCCCATCGAGGAGTCCTGCGCAATTGTAAGGCATATCAGCTGACTCCGTCAAGATCCAATCTAAACTGTGATTCGATTCGATTCGATTCCATTCCAGAAACCAGACATCTGCGACACGCATGCCACATGCAGCTACAGCGAGCAGCTGGGCAAATCCGAGTGCGTCTGCGAGCGTGGCTATACGGGCGACGGACATCGCTGCCAGCTGGCACCCGAGTGCGACGGCGCGGAGCAGTGCGGCGAGAATGCCCATTGCGACGGGGGCGTCTGCCAGTGCGACGACGCCTACGAGCGGGATGTGAGCGATCGCTGTGTGCCCACCGGACGCTGTGGCAGCGTCTATTGCGGCTCGAATGCCATCTGCAAGTGGGATGTGGCGCTGGGCGTACAGTTCTGTGACTGCATCGATGGCTATCAGGGCGACGCCTTGGCCGGCTGTCTCAGCATACCCATGCCCTGTAATTTGCGCAACAATTGCGGCATTCACGCTACCTGTGAGCCCACCGAGTGAGTCGAAGACTTCTGCCCATTCCTCTAGCCCATTATCATTTTTCCCATTAAACCATTTCCTCAGGGATCCTGCGAACTATACGTGCCAGTGCATCGCCGGCTATCGTGGCGATGGCTACGTCTGCATCGAGGAGCAGAACTGCCTCAACAATCCCACCCTATGCGATATGAACGCCAAATGCCACTCGACCAACTCGGGTCTGGTCTGCGTCTGTAATCCAGGTGAGTTCGCCTGTTTCCCTCTCAATCATTGTTCTTCTTGCGTCGCGGCACTCGATCCTCCGGGCACGGCGTGCACGAGTTGAAGAACACAAAGCTAAAGATCGCCAGGGCCAGCACCACGTTCAGATACCCATTGTTGCGATCCCAGGTCAGCGGATGCATAAAGAACTCGCGCATCGACTGCAATGTGGTCGTCTTCCTGCGAAACTGCTCCACCTTCTGCACATAGCGACACTGCTGGCTCTGCACCGACCAACTGGTCGGGTTGGCTTTGATGATCGGAGAAGCTGTTTGATTCACGATGCGGATCACGCCCAATCGCGTGACCTTCGTTAGCAAACTCTGTACGGGGTGCATCGTGTTTCTTAGTTTTTTTTTTTTATTTTTTTAAGTTTCTATTACCAAAAACAAAATAATTACGACAAATTTTGTGATGAAAAGAAACCGAATCTGATGTGTGTGTGTGTGTGTAGTTGCCTAGGTTTTTGGGTAGCATAAAAAAAAAACAGCGCCAACTTTGTCTAAAGTCAACTGTGAATTTGAAGGCACCGAAAAATTGTATAGCACACTTCAGTATTTAGAATGAAAGAACTCTAATTACTTTAGTTATTACTAGTTTTCATGGGGTAATTCCTTGGAATTACCTTTTATTAATCAAAAAATTGGACCAATTCATAAACAACCACGACGAATATGGAATATTACAAATATTTGCAATTCTCCAATTACTTTCAATTACTTTGTAAAGTAATTACTTTTAATTACCCGTATCTAAATATTCATATGAGTCATGCGTTTCTTAGTTTTCTTTATGTAGTTATTTAGCTCATGATGCTAAGCAAAAATCAGTAGGAACACACCGAAGATTAAATACCCTTACAAAAGTAGGGCAAACTCTCCTAACGAAAACTCCTTTAAGGCGGCAAACTCGGACAGACATTTGCCCTCATATTAATTTAAATATAAATCAGGCAACATATATTCGCACCCTTTGACCTCTACCAAACAGGGTTAGATAAATCAATGGGTCGGTAGGTCACAAGATATTTATACTTTCGAGCTAAGTCTTTCCACTCTAAAAAGCGTTTATTATAAGCCAAATAGTTTTTGAAAAAAATATTTTTCGGTTCTAAGATTCGATTTATATTAAAAATAAATTCGAATTAAATGGTTGATCCAGCTCAAAACCAATTTGCAGCATTGATTATAATATTTTTAGCAAGGATTGCCAACAAGTCAAAGGATAATTCATTTGTTATCTCACTTATTAATTAATTATTTCGTCAAAATAATATGGTCAATAGATCACAATTAATAAAAATTTTCAATTTATCGATTAGAGAATCAGGATACAACAAAACTAATCAAGTTCCATTTCTTAGCAAAGTTTCTGCTTGTATTATCCTCGAATTCTATTAAAAGTTTATCATGATCCTTTTCCCACACTTTAAACACTTCTTGAAACTTACCCATCTGATCATCCATTGTACATTCCAAGGTTTCTATGGCAATGGCTCCGCTTGCTTTGAGCGTCAACAACACGACTCCAATTTCCTGATTGTCAGCCAGGGCGTGGTCATAGTGCGTGTGCCTCTGAATGGACGCGATGTGCAGCCCATCAAGGTGGCCTCGATGGCCATTGGCCTGGACAAGGACTGCGTGGAGGGGCGCGTCTACTGGGGCGACATTTCGGCCAAGAAGATCATCAGCGCCAAATACGACGGCACCGATGAGCGCATCTTCATCAGCACAGGTAAAAACCGGAGGATCTTTGAGCTCATAAGCTGGCGCTGATAATGCCATCCATTGCAGACATTGAATCACCCGAGGGCATTGCCATTGATGTCATCTCGCGCCGGCTCTACTGGACGGACTCGGTGAAGGACACCATTGAGGTGGCCAGCCTGGATGATCCCACGTTGCGCGCCGTCATCATAAACAAGCAGCTGGTGAATCCACGTGGCATTGCCGTGGATCCCTACAGAGAGTGAGTGCAGCAAGTGAAGCCTTGTGTTGAGTTGTGCTTTAAAATGTGTCTCGTTTTTTTTTTTTTTAGGAAACTCTACTGGTCCGACTGGGATCGCTCGAACCCAAAGATAGAGTACTCCGATCTGGATGGCACCGGTCGGGAGCTCTTGCTGGGCGCCGATGCCGTCAAGCTGCCCAACTCGCTGGTGGTGCTGGAGCACAGCGGTGAGCTCTGCTATGCGGACGCGGGCACCAAGAAGGTGGAGTGCATCAGTGCACAGAGCCGGCAGATACGCACCATATCCCAAGAACTGTCCTATCCCTTCGGGCTGACCTTTACGCAGGATCAATTCTACTGGACCGACTGGACAACGTAGGTGCCATCCACCGTATAAGCTGCATCTTTTTAAATACCTCTCCTCGCCCCTACAGCAAGAAACTGGAGAGCGTAGACAGCGCGGGCGTACGCCAGAAGCCCATACAGACGCCCTTCTTTGGCAGCCACAAGATGTACGGCATGACCGCCGTCGAGCAGAACTGCCCGCAGTACCAGAGCCAGTGCCAGATCAATAACGGCGGCTGCACCGATGCACGCCTCTGCCTGGTCAACCGGAAGGCGCCCTCCGGCAAGAGCTGCAAGTGCACCAGCGCCTCCGCCAGCTGCAGCGTGGCCACGCCCTACGCCTTTGTAACGCCACGCAAATGAAGCCCAAGTCAGGGACTAAAATTAAATTAATTGAAAATCAAACAACAACAAAAAAAAACAACCATAAAATTAAAGGAAATACTATTTTTGTATACGCATAACAAAGAAATATAACTAAGAACAGGAATCCCGAACCAAAGCAAGAAGAAAATAATTCATAAACAAATCCAACTAATGTGTGCCATCTTTTGTAAAGCTACTCAATCTAATAAATACAAATATATATATATATATATATACATATATGAATGAGGTGTACAATTACTTTATAAATATAGCTCATGTAGAGCGTATTTATGTGGACATCTGGCAAGTCATAAGGATCAGATCAGAGTTTATATCATGGATCAGATGAGTCGATTAACAAAGACGAATACCGAATAGATCCAAATTTGTATGAAAGCTCTGTGGCTAAAGTCTGTAGAGGCTATATATTTCTTGGCCTAAAAGAATGGCATACATTTTTGTTACAGTCAGACTATCTGCCTATTTTTTCAGACAGTGCGAACTTTTTTTTTTAAATGTCGGTCAAACCTTTCAGATGTAATAGGAATGCACATATCTGAGATCGTACGAATCGACGTCGGACGCTTGATAAGACTTTTCTCTACCATGTAGGTCAAAGCTGCCATTCTGAATATGATTTAACATTAGAATAAAATAGCCGGCTCGGCTGGTCATACTAGGTCATACGGTCGAACATATATGGCAGACAAATATGCTTAATTTCAAAGTGTCTTCAACCCAATTGGCGGTCTGTCTGTTCGCAGATTTAGTTAAATTAAATTAAGCAGAAATGTAATAATAGTTTTTTACAAACGATTCTGTCAGAATCGTATAAATTGGATCATTTGATATAGTTATAAAATAAGAGATCAGACGAGCATTCAATTGTATTGAAAATAAAGTTTACGTATTATATGTATCCAGATCTTATTTAGAGAGTTACTTAACTAGATTTATATCGAATCGGTTTTTACTGGATTTATCTTTAATCTAATATATGTAAAATGCCGATACATCTCTGTTGACTTGAACTCAGGAAAGGCGAGAAATATTTTGAAACCATAAAATTTGTTCAGGTATATGAATTAGATTTCGACAAACACACGATTTTGCCTAAAGAGATTCTTGTCTAAATAAATACCTGAAACAAGCATACTCTCAATAATTTTTACAAAAACATTTTATGTAAAAGGTAAAAATCGGACATAAAAAACACATTTTTTATATGAAGTACTATAATCTACACAAAAACCCCTAGAAATGAATCTTGAATTAATTTTTTTTTTAATGATATTACAACTAACTGATACAAATTTATCTTTCAAAAGAAATAAAATTAAGAAATTTGTAAACTTTTTAAAGGATTCGTTAAAAATTAAAAGTTTTTTATGGTAACACATTTGCCACTAAAACATTTGAATTGGAAGGACACCGAAGTTCTTTCGGTTTTGTTCAGTTTTTATCAACTATATATTTTTGAATTTATTGTGAGTTTTCATGTCATGTTTGTCGAGTGCCTTAAAGAGCACAGTTAAATATTACAGCAAAGTTTTATAATCTAAACTTGAATATGCTCTATGCGTAGCATTCAAATCAGTTAAATATAGTAAGTACATTTGGTTTTTAGTTGTTGTTTTTGTTTTTTGTTGTTGTTTTTCCTTGTGGTTCTTTGATAACTAATTGTAGGCATGGCCATTTTTGCTTTTTGTACATTGAGACATTTACTAGTTGCTAATTTGGTGACTGCTAAAGATTACCTAGATCTAAATATATGTATGCATGTATATAGATACTATATGTTTTTGGGGTGTGCTAGGCTTAGGCTTAGGCTTAGGTAATATCCAAGCGCGCATGTCGCATAGATTCTTGAGACACTGGAATGCATATATCATGTTTAAGTTCAGCATTTCGAACTGAACCGAGTAAAATTCACTTAGTATAAAACTGTCTGTGCTCCAGATATACTATATATGTATGTATGTATATATCCTAGGTTTCTTGAATATATGTGTATGTATGTGTTTCTGTATGTATATGTGCGTGTGGTCGTAGTAGGTACATCGTATGCTTTAGCTATAGGCTAATTAATAAATTTCCTCGTTGCTGGGACGTGACTATATATATTTATATATATATATATATGTATATACAGGAAGTGGGTGCTCCTTCTATATACTACATATGTATGTATATCTAATATATCTATGCATATGTGAGTGATACTTTGAATGTGTATAGCTCATTGAATTTGGTACAGTTTCGTTATTAGCTATAGGCTTAGGCTTTGAGCACGGCCCTCAAACCGAACTAGTTATTTATCGACTATATAGTATATATGTATATAATCATAGACATTATATCTACAACTAATTTCTGTTGTTTTGCGTTTTAGTTCTAATAGTTTGTATGCAGTTCCATCTTATGACTAATATATACAACAACTACAACATAGCATAGTTTATTGTTCGTTTCATTATTAAACATTTTTTCTTGTTATGTATTGTAAAGCATTAGAGTATACCAAAGCCCTTTCTTTCGAATTTTTATGTTCTGAAAACCGTTTTGTTTTTGGGTTTTACAAAAGATGTGAACGAAATTTGCGTAAGTGTCTGGTACAAAACATTGATAGCACCTTTCTTATAGTAAAATATTATCTGTTGGGTAAACTATCCGAGTAAGAATTGTGCAAAATATGAAACCTAAGGAAGTAGCTGTGTGCGAACTGTCTATGAATATTGCAGAATTATTTTGGAATGAAATCAAGAAAAACTTTCCTACATCTAGTACTTAAAACTATCGTATATACAATATTTCCTTTCGACTAAAAAGCTGTTTTAAATTTTTATATTTTATTTTTGAGCCTCTTGGTTTGGGGCAACTAATTTTCATTAGTGAGAGAGATATGCTAGAAATGAATCGATTTTTAGTTATTTTCTTGTTCTTATGGCCTAGATCTAAATAAACTGCATTAGCAACTAACACACATTTCCGCACGATCCTATTTACAGCTAAAGTGGTAGATACCTCCATTCATGCCAATATAGTTAAACTACTTTGTTGTTCCCAAAAACACATTTTGCCTCATTTGAATAAAGCATACCGAATTTTGAATATAATTTATTGCTACTCATATACTTAGGTATAGCTATAAGCAAAACGATAAACACATCCGTCTCCCAATATCCGGGCAAATTAGAGGGGGCGGGTCGCGGGTTCGCCTCTATAGGCTATACTAGAATTAATGCATTAGCTGCGAGATACTCACACACACCACAGACACTGACAGGCTGCTCTCGGGTGGGTTGGGTTCTTAGATCATAATAGTTAGAGACGAGCACGTGATACGATACATTCGTGACACGATATTCGATAATTATTATTTCAAAATTATAAATTGATTTGTTTTCTGATAAAAAAAAAGAGAAAGAGAATAGTAAAAGAACTGCAGAAAAATATAAGAACCGGAAAAGAGCAAGAAAAAGAAGTGAAAATATTAAACCAATATTTGTTTATATATAAATACATTATTTGTGGCATTTACTAAAGTTAAGTTAAGTTTATATGGTAATAATTGGGGATCTCTTGAAGAGCTTGAAAAATGTTTACATAAGTTTGGTTTTCCCATTGAAATTTCGTTGAAGAAGGTAAATAAAATGCATGAAAATGAAATGACTCTTGGGATGTTTTAGAGGAAGGTCACAGAACCCATCGAAATTTACGTTAAACTGTTAGCTTGAAATCTAAACTTAAAATGATATGATGTAATATGATTCTCAATTTTATAATAATTGCTATAGTGGTAATAGTGACGGTTGTGGCATTTTTAATATCAATAGCAATGAAGGCAATAAAAAAATATTTGTGTTAATAAACGAAAAGAAAAACTTACATCGCGTGCATTTGAATAATAATATCGATGCGTGTCCATGCGCTGTCGTGTCACGAAATATCGGCACGCAATCATCTCTGATTTGTTTATACATATGTATGTAAATAGTTTTGGATTTGGTTTTGGGTTAGCAGCTTGACCTGATAAGCTGCTGCCGCTAGAACTTATCTCTACGTCTGTGTGTGCTGGCCGTATTCTATATCCATTTGTTCTTGGACATCGAGGAGCGGAGTCGACGACCCCACATCAGGTTGTATCATACAATCGTGCCCTGCAGATGCTGCGGCGACGGCGCCTGCGACGACTGCGGCAGCGAGTCCTGCGCCTGTAGCGAGGCGCCCGATGAGGTGCTCGGTCCGGGTCCCAGATCTGCCGTATTTATGGCCAGCGATGAGCTGGCGCCCAGCATGCCGCCGCTGCCGCCGCCGCCAGCGCTGCCCCCAAGCGCTGAGGGATTAATGCCACCCACGCCGCCGCCGCCCAAAACGCAGGGCACGCCCAACATGGGTGTCGGCTCCTCCGGCGGCGTCACCTGCAACGAGATCTGATTCTGCGCGAGAGTCGAGATTTTTGACATTTGCTTAAGTGCTTGCAAGTGTTTCGCTTACCTCCATGCCGATGCTGCCGTTGAGCGATATCTTGATGGGATTGCTGTGATTCGTTGCCTGCATCAGCGTTGTGAAATGGCTGATGCCGATCTCCTCCAGCGACGACTTGCGCCGGCCATGGCTGACGCCCACGCTGGGCAAGCCCTGGCGCAGCGACGAGGAGCGACGCAGCAGTATATCATTATCGATCTGCAAGTAAAAAAAAAAAGTAGGAAATTTCCAACCAAAATTGGCCGAGATTAGCGGGCAAATTTGTTGAGCAAACGGAATGGAACGGAATAAAATGTTGGCCCAAACAAAATAAACACAGACACATATAATACAAATTGGCTACAAGGCATGTTTTTTTGGCCCAAAGGCAAAGGCACACACACATATCGAACACATTGAACTCAAGTCCGTGCCGCACTCTTGATGATTCAATTATTTGCTTTATATTATTCCTATTGTTATTATTCTTTTATCCATTTATTTTTGCTGGGTGCAGCCAACACGAGTAACGGTAACGTAACGGTAACGGTAACGGAAACGGAAACGTGATGCGGATTTATCCGTTGCGTGCGTGCGTTGTGGTTATGAATGGTTGCTGAACTGGTTGTAGATAGTTGTTGTTGTTCTTGTTGTTGTTGGTCTGGTTGTTGTTGTTGTTGTTGTTGCTGTTGTTGCGGCTGTTGAGTGCTGCGGCTTTTGAAACGCGTCAATTTCGTGAAATGGATTTGCGATTCTCTCAAAAACGGAAATGCAACCAAATTTTGATGCTCTACATGGTTGTGTCTGTCTGTGTCTGTGTGTGTGTGTGTGTGTGTATGTGTGACAATGTGCTTCTTCATACAACAAGTGTGCGGCAATTAGTATGCCCAAGTCTTAAGTGTTATGTTAGCCAATTGGTAATTAGAACAGCAAAGAAAGTGAAATTTTGGTGCACCGAAGCTATTAATACCTTTGCAGAACTATTAAAAAGAGAGCATTTGAGCTGTTGTTGTCAGATATACTACAGTTATATATACAAATATATATGTTTAATTTTTTCAATATCCTTTATACATACTGGATCGAATTCCCTGTAAGAAGCCATAGCTTATTAAATACATTTTTAGAATTTATACAAATTTTCAGAACTCTACTTTTATAATGAAGGCATTAAAATAAATTAAATTTATATAATTAAAGTAAAAAAAATACAAATTCTATAATTTACTGACCCCTGATATCATAAAAAGAAAACCTCATTTAATCTGTAAGCTAATAATTTATAACCCGAAAAAGTTAAGTCCGTCCAAGTTCGCTTTCTAATATCAAAACTTTCTAAGACAAAGAATAGTTTTTAGGGATAAATTTTGAGATTGAGTTTTTAAATTGTATAGTCCAATCGTAACCTTGCGAATGCTTTTACTTTTTTATTAGCTAGCCAATTTAATGTTGGAATTTTTTTAAACCCAAAACTCTTTTCAGATAGATCTATTAACTAACCATTTGAATTATATGCAAATTTAGGAAATTGAATTTTATCTCAATTTTTACCTAGCTCCAAAAGTTTCTGCAAAGGTATGAAAATCAAGAACATGAAAATTTGTATAGCTGCTGTTAGCTGTGTATTTATTTAGCTACAGAGTTGCCCCCGGCATGCTAAACATTCAAATGTGAATGGCAACTCTGTCGATATCCAAATAAATGCTCAGCTATCGGCTTAGATTTGGTACAGTAGCGAACACAAATGGGAAGTGTCGATAAACGTGAACGTAAACGGGAAAGCGGAAATCGTGTAATAAAGGTATATAGAGAGTGGGAGAGAGTGAGTGAGTGATACATAGAGAGATAGAGAGGGGGAGAGAGAGGGGGATAGAGAATAATAGCCAACCCGCAATGAGTTACTCCTGCCGCGCTGTGAGCCAACCACCGTCGGACTGTCGGGTAGAGAAAGAGAATTCGATTTAATTTGCTGCATCGGGGGCGTACAGCGCTGCGAGGATCCATACCCGGCCAATGTCTGAACGCTCTGCATTTGCATTGGGTTCAAACCGGCGATGCCGGAGCCGCGACGCGAACCAGCTCCGACGGCGGTGTTGGGCATATTTGGCATTTGTGGGCCGCATGTGGCGCCCAAATTGATATTCGAACAGAACGAAATGTTCGATTTGCGGCGCGAATTATGACGCTCGAACGTCTTTTGCGCCGAAAACGGCGACGGGCGCACCAAATAGCTGTGAATTGAATAAACACAACGAAAGCACATTATTTATCAATTAAAAGTTTGTAAACTAATAATATAAAATATTATAAAATATATATAAAATATATATAAATAATATGAAAAATAAATTCATTTCTTATAGAGACAATAAATATTTCACTTTGATAACTAAGTATAACTATATTTTGCCATGTTTTGAATGTAGTTGACCTCGCCTCTAAAACAAAACTACAAAAAATATATAAATGAATAGCTTTTAAACCGGCTCGTATTGAATTAAAGCCAGGATTAAGGCTGCCAACAAAATATATTCATGCTTCGGTTCAAGATTCGAATGATTTTCACACTCTAAGGCTTAATTTTTAACCAGATCTCCCACATATCACAGAATCTATGTTATAGTTCAAATCTCAACATATTTATCAAACTTTCAATAAAACAGTTCAATTTATTAGAAAAAAATTGCAATTTTTGCATATAAATATATTCATTATTCGAAATTAGTCTACTTTTATTTATACCTTATTTTTGGAGTACTTTAAACTTACAAGATTCGAAATATTTTAAAATATAAATATATTAAGACCGTTTAGAACTAAACCAATTTAAGATAATATAGTTCAGTATAATGCTCTGCTGTTATTAAAAAAATATTTCGATTGCGACTTAGTTCATAGAAAATCGAGTAGGTTTAAGCCCGGCTTGCAGCTTTGGACAATATTATATTAAACTTCTATATGCAACATTAATGGGACAAAAATTTTACAAATTAAAAGATTTCATCTAAATACTTTCCGGGAAGTAATTCTGAAAAAGTTTGGCCAAAGATTCTATGCCATGTTTAAAAATGTAAGTAAGCAATCGATCTATGCTCGACGTAAAAATAAATGTAACTTATCTTTATCTGTTGTCTAAAAGGATATAGGATAAAGGTATAGAAACCGAATGTACTCACATCAGATCGCCCTCCTCCAGCTTAAGATCACAGCTTGGATTGATTATCACATAGGACAGATGGTTGCGCTTCTCGCTGACATCATCATAGTCAATGGTCGGTAGATTCAGTGATTCCATGCGACTGCGCACCAGATTGGCAATTTCGGCTCTTTCGATCTGCTGGGCGTGATTATCGCGCGCCTCGTCCGCCAAATTAATGGAGTACTGCAAGAGATGATGTCAGAAAACCACAATTAGTTCCAAATGAACTCTAGAGTGCCTAAGGAAATGTTATTTACACTCAAATGTATCTTTGTTTATGTGTGTGTGTGTGTGCAATTAATGACACTATCGCGTAGATGTACTTATTTTGTGCGCAACTAATGAAACGATCTCGCAGATGCACTTATTTTCGGGCATCCATATCCAACAGCATGCGTCAAAGCGTTCAAGCCGAACAAAAAATAAAACATATTTTTCCCTAAAAACCAAACCAAAAGTCACCTACCTCGATGGGTGGGCGACCACGCCTACAATTGTTATGTGTTGTTTCGTGTATGTGAGATACTTACGGAAGATCCCTTACGCTCCGAACAGCCGCCCAGGCAGTTGACCGACTTCTGGCGCGGACGGTAACTGGCCGAGCCACCACCCGCACCACCAGCACCAGCTGGACCAGCAGCTGGACCACCAACGACACCACCGCCAGATGAGGGCGGACGGTAGGTAACACCTCGCAGCATTTCCGTGCTATCCTTGGTGGAATCGGGCGTGCCGGTTTCCTCATCATACTGTGCACAATTGGGTCGGATGGTCGGGATGGTTTGTATGCAAATTTCAGTGAATTTTGGTTAAACACAAAATGATTTACATATTTAATTGATTTTTAATTGAAATGGCAGATTGTTGAATTTTATACATGGCTGATGGTATATTGTTTGTTTCGGGCTTTATGCTCATTTAATGTTAACGATGTTATCTTTTTTGTATAAATATATATATATATATATATATATATATTTTTTTTTTTTGTGTGTATGGCCAAGTTAACATTTAATGTGTTGTAAGTCATGCCGGATAAAAAGGTTTATAACTAAAAGCCAAAACATGTTTTAAATTAATTTTATTTTACGTTTTGTATTTAGCTCACATCTTGAATGAAACAAAATGAAATTAATTGAAAAAGCACAGAAAATGAAAAACTATATTTCAAAAGGTGCTTGCAAAAGCGCATGTTAATTTTGATATTGGCAACTAAAAACTTTTAAAGGTAATTTAAATTGCAGCTAAAGTACTCAAATGGAGCAGAGTTTCGTGCTATGCAGCGCAATTTTGTAAACGAAGTTTTCGCTTAGTTAATTTGAATCGATTTTCTTCGAATCAAACACGGTATTTTTTCAATGAGCATTTTCACACGGCAACAATGTTTGGGAGGCATTGCAAATGAAAACATTACAAATTGTTGAATAAAGGGCGTCACACAGCTGAAATACCCTCACACAAATGGGAAACTAGCAAACTAAAGTAACTAATATATTTAAAAGGAGCAGCTTTTCCTGTTGTTAAATAGGGATCAATTTCTAAAAGGGAAACTTAGCTGGACACAGACAAACGGAGTAATATGACAAGGGCTTTAATGTATACAAAAGTGCTGCATGATTTTGTTAATCGATAGCTGACGAAATCGATATACAAATTAACGATAAATTCGATGAATCGATAACAGACACGTCGATAAACAGCAACTAAAAGCTCAGTTATGTTTAGTAAGCATTTTATACTACAGACATTTATTTCTAAGCCTATCGATAACAAGTATATTATAATCGATAGTTTTGCAACGACTACGTTTTACCGAAACAATGGAAAATATTTATACATGGTACAAATAAATCTAAATACCTTAAGCAAGAGTAAAAAAAATAAAGAGAACGCAGCAGAGCTCAGGCAACAGAGCGGTGGGCGGTTGGATGGGTGGTTGGGGAATGCAGGTGGTTGTCTGTGGCGTGTGATACGCCTATTGATACTGCTTTTTTTTTTTTGTGGCCAGCTATTGCCCTGTGGTGCAGGACGCACAACAAGCAAATGCAATCAGCTAATTAATGGCCTGCATGCAAGTAAAAAAAAAAAACAAACACGAAAACTAAACAAAACAGAACAACAAGAAATAAGTACGGAGTCATGCAAGCGAAAACCTAACTAACTATACTAAACAGCAACACACACACACACACAAACATAAGCACACACACAATCACAACAAACACAAGAATGGCCTGAGCAATTCAAGGGCTTATGAGGCAGGCAGGCAATAGTGAAAGTTGCATGAGAAATGTATTTTATTTATAATTTCTGGTATTTTTGTTTATTTTTTGTTAGTTAGTTTTTGTTAAAAGTTCCTTTTTTTTGACTAGTCTATTAAATAATATGACTCACTGCGTGCGTGTGCGTTTTTTCAATAGCTGGTCAAGTCCAATACAAACGCAAATCAATTAGTTTATTTTCTTTTCAACATTTAGACAAATGTTAATGGGTCGTATGCGTAATTTTTCTTATATTACTTCTTTTTTTTTTTTTGCTCACACAAAATCAATTTTAGTGAAGCGGGAGGGGAGCGCGTATCAATCATATTGTTAGCTAATGTGTGTGTTTATTATATACGAGAGGGAATTAGGCAAAAATGAGCTAAATATGTGAGGGAGCAGGAGCGAGTGGAAATTTCAACCTCCGACTGGACATTGAATAAAATAGAAAAGTATAAAATCAACTACGAAAGTCTTGTCCTTTTTTTTTAAAGATATTTACAAAATTAATTTGGAAACTTATACAATTTATACTAAATCAGCACGCTATGCTTTGTTTTTTTTTTTTTTTTTTTTTTTTTTTTGTGGGGTAAGGGATTTAGTATTTTTTTCGGCTATGCATATATGAGTACTTGGATTAAAAAAACTCTAGATCTTTGTAAGCAAGTAAAAGTTACGTTAATTGAAGAAATTTTGTAAAATCTGTAGCTCTTCAAGTTCAAGTAATAATTGAGAAAAGAGAGTTTGTTATATTAAGTAGCTTCGAGTAGTAGAGTATATAATATACGAGTACTTATAAGTAGTTAATATATATTGAGTAAAATATGCAAATGAAGTTTTTATTTTTTATATATTTGTTTTCTTTTTTTTTTAGGAAAATTGGCGTGGACTCATCTTAAATGCAGTTAGTATCGAAGCGTAAGCGTGTGATTTTAAAAACAATGAACAAACTAAAATAAATAAATACGAAAAAAAGAACAAATGTTATGACCGCTAAAAAATGATTAAAAAAGCAATCATTTAAAGGCTAACTTAAATTATTGTAAATAAATTTCTTGAATTTGTTGTTGCGTGTGTTCCTAATTTGAAACGAATTTCGATAACTAATCGAAATTTATGTGAGCAAGAGACAGAGAATTCGAGACAGACTGAGAAATAGAGACAGGCTGTGTGTGTGTGTGTGTATTAGGTGTATGTGAGATGAGCAGAAGTCAAAGGTAAAATTCTCTTTTGTTAGTTTGTGCGGCCAATTGATTGGCTAAGTAGACTTTTTGTTAATTATTGTGTGGAGGGCCCAAAAGTTGAAAGTAAACCTTTTGTTTTTAAGCGGTTTTTTCTTATTTTTGTTTCTTTTTTTTTTTTTTTTATTTTGGCTGCATTTGTTTTGGACTCACCGATGGACGCAAGCGCACACAATGCCTGCTGAAGGCGGAGAAGGGTCCCCATCTTTCGACCGGCGAGTTACTCACATGTGAAGTATCCGCATTTGAGGTATCCTGTGTGCGATAAATACCAATCGGTATTTCGCAGGTGGTCGAGCAGAGTTTCTGATACAAGCGCCCATATGTGCGTATCCACATATCATCCTTGGTAATGCGCATCTGTGAGGCAGTTAGATAGAGACAGAGAGAGAGAGAGAGAGAGAGAGAGAGAGAGTAAGCTAGCTAACAGTTGCTGTCAAGTGGCACCTACCGAGGTGAGAAAACCGCTGCCCGGCGCCTGATCTATGCCCAGCAGCAGGCGCACAAAGGTAATCACATAATCCTTGACAAAGGCCTGGTAGAGCAGCGTGTCCAGCATGGAGGCACTGAAGACGGCGCCAGCGGCAAAGGGCAGCCGAAACATGTAGGAGATGTGCGAACCGCGCTCCTTCTCGCGCTGCAATTAAGTGAGCGACAAATTAACCAATGACAACTGCAGCGAATACACCGCGCCGGGCCCCATGTTACCGACCTTTTCCATTTTGCTCAGATGCAGGGCGTATTTGTCGTGTGCCCGGAACTGCATGAAGCGCATATTCGAACTCTGTGACAACTCCGTGATGCTCTTGATGCTCGGAAAGAATCTGTGTTATATACGAATATGGAAGAGAAGCGAATGGAAAAAGAGAGAGGGAGAGGAAGTATTAGAGGTTGAGAAAAAAAAAAGCTAATTTAACTCATGTTTGGTTGGTGGAAAAATAAATAGATTTGTTTCTTTAAAAATACTTTCTTTAATTTCTTACTATGGGAAAAATATTTTAAAATTTAAAAAACAAGCTTTGAAAGCTCATAAAACCTATACTCCACGTATAATAGATTACTGAAAGCTCGACTGTGCTTACTCTTAATAAACTTTAACGAGCTTTGAGCTGGATTAAATGTAAAAGGAAAATGCAATTGGAATAGATTAAAAAAATTGAAAGCAGTCTCGTTTTGGTCAGAAAAGTCTTATAAGTGAATGGAAAGCACAAATTTAACAACTTGATTAAGGTCTGAGAATTTCCTGCTTAAAGTTTAATTAGCCAAAAAGCTCACTTTAAACTAAAAGCAATAATTTGTTGGTACTGGACAATATTCTGCTTTCTTTAATTTCTTCAAAAACCTTACTACAATATTTAATTATTGGTTTTGACTTAAGCTTTAAGCTCTTAAAAGGCTGCAGCTTAAAAGCTACTGAAAGTTTTAAGGTAAATTGGATTTATTAAGTGATTGCAGTTGAGCAAACTTAAAGCTTAAAGCTCGTAAAGGTAGATAAAGCTTGACAATGCTTTGAACTTCTCCAGCTTATTAAGTAGATACCTCAGTAAAGGGTTTCTTTATCAAGCAGCTTTGTTGAGAACTTATTTAAATTCTTGAGTACTTTCTTACTTACTTGAACATATTCTGCACAGCGACAATTGTGTTGCAGTCGGAGAGTGAATCCTCCTCGGCTGAATTGGATAGCTCCTTGTTGACCACAACAACACTCTCGGCGAGCGTAATGCCAGCGCGCAGCAGATCATCCAGACAGTCAATGGAGCCGAGCATCCAATATACCTGCAATAACATAGGCATAAGCAGAGAGCTTTAAAGCGTTCACCTTTGGCTAACCAGTGGAAAGTAGGAGAGCGCATCGAGAAAGGCGACATCTGGTCGACGCTCCAACAGCAAAATGATGGGATTCAGCGAGGTCTTTGACCGGAAATGAGCACGCAGCGGTATGATGAAGTTGTAGATGCCATTCGAGGCATAGTCCGCGGCCAGAATGATGGTCTTGTTCTGCCACTGATACTCCTTGGCATTGCGATAGCTGCAGTGCTCACAGACCTGTCCAAAAGAATATAAAGAAGTGCATCCAGTTGGTTCAATGATTGTGGCCTTCGGGGCCAGTCACTCACCTGGGCCAGCTGGAGGCAGCAGAGCGGCTTCTTCTCTTTGAGCAGGTAGCAAAGCGTCGGACTGACACCAATGAAAGGTGAAACTGGCGGAAAACCCTTGACAATGCTGGAATGCACAAAATGTGAGCATTGCAATTGTGAAAATGAGCTCAAATGATTGGATGTTCATAAATTTGGTTTTAAGCAACAAAAAAATTAGGTTAGGAGAAGCGTTTAGTATGGTTAGCCAAATGTCAAGTGCGGGAAATGAGCATTACGAACAGGCGACTAACTATTTAACACACGGAAAGCTTTAATTTTTTTGGGTAACATCGAACAACTTGTGGCTTAAGTCTTAAATATGTCTTTTATCTACAGGAATGTAGCTACAGGGTTGTCGCTGGTTTTTAAAGATGTGATTTTTACAAAGTTTCTCTTAGGTTCTTAGCATGCAATTAACGTGGAGAAGCATTTTCAGCTGGCTTAACGCACAGCTGCTGCCAATGGCTTCAACTTGGTTAAATTGAACCTGAGACCCGCCCACTTCGATGGCCACCACAGGGCTTAATTGCACACAGCTAAAACATTGGAGTTTTGTGGTCGTGGAGGGAACACTCTAAATGAACAACAACAAGAACAACGAAAACAACAAGAGGATAAACAACAACATGAAGCGACAACTTTTTGTATGAATGCAAACGACAAAATGCAACTCAGGGCAAAAGCAAACAAAACCAAAAAGGATGCTCAGCCAAAAGCAGAAACAACAACAACAACAAAGCACAATCAGAGTTGGGTTGGTAAAAATAGTCGGAAGGAACGACTATGTCATACTCTGTAAAAAAAAATGTACACAAAATGCGCTGCTTGTAATCCTAAAAAATGTCTACAGTTTACAGGTTTTATCGCCTAAAATAAAATAATACAGTACGCCTGAATATAATACATTTTGCACGCCAAATAAATGTATCTTTGATTTACACCCCAAGAAAGGAAAAGGCATCACTAATTAAAAGCAAGAATCTTGCTCATTAAAAACTCATTAAGACCTAACAATTTGCAATTGGCCCAATATTAATGGTTTGCGTTGAGCGAGGGGTCACTGTATTATGTTCACAAGATTTGATATGCTTTTTTGTAAAATGTTTTTAAATTAATTAATACATTTTTTTAATCACCCCTCCAAAGCGATATATTTATTTGGCTATTAAATTAGTCGATGAATTAATTTGCTGTAGTTTTTCTGTGAAGACATAATTGTGAGCACTTTTTTACCGAAAACAAACTGAAAGTTAACTTCAAATACATCGATGGTTCCCCTTTTTATCTCCAGTGTATTTCTCTAAAAGTTTATCCAAGGTATGAAAAATTCTAAATTTTTAGAGATATGTTAACAAAATCTGTCTATAGCTTAATTTGATAAATACTGCCATATATTGTCTTGAAAGGAATACATTGAAGATGGCTGGGAATACATTTGAGAGTACGTTTTTGCTCTGGCAGGCAGAGCCTCAATATTACTTAAAACATTATATACCCTATCTGCATTGGGGAATAAAAATGGAAAGAAATATATTTGAAAAATATAAATATAGAAAAATAGCCAAAGTAACGAAAAAGGTCTAAATCACAGTTGTGAAATACTCCTTTATATATTATATACTTATATATCTGAAATTGTAATTTATTCTATTTCTCTTTTAATTCTTAATTTTAGTTTGATTGGCTTTGGCAAACGGAAATAAACCAACCCCCGTTAGATAGGTAAGAGGCATGTGTCATGCCCTTCGCCTTAAACTTAGATTTGCAGGGTATGTGTTAGACAAGACTAAAAGCGTCGTAGAGCAACATCAGCAAATCTGAAGTGGTTACGCGCCGCGTCCAAGGTAAACGTTGCAAGTCATTAAAAAATGCCCCGCGGCAGGCAACTAGCGACTGTTGCAGCCAAACAAAACATTGCATAAGCAGCGGCGGCAGCAGCAACAACAACAATAGCAACAACTGCAACAGCAACGATAAGAACTCTTCAACAATGGAACATTCGAAAATGGCAGCACGAGCTGGTTGTGTGTGCCCCGCAGAGGCGCCTCAAATGCGGCAACTTACCCGGAATAGTCGGACGCCCAAACCGGACGCGCCAAACGCCGCGTCTCAACGGAGCTGCTTGACGTGAATGTAAAGGCCGGCGGCAAGGGCGGCGGCGGCGGCGGTGGCGGCAGCGGCTGATCGCCAGCGGTGCACATTTGTGTGCTGAGCGCCAACTGGGCCGCTGCGGCAGCCGTTGTGGTGGTGTTGGTGGTGGTGCTGCTGCTGCTGTCGTGCGAGCAACTGCAGCAGCAGCGCTGCAGCTGACGGCGTCGTGCCGCGAGCACCGCCAGCGCGCCACCGCCCAGGCCCAGGCCCAGCCGCTGACTGGGCGGCAGGGCGCACTCGCTGTCGCAGCTGTAGCTCTTCTTCATGGCGCGCCGGCGCAGCGGTGCGGACCATTCGATTGGCGGCGGCCCTGCCGCAGCATTGGCATTGCAATAGGCGCAGTTGGCGCCACCAACGCTGCCCCGCGGATAGGAGTCCTCCGAGGAGCTCTTGATGAGCGAATAGGTGCGCGATTGTGGAAAGTGCCCGCCCAAGCAACTGCGAGAGTTCTTGGAGTGTCAGTTTTTCGTCGTTTCACTTGAGCAAAAGGGGTCTAGGCTAAGCTAAGGGGATTGTTTAAGTGCTCGCGGAGGAGTGGCGGGGTCATTACAGCTAATACGACATACATATATCATAAACATACATAATCAAGGGGATAGATCAAAGCGATATTTTCAGCATTCTTCACAAATTTTTAAGCTAGAAAAGGTTTTGAAATAAGGTTTAACTATATATTATGGAATATTTCGTATACTAAAATAAATAAAAAATCAAATAAAATAAAATAAATAATAAATAATTTAGATAAATGTAGCATGAGTTATAGAGTAGTTTTGAGCTTGTACTGCAAGGCTATTGATTTGACTATCGAGTTGTTGTATCCCAAAGTTAGTATCATCGGTTTTGTTGACAATGTGCGTCCTGGTTGCTGGTTAGGAGTCTCCCGATAGTTTTGATAGTCGAAAATTATATAGTGTTGCATTAGATAAAATTGACGGAACTCTTATTCAACAACACTATCGATAAAGTTTCGATTTATGGCTCAAATGTTCATGTTATCGATAATACTACTATTTTAAATTTCAGTTTTTCATTGTATCGATAATACTATCAAAATAAAACCTATCTCATTAGTTGCAACAGTCGATAATTAGCATAATTAAGGGTTCATTTTAAGTCGATAGCTTATTTTGTTCATATTATCGATAATGTTAATGGTGATCAGATAGGAGAATTTTAATGATCGATAAAAATTTGATTTGCATTATTTTATAATCGATAAATTCGAAAGGTACAACAAATCGATAGACCGCATTTGATGTTATGATGATATGGCATCACTTTACTTGATTACAGAGTTGAAATGGTGAAAATATCGCTTAGTCCAACTATATACATACAGATACTAGAGTTTAAAGGTTAAGTTCTTATATACATCACAGTTATAGGTACAATCAGAGTGAATACAGATAGAGATTAATCTAGTTGTTGGCTGTGTAATTTGAGAGTTTTCTTTGCTCTCTATTTGCTATCAATACAGGGGGGGAAAAAGTGCCTCAGTTATCAATTGGTTAATCAAAAAAAACGAAAAGAAAAACAAAGTCAGATAACAAATTATGGACTTACGCAATTTTCTCAGAGGGCGAACGCCAGGGCATTTCATCGTCAATCTCGTCGTCGCTCTCGTCGCCCTCCTCGCCATCATCGTTGCCGGCTATGCTAAACGAGGAGGAGGTAAACATATCCGGCACAGGCAATATGGAGGGTCTGCGACTGCCTGTTTGCGGATTAAGGGTTATTTCGAATAAAATGGAATACAACTTCTGGCTATTTGCTTACCTCTACGCTGATTGAGCACATCGGGACTGAGCAGATTGGGATTGTTGGCATAGGGCACGTCCAGATGATTGCCCGTGGTGGTCAGCGTGGCAGGTGTTATGCTCAGCGAGGTGCCCATGTTGAGACCCACGCCGAGGCCCCCGCTGCCGCTGGAGCCCGGCTGGGCGCCTGCCCCACTGCTGCCAGCTGCTGACCCGCCCATTGTCAGCGGCAGCGTTGTTGTTGTTATTGTAGTCGTTGTTGTTGCCGCCGTCGGCATTTGGGTTGTGCTGACAGTTGTGTCCTTTAGATTTTGCCTCGAGTCCGATATTATCACAGCCGTTGGGTTGTCGCAGGCTAAAGATGTTGTGAAAAGTAAATGCAACAAAGTTGTACAAATTTCTTTCAGTGTTTCGGTGCGCTCAATTTGACCGCAGTGCATTAACGCAAGGAATTAAGCACAAAATTTAACGCTACTTGAACAAAGTTTCGCTTGCTTTACACGAAAATTTACTAATAGTTTAGCCAAACAACAAACAACTTGAGTATAAAAAGCAGAATGACGCACAAGTAGATAGCGCAAAAAATAGAAGGAAGAAAAGAGAGAGAGATAGATAGATAGAAAAGGACGTGCAAAAGAAGAAAACCTGTCCAACTCATTAAAAGTCCTTGCAATTCAAGACCAAAAACTGTGCAGCTGCCAAAGTTGCGTATTTCCAAGTGGTTAACAGAAACATCGGACGTTCACTTGCTAAGCCAATGACATTAGGCTAAAGTGGCTGCGAAAAATTGGATTAATCTGAGAGAATATAATTCAAAGCCATTTCAATGAGCTTCAAGCTTAAATAGAGCTTTTAAGTGCCTAAAACATATATTAAGCACAGCTTTAATGAGCTTTTAAATGTTTTCAGGAAGAAAATAAGGTTTTACAAAAAGAAGTGAATCTGTAGCTAATAAGGGAAATAGAAAAAGTGGTTTTATATATTTGCAGCTCACAACGGATCATTTTTAATGCTTTTGTCAATTTTAAAGCTCTATTTTAATCTGTAGACAATGGGAAATATGAAAAATGTACTTATTTTTATTTTTCTCTTTTAAAGCATTTATTTTAAGATTTTTTTAAATGTACTATTTTGTTATTTTAAAGTGCTTAAATGTGAGTTTAAATGAAGTATTTAGTTTTAGCTTTAAGATTCTCAGTGCTTTTAAAAAGCTTTTTCTACACTCACTCGAAAAAAGTTCAGTCAAAAATGAACAGTTGTAATGTGTACCCAGTATAATGAGCTTAAATTGAGTTTTGTTGCATTCGGAACCAGCAAGAAATCAAGCTTTAAGCTTTAATGTACTTATAAAGCTTTTGAAGTAAGAAATACGCTTATATAACACTTGGAAATATGATTCTTTAAGAAGCGATGATTGTATAAAATTAATCACTTGGAAAAGATTTAAGTGATAACTATGTTCTTATATTGTTGCTTTTAGTTTTTTTTAACAAATGGACTGCGAAACTTCCTAAAAGCCTTACTAACTTTGGCCTTGAATAATTAATTGATACAGTTTCGTATGATTTTCCAATTTCAGCTAGTGTCATTCGAGCCTTGAACGCTGCAAGTTTTGGCCAAAAATATTGACTTTTAGTTAACGTTTGTAGTTGGAACTTAATTACGTTTGTTCACAGAAAAGCCCAGACACAAGTTCTTGGCTGGCCTAATGACTCTGCCTCATTTGCTGACGCTTGTTACGCTTTAATTAGTACGAAAGGCGACAGCAACTACATTAATTTCTGCCACAACACAGGGTATTCTGTGACACCGTGGGCTGGCCATAAGCAACACGCAACAGTTGCTGTCACAGCGCACAACGTTGCGTATACGCGACGTGGGCAACAAATTGTTGCGTGCGCGTTGCGTATAATTTACAATTGACAGGGGAGCAGCGGGACAACGGGAGCGAGACAATATCAACTATCAATAAAGGTGCAACAGAATAAAGAGTCATAATAAAAAATAAATAAATAAAACACGATGAACGGGTTGCAATATGAGACATGCGATAAAATACGTCGAAAAGAACAACAAGTGCAAAAAGCAAAATGAAGCAAAAGACAAAAATAGCAACGCGGAAGTAACAAAAATTGCTCAGTCGGATCTGTATTGGCAAGGTGTGTGTGGGTGTGTGTGTGGTTGTGTGTGTGGTTGTGTGTGTGGTTGTGTGTGTGTTGGGCTGTGCTGCCTGTCGCTAATGGCTTTCAAATAGCGGAAATGGTTAACGTTGGCGGGTTTCGTTTTAGGCTAAAGGCATTTACAGGCGCTAGGCAAATGTAGGCAAAACTTAAATGCTAGACAAAAAACAGTTATATATAGGTATTAAGATAGAGAGAGAGAGCAATATATAAGGTGTAAGAGACAGCGAAAGAGAGACAGAGAGAGAGAGAGAGAGTGAGAGTATTGTATGTAATGTTATTAAAGGTAGTTGCATAGGTTGCAAAAGGTGATTCGATTTTTGTTTTGCTTCATTTTTAAATCTTTTTGAATGTTAAAAATTGTTGGGTTTGTTTCGGTTCATTCCTTAGTTCTTTGAGGTGGAGTGGGGGGTTTAGTTTTTTTTGGAGGGATGGTATTTTTTTTTGGAGTCACACTCACGCACAAATAGTGTTGTATAATCACTGTCACATGTTTGTTGTTGCATTTGCGGATACGGATACGGTGGCGGTAACGGTAACGGTGACGGTGGCGGATACGGATACGGTTGCAAGTGATGCCGCTCGGTTATGGGCGTGCCGGCGCCAGAGTCGTATGTGGGACTGTGGGGCACACGAACACAAACAGACGGCACTGGTGCAATGGCCGCTTGATTCAAAGCGGTTGCTGTTGTTGTTGTTGATGCTGATGCTGATAATAATGTTGATGATGTGAAAGTCGTGCTAATTGTTGTTGTTTTTGTTGTTGTTGTTGTTGTTTTAGTTGTTGATTGTATTGTTTTTGATGTTGTTGTATTGGCTACACATACATTAAACGATTATAATATTAATATATGGAATGTTGTTTGTATGTGGGTGTGTGTGTGCGTGTGCGTGTGTGAGTGGGTAGTGTGCGTGCATGTGTGAGTGTGTCAGGTTTTTAGTAGTTTTAGTACTCAGCAAAAGTTGGTTAAATCTGATTTGTTGATATGCTTAGTTCTAGTTCTAGATTAACTTTTTGTCTAGACTATTTGGACTTTGGGTGTCTGCATGTATGCATATATGTTTTCGTAGTTATAGTAACATTTAACCCAGTTGCTATAATTAGGTTTTTGTTTTTACTGTATTTCCCAAATATTTTATATCAACTAAAAATCAAAAACAAATTTGTTGTGTTTTTAAAAATCATTTCCAATCAATTTTAATGTTTTATGTTTTTAAAAATAATTATTTGGCATTCTTTAAATTTGATCAAGCACTTTTTATACAAAATTTTTTTAATTTTTTTATTTAATTTTAAATTTATATTTTTAATATTAGAAAAACTTTCAACTTATTTAAATCATATTTAGGCCATTTATTATTTTTCAAATATTTTACTTGGGATAGTTTTTCTGTTTTTAAAATGAATCAATTTATATATATATATTTAGGTTTTGATTAATTTAAATAATTATATTGTTTTCAATTCGAAAATTAATCATTACTTTTTACACTACTTTATTTTTTTAAAAACAAAAACTTTTTTGGCGTGAAAACTCTTTTAGGGAATTGATTTAAATTCAAATTTTAAATTTCATTTTTGATATCTAGCTGGTATATTTTTTGCAATGTATGTAAGTATATTAATAATTTTCTATACCCGAACGAAACGTTATAGAAAACAGAATTTGAGTAGAGCTCAAAAGGCAATTATAGTAGAAAAGTTGTAAATAAATAAAGAAGTTAGAGAAGTTCATAGAGAGCCAGAAAAATTGTACAAACATAACAAAGCGGTGGAGTTTTGTTTATTTATTTCTTTTTGTTTTTTTTTTTTTTGAGTCTATTTTTGTTGTGTTAGCTTTGAAACGAGTTTCAGCACAAGATAATTAATTAATGAACAAATAAAATCGTCAACTTTCAAGACAAAATAAATGTTATTAATTAGAGACGGGCACGCACACACACATTAAAAGCGTTTTGTTTCAGCTTACATTTGTACTTTTATATTTATTTTTTAATTCAGACAAATTGACAACCGCAACAAAAAGAAATTAAATAAAAGAACTTAGAGGACAGACAAGTAAATTATAAACTTTTCAAGAGCCGAAAACGAACGCAACGGATGGCAGCCTCGAAAATCAAGAGCAAAAAACTTGTTGCTTAATGTAAAAAAATAATCAAATAAATAAAAATAAATATATATGGATATATTTTTCACATATATTTTTTGGTTCATTCAAAGTCATTCAAACGTGTGTTTCGTTTTTGTAGTTTATAATTTCTTAAGATGACAACCAACACACACACAGCACACACACAGCACACACACGCACACACACTCGCACACACACACTCGCACACACACACTCGCACACATATGCAATTCATACGCAGTATTGTACCCACCAGTTGCTGTATGCGAATGGGTGGTGCCAGCACCACTTCCGGCGGCACCACCGTCTTTGCTGGCTGCCGTTGTTGTGTCCGTAGTTTGATTTTGATTAACGACAAATGCCGAATTCTCCTCCTTGGTAATGCTCATATAATAGCACGTGTCATCCTTTTTCATAATGTGCCTGGGTCCTGGATTTAGCAGTATGGTATCCTCATAGAATTCGGGCAGCTCGGCCGGACGCACGCCCACCAAAGCAACACCGTACCTTTTTATTATTATTAATATTATGTTTGGTGCGTGCAAATAAATAAATATGAAAATATATATGAAAATGTAAAGCAATTTTGGCATTTTACATAAATTTGTATTTGAATGGCCGAGGCGTCTAAATAAATATGAGACGAGAGGCGTGCAAGTTGGCATTTATTTATGCCCATCCATCCATCCAGCCATCCATCCAGCATAGCTACCAGGCCCCACCCACCCAAACCGCAGCCCACCATCTCACCCATCCCATCATCCCAACATTCAAACGTCAAGCTATTCATTCAAAGCAGTTTTGTTAACTAAAAAGCATTTTGAAGTATCTCCACTTACTTGCGATGCGAATGAAAGCTGGCATAGGTAAAACTTTTGCCCTCGTACTCTCCAAAGAAGCGACTGTCGCCGAGAACAATATGATAAATTTCATTGCCCGAGCATTTGCCATAGAGACGATGCCATTCCTCCGGCGACTGTTGGCCTTCTCTGTGAAGAGCAAGAGAAAAAAAAAACATAATAATAAAATAAAACAAGTTAAACATCTTCATGCCAAAAAGGTGAATTAAGTTTCGAGTTTCAATTGTTGAGATTCTCGTCTGACCTCAAGAAATTCACAGCTTCGTCAAGCAACAACTACGCCGTCACGCCCACCGCCCATCGCCCACGCTGTATATAAAAACCCTAATTAGAATTCTTTACTTAACAAATGCGTCAAGTTTTACGCGGCGTATGATTAATCTGGCTTGCGTGTTGCTCGCGGTCTCAAATTGAAGCCGCAGACAGCGCTCGAGCATTTCACTCATTTATTTACTTTTTATTTTTATTTTTAATTTACGCACTTGACGACCGGAAAAATTTGCATAAAACACAGTTTTGCTGTCAGAAACAATTGCGCATTAAATTTAATTAAAACTCGCACTTCAAATTGACGCGACGTTCGCTTATTTCCTTTTTACAAATGCGTCCTTGTGCCATTTCGTATCCACACGTTAAAAATAAATGAACGAACGTTGGAGCTCAAATGCTCTTTAAACAATTAAATTCTTCTGGAACTTTAAGTGATTCTAATAGTTGGCCAAAAATACTCAGTCTGATTAAATACTAATTTAAGATTTTAAAGCAAATTAAAGCTTTAAGGCAATAAAGCTCACTTATTGCTAATAAATACTACAGGAAAAGTAATTGATAATATTAACTCATAGGAGCTTTAAGGCACATTAAAGCTTTAAGTTATGTCGGTCTCTCTGAAGCACAATAACGTTGCCTGGATTTTTATAGATTTCTTTTTCTCACTGAGTACAGCTTAAACTTCTTAAGCTATGCATGAGCTTAAAGCACATTAAAGCTTTATATTAGGTCTGTTGCTTTATCATCAGCAAATTACGTTGCCTGAATTTGTATAAATCCCTTGTTCTCACCTATTACAGCCTTACGTTCTTAAGCTTTGTATGAGCCTGAAGCACATTAAAGCTTTACTTTACTACGAATGTGATAAAGTAGCCTAGATTCTAATACTCCATGCGTTCTCTATGTTTATGACTGAAAGCTCAACAAGTTGACTTGAATTGGCAATGAAAATTGTCATTTATAAAGCTTGGTTGTAGCGCGTCCTGATGTTTAGGTAATTTAGTCATTTGTTAGCCTTAATACACAGTGTAGGGACATCATGAATATGATGCGTATTGCCAGGTGACACATGCGAGGCGCTGAACTGTGACGCATCGTGGCGGCAAAGCTGCTGACGCATGGAGAGTGAATGTTTTTTTTTTCTAGTTTGCTGGCCATTAACAGTTGACCGGGCATTACACAGGTTATATATAAATGATATGATGGCTGAAATACGTACTGTCCGCGTGATGTGTGCAGCAGCAGGGTGACCAGTGTGCTGGCGCCTGGGCAGGTGCAATTGTTGGCCAGGAGCGCGTACTTGAACTCATCCTCGCAGACCACATGCTCGGCGAACTTCACATGCAGCTTGTGCTCCGGTCTGGCCACAGCGAATTTCCGCAGGATATGCAGTGAATGAACACATGTATATATATATATATATATAAAAAAAAAGATTGTATATTTATAAATGTTGGTGGCATTGGTTGTGTGGCACGCACAGCGCGCAAACAGTGAAAGAAATCGAATTAACTGAGGCGTGACAAAGTGGCGCCCCACAAACGCACACGCACACACACACACAGACAACTCACCTGAATATCTGCACATATTGCGGCACATTCGGCGCAAAGTCCTTGACGGCCCAGGAGCGCAGGATGGTATGCTCGTCGGCAGCCGTTTTATCCGCATAGTTGCGAGCTGCCAATATGAAACACGCCTCCGCTTCGTTCATGCGCGCTCGCGCCAAATCGCCATCCTTCAAGCAGGAGCCCTGTCAAATGCCAAATGCCAAACAGAAAACGACAAACGGCAAAATGTCAAATGCAATTCAAATCGAATCACAAGTTGTCAAATATTTAACCAACCTGTATGTAGATGACGCGCTGCGCCCAAATGGGCACTTGCAATATCATTCGCATCGTTGTGTCCAGCTCCATGGGACTGAGCAGCACCACATAGAAGTCCTGCAGCAGGGGATGCGCATAGAACTCGTTCAGAAAGTCCATTATCGTATCCGCGTGCAGCGTAGTTGAGCATACAACTACATGCTTCTCGCTCTGAGCACGATGCGACGAGTAGCTGCCGCCCAATTTCTGGCGCTCCATCCAAGTGAAAGCCAGCTGCTCAAACTGCATGTGAAAGTGAAAGGCATAAGATGCACATATTTATAACAAAATATACGTTTTTTGTCAAATAAGATATCGTACTTTACTGCGCTGTCTGTCCGTCTGCATGAAGCTGACGACTCTACAGCTTGGATATCTACTTGGCATATTTACTATAAAATTACGCCTTTCAGAGTTCGCAAAACTTATATCTACAACAGTTTTTGAGAATCCATAAATCTAGTATACTTTTTTTTTCATCTATTTTTCGCACAGTCAGAAGGTTTTAACTGCCTTATTTTTTTAAAAATAAATATATCGTATGTCTTTCAGATTTGTTATGCAAAATAAAAATAATTAAAATTATTATTATTTATGCTTTAAGAGAACAAGTATCTATTTTGCTCCTAAAATAATATAAAATAAAATATTTATATGCTTTATTTTAGATGGTGTTATTTATGGTTTTATTTTTATTTTTAGTTATTTGTTTATTTTTATAGATATCTAATATAAAATTTATTTATTTATTTACTTTATTTTCATTGGTATTTCTGGTTAAGTGTGTAGATTTTATTTGAGACCCTCATTCGTTTCATATATGTACTTTTTCATTTTATGTAAAGTTATCTAAAATATTTTTAATATTTATTCTACAGTTTCATAACACACTAAAAATAAAAGGAACCTTTTATTTATCGCATAAATCCGTTAGGCTATAATCATTTTTTTTCGTATATACTTTAAAGGTTTATTCATATAGAGTTATGAAAACTGTATGCATATATTTATTTTTAACTGTATACTATAGATTGAAAAACTGCTGATCAAATAAATAATTTAAAAATATAAATATTTCAGCACTAACGTTTGTGAAGTTGTTTCCAATTTACGACCAAATTATTAAAAAACAAAAAGAATTTTTATTTAATCGCATAAATCCATTAGGGTATACAAATATTTGTATGTGTAAAAGACTCTCATAAAAGCTATGTAGATAAATATACATATATATAGTTTTTTTGTATAAGGATTATCTGTAGAATGCTGACAAATTGTATATCGCGAGCAACAGTAGAAAGCCTGAATTTCAGCACAAACGTTTTCAATCAATATTCAAACATTTTTGATAACAAGCTTTAAATAAAAAGAAGCTTTGAGTATTCGCATAAATCCATCAGGTTATACAAATATTTTTATAGGTATCGTTTTTAGCTATGCGCTCTGATTGAATTTCAGAGCCCGATGCGCTATATAGTATATTTTGCTGTAGATTGATAGATTGCTGACAATATATATTGACAGCGACAGCATTTTGTTTTTAACTCGATTGCAGTTCGTACTGCAGCACTAATATTTTCAATATATTGTGAGTGCTTTGCTCACACTCAGGCGCAGGCAAACACCCAACACACACACCGGCACACACACACGCACACACATGCCAACAATTTGGTCACAATGTTGCTGCTGTTGCTGTTGTTATTGTTATGGCTGGTCATAAATTGTTGGAACGCGTCGCGCACATTGACATGCAGCTCGCGCTTGTTTGACAGCAGCGACTGCAGCCGGTCCCCAAAAAGTATGCTATGAAAAGTCGCGCGGGGAAAAAAAACATTTTGATTGATGCTCTTGTTTGGCCAATAGTCAGCCAGTCAGTCATATCGGGCCATAGAACTTTCCGATGCTACTAACAATTGATCGTTAATTGTTTGGACCCAGAGGCAAACAAGTGCAGGTCGAGTCGAGTGGGCCCATGACTCATATATATTTAGACAGATTGATGACCAGTAGTCGATGTCGACTCATCTGTTAATAGCCAATTTGATTGATGGACTGCACAGTGGCAAAGTGGGGCGGTTAAGCAGCTTAAAAATGTGTGTGTGTGTGTGTGTGTGTGTGTGTGTGTGTGTGTGTGTGTGTGTGTGTGTGTGTGTATATATACAAGCTGAATACAAATATTTGCAGCTAACTGAAGCAGCCTGACTGTGGCCTTAGCACAGATAAGCCCCATTTCGAAAAGGTTCCTCAAAGTGAAGCGAAGAGCGTATTCTGTAAAGTAGCTGGACGCAGTCGGGCATTAAATGCATTTACTCACCTGCGTGGGCAGCACAATCAGCGCCACACAAATCATGATAACCATGTACAGCTGTGATGGCCAAATGTCCGGCACAAAATCACCGTAGCCAACCGTGGAGAAGGTCACAACCACATAGTAGGTGCTCTGGAATAGATTCAAATGGCGATGCCCGGCGCGCTGAAAGTGCTGAATGCCACAAACACTAAAAGCGAAAGAGATAGAGGTAGTTAGAAAGGGAGAGAGAACGCAGGAGGGAGACTGTCGCCCATAGTTATAGTTACCTGGTGAAGACCAAGCACAGCAATGTGGCCGACAAAATGGTCAACTGCTGCGACAAAGCCGATTGTGATTTTTGCATAGCGCGATGCAAATCGTTCTACAGAAATGTTGCAGCATTCAAATTGAGAATTATGGTTAAATTAATAATAATAACACACACACACAGAGAGAGACACTTACAAACATGTTCTCCAGCGAGCGCTTGGCCAGCCAGCAATTTAGAAAAATTGGTATGAAAAGATTGCGCAGCGGCGGATGCACAATCTACCAGGGAAAAAACAATAATCATCAATAGAAATTAGCAAATATCATTTAGCGTTAAATTTGAAGTGTACTTACCGTTAGTGCAAAGGGTATTGTCGTTACTAATTCTAGTATAAAGTGAAATGAGAGTATTTGCTGCCATATGTTGCCCTGTTAACAAAATTAAACGATTTGATGAAAATTTATAAAATGTATACCAATACTCTAGAGCAAAAATATATTAAACAATTGGTAAGCAAGGCATTAAATGTGATGCAAATTTAAATATTTCTAAATTATTTGTTATTTTAACCTAAATGTAAAGAATGTTTAATGCTTATATTTATTATTTTCTGCTTGAATTTAACTTTTTTTTAATCATTCAAAAAAGAGTTAACATAAAAATTAAAATATTCCTAAATCAATCGCTAGTTTTAAATATAATAAGCATAAAAAAAGCTTTTCCTTATATTTTTTTGTTAAATATTTTTGCTTTAATTTGTAAAATGGAACTCTTTGAATGCATTAAATTTTGTATAAAAAAAGTTAAAATTAAGAGTAAAATATTACGTTTAAACAATGTTATCCCTTTTTTTTATTCAATTATTGACCTAATATTTTGTATTTTAAAAATGAATACGAATGTTGTTTATTTAATATAATGTGAGCTCATTATTATCAAACGCTCTATTCAAAAAATAATTATTTCTTTAAAATTTTATTTAAATATTATTTTCATTTAAAATGAAAAAATTGTTCACAATAGTCAAAAAGTTACATTTTGCTTATTTATTTCATATTTTCTTCATATAAATATTTTTATTGACATTAAAATTAAAATGTTTATTCGAAATGAATTTTGACAGCAATTAATAATTACTAATTGTGTGGGTCGCTCACCTTATAGCCTAGATATGTAAGAACCAAAGATTGAGTTAACGAGACCATGGCCAGAAGTAATTGTAGCACCCAGAGCACCGTGGGACGATTCACCCAGAGTATTGCATCCCAGTTAATAATTGGATTCTCCTGGAACTCCTCCTCCGTCAGCTTGGCAGAGATGATAAACTCTGTCTTATTGGCCACTTCGCAGCCATAGCTAGAGTAAGCACACGCAGATAGAGATATATGGAGGATGGGTGGGTGGGTCACAATAAATCTTGTGTGCTATTGCAATTTGAAGTTATTTGCTGTTGGCTTTTAGCTTACCATGTTATAAATGTTGGATTTTTATCCAATATCACACGTATTATGTAGAGAACACACGACAGTAACTTAAGGAATAAATCGGCAATTCGTATGCGTAAGCCTTGAAAGAGAAAGTAGCACAAACACAAAATGAAATTTGGGTCAGACAACTAAATTACATGAGTTCGTTAGTTTACCTTTTACCTAACTATCTAACCTGCCCGGTTTTCCGGTCAGCGCCTGACTAACTTACTGACTGACTTATTGGGCGAAAAAAAAACTCACCCTCATTTGACTGTTTACCAATCTACCTATTTACCTGTTCGACCTGTTTACCTGCACAATTATTTCCTATCCAAATCAATATTTACTCAAGTATATTGAGTATGCTTCTTCTTCTTCTTATGCAATGTCAGTCGTGTGTTTGTTGTTGTTGTTATTGTTGCTGTTGCTGTTGCTCTGCCTCTTCTTACACCTGTTTTTTCAATTGATTCAATTGTTTGTGCGGCCAACGAAAACTTTAATCGTTTTGCCATAAGTTTATTTACATTCGGGAATTCAAAGGTCTGTTTAATTTGGTCAACCTCAGTACAATTCAGTTAGACGTTTGTTGTTTGGTTTAAAAGAGCCACAGTTGTACTTCGCTAAAGTAAACTCACAGGTAAACCACAAATAAAAAATTTTTGTATATAGTAAAACAGTCCTTCATTGGGTAACAAGCACTTTTTTTCTGATCTTTAAAAGTCTTTTCATAATATATATGCTTACAAATAATAATTATGTGGAACCGAAACTTACCCCTTGAAACGAAAAGTTAAAAATGTATAGAATAAGTTAAATAAAAAATTAACTGGAAAATCTGTTTTTAAGAAAAGAAAACTTAGCATATAGTTTTAATTATGGTAAATACCAACAGAAAAATTAATGCCAGTAGAGAATAGAAAAAGCAGTTAAATCCAAAAAATTGATAAGATATATTTATAGAAATCCCTAAGGTAGCTGAGTTTCTTATAAAGTTATCAAAATTTGAAATATGTCTGCCTTTGGAGAGGTTTAACTGCGGTAAAATAATTTGTATTTAAATTACGTATGAGTTGAACTAAGCTCTTCAATACCTAAAGCTAAAAACAGTCCATGTAGGGATGTATCACCGTATTTTTGACTATGCCGAGTAATTTGGAAGCTTAGATTAAGCAGTTAAATTGTAATTTGAATACTCACTTGAACGCTGATTCTTAATGAAATAGAGTTGCAGTCTTTCTTTGAATGTATTTTCATTCACATAGTACTCCACACGCACTCTGCAAAGATAAAGAATAGAATGGGAATTTATATTTAAAATGTGATTCGATTGGCTGGCTGTCGCACACAAAAGCCTCTTACGGAATGCAAAGCGCATTTGGCTTTTTGTGGTAAATAAATTAAGGCATTGTAAAAATCTCCCTGAATAAGCAGTAGTATCAATAAAATGGCAATTTACTTGATGCTGCACTCGACTATTGATGCGCTTACTGATCACATTATACGGAGCACAAGGTGACAGACCAAGTGGCTGAACGGAACAGGATGTTGCCAATGGCAGCTATTTCCCGCTCCGACACCCTCAAATGCCATTCTGTATTCGCTTCTACTTACACTTTTCATGGCATTTCTATTAGGAAGTGGGTGTAGCGAGTGCCAAGAAAGTATATATTAAAATGTCAGTAGGTTTTCTTTTTCTCCTTGTGTGTGTGTGTGTGTGTGAGAGTGTGTGTGTTGCTGCACGTTGCAACTGCTTGACAGCGTAAACATTTGACAGCAGCAGCAACAACAACAGCAGCAACACCAATGGAAGCAGCAAATTGCAAGTAAGGTGCCAATGACACTTGCTGCTAGCTGGCAAATAAATTTGGATTAATCCTAGGATTAGTCACAATTAGATACTTTTGAAATCTCCCAAAGTTCAAAGCTGCAAATAATACTTGCACAAAAATCTGAATATAACACTTACTTGAATTTGTCGAAGCAACTAACTTTACTTTAGATTAGATTTTTGACTTTTAAAGTAGATTTTAATCACGTTAAACACACACACATTAGTTATAATACAAATTCATGAGGATTTTTAGTGACTACTTAATTTGTCTATATTTAAACAGAGCTTACTTCAAGCGAAAAGCTTAACTACATAGCTTAGCATATTTTGTATATGAAAGCGCATTAAAGCTAAAGCTTATGTGTACTAATATTGCAAAGCTTAAGCGTTAATAGCCTGATTTCCTGTCAGCTTAAGTGCTTAAAACAATTACAATTTAAAGTATCCAAAGCTACAAGATTTTCATTTACTTGAAAAAAGCTGCAGTCGCTTCGGAAGATTAATCCAACATAGCACTATTTTTTTTTTCTGCTTCGCAAGCTCATGATGTTGCAGGCAATATTACTTCTGTTGAGGAATTACAAATTTGTTAATATGCATAAATTGTGACGCTTCTATCTAGCTATTGGGACAAGTAAGCATTAAAAGCACATTAAAGCTTCAAAAATATATTTTTTCAAAATACAATGCCTTTCCAACAGTTTGCCAACAGATCAGCTGGTGTCATTTTAAGTATTTCAGTTTAAGGTTTCTCAACAATTTGGTCTTGTTCCATAGCCGGATGCATAGTTATTATTTTATTTATTGGCACATCTGTTGCTAGTGCAAGATAAACAAACATTGAGCGTGCAACGTGGCGTATGCGCAACAAAATGGAAACGTTTATCTGGCAATTGCGCTGCAGCTGACAACTTGACGGCCCAAACGCAGAATAATAAACTTGCAGTTGAGCCAGCTGCAGGCCACAAAATATGCAGTTGCATTGCGAGCATCTCGTATCTTGTAGATGCCCAAGCATGTAAATTGCTTCATCTTTGACCATAATTCACAACTTTCCGAGTGCCTGGCAAACAGCAAAACATTCAAGCAGACTACTCAAACACTTGACTGCCCCTCAGAAGTCCGACGCACTGCGAGTTGGTTGTCTGTCTAGGTCGGGTCTTAAGTAATTAAAGACGTCGCAGTCTGGGGGTATTGTGCCGAAAAAAAAAAAAAGAAAATAACACAAAAGTTTATTTGAATACAAAGCACATAAATTGCCAACCTGAAGCTTTGTTTTGTTTGCAGCTAGTTTGTAACACATTATGAACTAGACACAAATACAGCCCGAGAGCTCTGGGGTCCTGTGCATATTCATGTCAAGGTTAATGCACGCACAGATAAACTGAGCCAAGCCGGAATAAATGGCACCCGCGTGGGCCGCAAGTGGCAATGACTGCAGTGCGTGGCACAATATTAACGCTCGCCCCGCTGGTGACCAATCAGTTATGCCACTGCCACTTGGCACAACCGCACAACGTGCCACTGCATACAATCAACTCTGACCTGTGGCTTAAGCCTGTGAACTGCCAGACGGAAATTCGCTGACGGGGTTCATTCCACTCGGCCATTGAACGCGGCACAAGAATAATTCGCAGCTGCTTGTAAATTTTGGTGACAGTGGCAACAGCAACTAATGCTTGCAACATTCGCTGTGCCAATCAAAGGGCAACCAGCTGCTGGCAGCGGCAACAGCTAACACATGCAGGATCGTCTTTTTGGCAACCGTCCCACCTTCCCTTTGGGGAGCAAACAATGCCAAAGTTCACCAGCAGCAATTGAACCCAGGCGACTTTGATGTTCGGCCCCGCAACTTCCCCAAAAGAAATGTCAACAAACATTTATACATGGTGCAATGACACTAGCTGCAAGTGTTTGATCACATTTCATTAAAATAAATGCAAGTACTTATTTAGCTAAAGCGAGCAACTTATATTGATTGATAGCTGTAAAAGCTATCGTCTTTTTCATTATGTGGTACATTTGCTGGAAATTTCACGAATTTATTTTTTTAATCATTTTATTATTTTTTTAATCTTTCAGTTTTTAAGAGGGCCTCAGTTAATTGTAAATAACAAGTTATTGAACTCTAAGCATTTTCTGAATTTATTAAAAGTTGCTTTTAATGGATTTTACGATTTCTATTAAAAAAATGTATTAAAAAATATATAAAATCAAAAAATATATATATAAAAATAATTATGTGCATAAGAAAAACGAATATTAAAAAATGTATGAAATGTAATAGCAGAGTATTTTTAAATATTATATAGTATAAATGAGGTTGTTTGTGAGCTTTCTGTGAGAAACAGAATCATATCTTTTAAATATTATATAGTATTTGTATGCTTACAAAAACGTAAAATTAAATTTTGACTAAATAAAGCTAAATAAATGTTTATTTGCATATGCTGAAGAAATTGATTGCGGAAGTATGTATACCTTAAATTATACGTAATAAAAAAAAAATAAATAAAATAACCAAGAAAAAAATAATTACTTTTCTGAGTACCATAAATTTAATGATGTGTGTTATACATAAATGTGTGATATACATATATTTCTATGTTTAATCGAACATCTAATTTCTTTATGTGCTGCACATTTTGTGACAAGGTTCTTGATGTATTCTAACCAATCATCTAATATCTACCACATGAAACTTCAGCTTAATTAATTTAATTAGATTAATTGTGTAGATTTTTAGTGTTTATTTGTCATTGCTATAGAATAATGTTGTCTGTCTTTGTTCTTGTTCTCTATAAATTAGTTGCCAGCGACTGTATCTGACTTCTGGCTATAATATATGTAAATTTTCCATTTTCTAATTATTATTTTCTGTGTTTTCCTTGCGAGCTGACCTCACTTACTGTTCGCAGCCGTAGATAGTTTGGACTGCATTTCCATGCAGTGGCCATTAAACAATTTCACTATTTGACTTTTATCTCAGCATTTGGCTGTAATTATGTGCGCGATGAGGCGAGTTTACTGTAAAAGCTCTCAACTTTTTATGGGCCACAATCAATGTGAATGGCTTTGGGCAATCAACGCGTATGCAGCTCCATCGTCGAGCACTTAACGCAAAACCGAAACACTGCTGGATAATTTAAGGAGGACACGCGCTTTTGTTTTATATCCTTTCGAGCTCACTCGAGCATCCTCGTTTAATGGTCCAACAACAACACGAAATGCAATAAGCGAGTTGTGTCTCACCTATACATCAGGTCAGGCCCTAGCGACGCCCTATCGCCTTTAAGAGCCACCATTAACCTGGTGAGACAAACTGGCGAGCTTTACTCAATTGGGTTTCGAACCAACGCATCGACCCTTTGAGTAGTGGCAAAAACAGCTCGTTTTGAGCCGTTGTTGATGTCCGGCGTATACATAAGACCTTTGTGTTACGGTGCCTTTGTGTGGCCAACGGGCAACTCGCAACGGTACAACAACAACAACAACAACAACAAGAAGAACAAAAGCCGCTTCATTGTTATGCCAGGTATTTCATAGAGGAGCTTTGTTGCGCTTTGATTTTTGGGCCTAGAAAGAACCCACGCTTCGCCAAAATGTGCTTTAAGAAAAATCTCTTTCAAAGTGAAATTTAATCAAGTTTTGTAATCAAATCTGTGTGTTCGTAAACATGGCGCTGTTGCTAATAGAAATGTGAGCCAGCTCTCAGCCTGGCCTAAACGCTCGCAGAAAAAAAGGAAAATCACATTTAAAAATCAATAAAAGGTACAAACAATATATATATATATATGTATATATGTATGTAGGTAAAAGCTAAGAGCTGGCAGCCACGCCGCGGGCTCAGCTTTAAATTCAATATCAACATTAAATTTGACGCCCTAATCAAATGATGAGGCAACAAAAACACATTAGCGCGCAATTTGTTGGGCCACAAGGCAAACATTATAATAAGTGCTTCAGCAAGAGAAGCAAATAAGCAAGAAAAAAAAGAGAAAATACCATCAGTAAATTGATGCCAGGCCTTAAATTCAACACGCAAACTTGATGAGCCAGACACAACTGCATGCAATCATTTTTTAGATGAGTTCTGCACATTACGTATACGCACTGTCGCCTCTCATCAAGCATGCCCACATCCATGCATACATTTAGAGAACATATGTAGACAATATATATCTCTTGACAAACTGTTGCCACAAACTTTTGCACAGCTTTTTCCAACTTTAGTTCACTCAATTATTTGTCGATGCTTGTGCAAATATTTGCATAGCATTCAACCATACGTATGCATATTGATTCTATCATAAAAACTTCAGATACTATGCACAAGCTGTTGCTGTTTTTTTGCTGTTGTATGTTTGTGCATGAAAATAGAAAAGTTTTTACCAGCCACAGCATATCAATTTTAAAGCACTTTCGGTACTTTTTATGCCAAAATCCAATTAAATTCGACGTCTTTTAAACAAATGAAATAAATTTGTCCATGTTTTTAACTGCACGCATATACAAAACTGCGACAGTTTTCTGCCAACTTTGGTCGTAATCCCCATCGTCACATTAAAATTAATCAAATTAATGCCAAAACTAAGTTAATGTTTTAAAATAATAGATGAAAACTTTTTAGCTTAGCAAAGTCAATTAAACAACAGCAGAGCTCTGCGCTGGTCAGCAGTAAAGGGCGGGCTTTTATTTAAATATATATATATATATATATATATATATATATATATATATATATATATATAAATTTAAGCGTAAAGTTAAATTTAAAGCATAACTTTTTATAAATAGCGAAAAATGCACGAAAAATGCACCAAAATAGCAAGCGTTTGCCTTAAGAATAGTTGATTCAAAGTAAAGAACATTTTTTTAAAAAAATTAAAATTAAAGCATACTTTTCAGCGCAGTTCAAAAAAAGTTACTTTGGTAGATCATGAGTTATGTGAAATATTTAAAATTGCTGAATAGTTTATTTTTACGTCTTCAATTATATATTAAAATAGTTAATTAGCCTTTAAATCAAATTTAAAAAAATTTAACAGCTAAAGTTGTCATTCAGCCCAACAAACATTGAGTCCGAATTTGTGTATAATTTTAATTGAATTAAGGGAAATGTATTTAAATTGAATGTGAGTGTTCTCATTGAGCCCAAAATGACTACTTGAATTTACAGCGCTTAATGAAATGAGTGCACTTCATTTATTTCGAAGCCATTCAAATGATATTGACAATAGATAAACATCCATCGTAATGCCACTTTTGTGGTTATTCCACTGAAATAAAGTTCTGCCTGCCTTTCATTTGAGTTGAAAACGCTTTTAAAAATAAGATACATATATATTTGTGTGGAAATCCTTTGAAATCGAACAGACAACAGCTAAGCAATTGTTCTTTGAATTCCATCGAAATGTGTTTACAATAAAACGTGTTAGCTTTAACTAATTTCAATTAGTTTAATTATTTGAATGACTGTTCAACTAAATGGCGCAATAGTTGAAACTGAAGCTGAAAATGTAATTAAAAACTGAACTAAAAATAAATTTGCACAATACTGAGGTGCTCAGAGTACTTGGCTCAGCTGTAAATTTCTTCACACACACTTGAGACACTATTATTGTCTTTTGTGTTGTGTGCTTTTAGTTGAAATTTGATTAGATTTGATTGCTAATGGCAATCAATTTATGATTGCTACTTAAATGCTTTTCTATTTTCTATTACATTTAGTTGACGCCGCGTCTGAAGAAACGTGGCGCAGTGCTTTAAAAATCAATATAGAACAAAAATTGAATTAGCCACAATGCAGCGTATACGTAATTCGATTTGTTGCACAGCAGAGACAGAGAGAGAGAGAGAGCAGCCTTAGAGCAGTTGCTTTCGCGGATGTATCTACCATTTGGGCAGAGTCCTTTGACAGGACACAATACATACCTGGGTATACGATCGTAGGAGTCCCATGATGATAGACAATTGTAGGACGAGTTGCGACTGTTGCCCGCCATATTGCACAATAGATGATCCATTGGCCAGTCGTTTTCAATTAGATATCACACGCATAAGCCATACACACACACACACACATACACCCAGTTGTATGTGTATGAATCTTTTAAGTTTATAACTTTTGATTAACACTTAAATATACGAACTGTGAGCGGGTTTTCGGTAAGTTACAATATTTTTGGCTAATTGAGAATAAGCGATATTCGATTGATGTGATGTCTTATGATGTACAGCATTTATAATGCATATGTGTCAAATAGACTATTCAAGCGATTTCGAGTGCGCTCAGTTGTTTCAGTTAGTTGCTTTAATAATTGATTCGATTAGTTTCCCTTTAGTTGCAGTCTCTAAACGGAATATTCGATGTAGCCCAAATATACTTTAAGACAGTTGTCTGACAGTTCCGGAGTTTTACTTTAATCAAAATTGATTGCCCGCCTGTAATTAATTTGTTGTTTGATCACGCAATTCAGAACGCAGCGAGGCACCCCGCCACACACACACACACCCACACACACACACACACACAAACTGTCTCTCGCCCTTACAGATTTCAATATAATTTTTGTCCGTGTGTGTGCGTGTTCTTCGTCAATTGTTTGCACTTTGGACATTTAATAAATTTATTGGCGTCACAGTCTTGCGTCAAATGGGCACGGTGTTGTTGGAAGTATCGAAATGACACTAGTTGAATGGGACTCACAAAGCATGCGATTAATCCTTGGCAGCTTCAGCGAGTTTAAGTGTAAAATAGAAGCACAAAATACTCTTGATTGTGAGGCAACCCCGCTTTGAGCTTAAGTCCGCACACAAGCAAAAGCTGCTTAAAGCTTTGAAAGCGCCTTAAAGCTTTCAGCTAGATTAATGCTAATTGGCTTTTACAGATGCAGGAAGTGCGCGAGTAAATATCAGCTCTATTTAACCTCTGCCCACATTTAAGCATTAGCTTAAGAGTTAATCAATGCTTTAAGCGTTGTATTTCTCCACTGACTGAAAACAATTAGCTCGCATAATCATGTTAGAGCCTGATTAGTTTCATTTTATAGCACATTTTATGCCCAATTCAAGCTGTGTTATTGTCAACTCTATTTTAAGACTCTTATAAAAACTCATGCCCATTTGAATACGTTTTAATGCTGGATATTATTATCATACAAGGGCTTTATTGTATGTTTACGCAATTTTTAATTGCTTCTTTTGGTAATTTCTGCGCCATTCAGCCACAGGTCACGCACGCTGGCAATTTGTTAAATTGATGTTATTAACTCATATTTTAATTACTGCTTAAATCCCATTTGCCGGCCATTCGTTAATTTGGATAAACTCGCTGAGCGTGAAATATGTGAAATGTAATAATGTTTAATTCAATTATAAACAATTTAATTGACATTTAATTGCGTTACTTTATCAATTTATGCCATCAATGGACCTAAATGCCTTTTTAATGTTTTCTTTAAAATAAAAACTATTTTTATGTATTTTCGCATTTTGCTGGCGGAGCAGAAAAAACAGGTCCAGGTAAAGTTGGATACCCGCTCTATATTTTTTCTTTAAGACAAGCCACAAAAATATATTATAAATTTTACTAAAGTACACTTCTAAGGGAACAGCACCTCAGATTGGCAAATTTTAAACACACATTAAATTTGATTTTATAATCTTTGAACAGAAAATCTATGGTTTCTTTTTATTATGTGCTATGGTGGAAATTTAGAAGTTTTTTGGTTAGTTTCTTTTTAAAATGAAAATTGTCGATTCTTTTCAAAATGTACAAAATTTAAAGTTCGTATTTTTATCATTTCTATTATGCGACAACATTCTTCTCTTTTCTATTTGCCTAAATTTGTGAATGGAGCTTTATAAATGGAAAAAGTGACTGAAACGCTGCCATCTCTAATTTCAAGTGAAATGTGAAAAATGTGTGTAGCATATTTTTGTGGATGCGCCCTAAATAGCTGGAATGTTATAAATATTTAAGAAGCCACCGCAGATACTTTGTTGTTGTCGTTATGTTTTTCGGTGTTAAACGGGGCACGTAATGCAGACATTTTGACGCCGTCCGAGACGACAATGCAAATTATTTGATTTGTCTTGATTTTTGACACTCAGCGCGCGACCACTAAGCGAATTTTGTCTGTACGTGTGTGGGTGTCTGTGTGGGTGGGTGGGTGGCTCAAATGTCAAAGTCAAAGTCATCAGACGTGATTCGGCGAATCAGAGAGCACTTAGAATCCCCTAGAAACAATAGCTGCTAAGTGACATATTGATAAATGACTAAAGTACTGTACAATGGCAAAGTCAAATCAAAACGCAAATGCCACACGGACCGGACCACTGCCAATTTGTCCGCTTTGAGACCAGGCCAACAGCAGCTGCTTAAATGGCCAAGAAACATTTTGTGGTTTCGTTGGCGTTTGAGCATAATGGCTTTTGGCTTACGGTTTAAACTGGGTTTAGGGCTAAGGCAAGGATAACTAAGGCTCTTGCAGGGAGTGAGTGCTTTAACTTGTGCCTGCTGCTCTGTCTTTATATTCAATTTAAATTTGCTTTCTCGGGCAGCTGCAATTTATGGCCATTTACTTGACCCGAGGAGCCGGCTCGAGAGTCCAGCGTCCTTTTCAATTAAAAGAAAAATACAAAATGTTATCGCTGGGCGCCCCTGCCGTGATTTTTGCCAGCAAGAACACGTATCGATTTGCAATTGCCTCATGCATATTTAAGACAAAGCTTTCTGATCTCCCAATTAAATAACAACAAAAATGACAAGCATGAAAAGAGCGCTGGAATCAAGAAAACCCTCTAGTAATTGCAAAATACCAAATACACAAAAATCGTGACAAAAATAATAGAAAGCGACATTGATTAGGAATCCATTAATGATTATGATATCAGATATTTTACTTGAAAAGAAGTCAGACAGAAATGCGAAATCTAAATTAAAGAAATTTTTAATATACATTTGATTGCACTACGAAGAAGAATCAACACTGTTGCATATTTAAACTCATTCCTTTTCACTTGATATAGATTCATTATAAAAAAATTAAAGTTTGGCTAGCTACAGACTCCAGTTAGAGCTTTGAAATGTAATTGTGCAAATCGCTTGGCAAAAGTAAAAGTAGCTTAATTATTTAAAAGGTCGCCAAAGAACCAACAAATGTCATTAAAAATTAATATGCGCAACCGTTTATTTATTTCTACGAATTTAAAACTTTATTTAAAACTTATTTGCTACACAATTCTATGTAATGAATTGAAAAATGAAAAAGAGAAATACGAAATACGTTATTTATATAGAAATAAAATAAATTAAATACAAACATAAAATATTATGGCTCACTCCTGTATAAATTATCCGTTTGTCTCACGACTAAAACAACATATATAAAATAAATAGATAAATTAAATTTTACCTTCGGCAACGTCTATAAATTTTATTCGCTTATTTTAAAAAAGAAAAATTAATGTAAATGTATAAATATAAATAAATAAATATGTAATATAAATAATTTAAAAAAGGGCTATACCTGTGATATAGTAGACCCTACACATATAATAATGTATTCGAGTCTTAAGCTTTTATATAAAATACTTATTAAGAGGCAGAGCACTTCATTTAAGCTTATATCTACGATTTTCACGCATTTTCCAAGCATCCTACCCATTGTAAATAATATTGCATTTTGACAGGACTTATCACAACAAAAAGCTGAATGCAATTTGCATATTGTGTACATATATTTTCTTGAGTCATGTCAAGTGCTGAATAATTGACGAATTTCCTGTGATTAATTGAAGCACTTCCAGGTTTTGATAACTCGAGCATGACATGAGTAACGCCCCCCCTTTTTCCGGAAAGGTAAGCCCGGCAACTCCCTGTAGCACACACACACTCACACGCGCACATTAAGTATACGGAGCATGTTTATGCTTTATGCTGTTGCCGCGTGTTTAATGGGTGCGTTATGAGTGTGTGTAAGTGTGTGTGTGTGCGTGTGTCATTCTGTCTGTCACTAAATGTTAGCATTTAATGGCCATTGTTGTGCTTTCGACACACATGACTGTGCCCCAATTACATTAAGTACCTTTTCATATTTTACACCTTTAGCTAGGCTTAGTAGTTAAGTATACGCAGCATAGGCCCCAGGCAGCTGACCCAAATACACAAATTTGTACAACATGAACGAACGCTTAACGATTTTTTACAGGTTTGTTTTATATATATATATTTTTTTTTTACTTTAAAATATGCATTAATTGCCATTTGTTCTCATCGCTCTATGCACTAGTATGATATCAATCATAATGCGACTTGCACTCAGCCAAATTGCAGTTACATTAAAAATGCATTAAAATAATAGAAAAACACTTGAACAACAAGTGAAGCAATGTTGTTTCTTGCTAAGCGGAAATACACAAGTTTTGTTTGCACAACGTGGCGTATGAGTTATTTCCGAACTACTTTTTCACGACAGTTAATTTTAGAATAAACTCTGTGTCTGTGCTGGTGCGCTCATAGCTCATTAGGTTTATCGATTGGCCCAGTGTCTTACACCCACACACATGCTGTCTGTCACAACAAGTGTTTAACTTTGCTCAAATGTATGCAAACATTTAAATATTCAACAAATTGTTTGCGGTGCATTGAACTGTAGAGAACGGAGGCTACCAATTCCCTAGTCTATGTACTATATATAGCGCATTTCCATTGTAAACTAGCAAACAAATCAATTTGGCTAGCTTTTGATGGCAGCGCATAAAATTTAAATAATTTTCGAAAAGTCTCATTTTATTGTTCAGACTCGGGCCTTTGTTTCGCCTGCCATTTGCATAGACACCCGAGCCACAACAACAACAACAACAAAATGTCTTAATTCAGTCGCATTGTAAACCCATGACCTTTGCAGCTGCCAGCTGCGAATTGACCAAGCGAACTCTGAGAGCTCGCGGAAGTCCAGTCCACAAAGGACGTCACAGTTCGTGGACTCGCACTCGGGTTACTTATTTACTCTTTTGCATTTTCGTATACCCTGTGCCCATTCAAATGATTAAAAAGGGTTTCAGAGGGATGCTTTCAAGTCCTCTACAACTCGCTTTAAATTTTGTTTTAGTTGAGTTTAAGTCGATAAGTTTCTCTTTAATTTAATAAATTAAAGTCTTTGGATGAGGTAAGACTAAAAAAAAATATGTCTTTATGACTGAAATAAATGGAATTATCTCAAGTAAGACGTTTTTTTTATTCTTGAACTGAAACTAACTTTCTACATTATGAGAAAATTTTATGAGGGGAGGAGAAGATGAATTTTGAATTTAAAATTTGTATTGAATTGATAATTTAAGCATCTTTTAGTCGCTACAGGGTATCTGTTAGTCAATAAGGCTCAAGTGCATAATTTTTCATTTGTTTTAGGTTGGAAAATGTGGTCGGAGCTTTTGTTTTATGATTTGTGCATGTACTCAGCTTTATGGCAGGACTTTGTTTTATGTGCAGCACATAAATCTGATAAAGTATTCAACTAAGCATGATATATATTTCTATATATTTATATATGCATATACATATATGTATATGCTATATATATAAACCTTTAGAGTCTGCCATTTTGATGGGTTTTCATTTCATGTCTTTGCTGCACACTTCCACTGGCCGCGTTGCTCATCGAACTGAACTGAAGTATGATGCATTTCGCTAAGAATTTCCAAATGGCCAAATTAGCATTACGAATAGTTAACAGGAAATATACAGAACGCAACCGCACGCGAACCAGCTAAACGGGCAACAACAACAACAACAACCTGGCCAAGTTGCGTGCCCCACGTCAAATGCTTGGCAGACAGCCAGCCACGGGCTGCCAACTGTGGGTGCGTGGGGGCAAGCGGCGGCACGCCCTGCCTGAAAAAAGTGCGCAACAGTTTAAAGTAGGCGTCAACCGGAGCTGGGCGCGACTCGTGTCGCAGCTAAAGGAAATGCCCCCCGGTAAAATACATGAGCAAACATTGGACGCGAACAACTGTTGCTGCCTGGCCTGGCCTGGCCTGGCCTAGCCTGAGTTAGCATATATAAGGTCGAGACTCTGGCATCTAATCGTGCGGAAGCAATCGTGGGCTATTAAATGGGCAATTTGCACAAATGACGTCATTATGGCCAACGAGAAGGCTGTAGGCGAATGCCCTCAAAACCAAAAGGAGCAACAGACGCCAAAGCTCTTCTCATAAATCAATGCTCTAAACTTGGCCAAAACCGCACGCGACCTTTCTGAACCGAAAAACAACAACAAAATTACAAAAAAATCAAGTTTGAAGTGCTGCAAACAGAGCAGCTCCGACTCAAGATGCCCTGTAAGTAGCACGAAACTGTAGTTGAAATTTATGTAAATCGAAATTTATCGATGAGGTTGAGGAATATCGAAAGAAAAGAGCTCAATGCAGCTGCAGATGTTGTATATTTACTTGATAGGGTCGAAAAAATCTTCATTTGTCTGTTACAAACAGAAGCAGTGAATCATGATGCCCATTACGAAGGGCACAGGGTGTGCGAAATAAAGAATGTGAAAATGTGTAAAGTGCGGACTAAACAACAGCCGAACGAACAGAAGAGAAACTCAAGTAAGCAGCGAATTTATCACTTGAGCAGCTTAATGGCACTTGGACAAACAACAAGGGGGCGAACACACAAAAGCGCATTACAAAGCGTTTAGCGGCAGTCCTTGCTCCTTGGCGTTTCCCCCTTTCCCTTTCGCTTTCCCCGCACCTCCACCTATCATCATTTCCTTTCATCGCCTTTCTTTTGTTTCACTCCGTCAGTTTATATGGCGGCTGTGCGTGCATTTGACCGTATGTAAAAATGTGAAATGGCCAACATGCATAGGTGAAGTGGCCGCCACGTGAACCTAAGTGATTGTTTATGCGGTGGGGTCGATTCTGGCCCAAATGAAGTCATAAGTGAATAAACAGCGCAGCTCATTGTATAAAAACATCTTTTCAGGCTGGTAGCTTAATTTGGACAAAGCTTTGCATACTTCTTAAGATTAGAAACCACAAACAGAACTAAATGAACATGTTCAAGGCAGTTGGCAACTGACTCTTAATAAAAATCGCACACAATGCATATTTTTTATCCGGCAGCTTAGTTTGAACAAAGCTTTTTAGACTCCTTAGCAGCTTATAAACCACAGATAGAACTAAATGAACATGTTCAAGACAGCTGGGAACTGGTTCTTAATGAACATTACCTCAGCCAACTAAGCCTTTTGTTCAATTTCAGCAAAACATGTGAGTAACTTTTTTCTAAATAATTTATAAACGTTTAAATTGTTTTTATTTAAAATTGAAGTCCAATTTTCTGACGTTCAATGCTAAAACACATTTAAACAACTTTCAAGCCGATTCGTTGAAGAAGTTTAGAGCAAGCTTTTGGTAAAAATTATACTGCTGGGATATCTTTTAAAGCGCTCAAGCTCAGCTGCAGTTGTATATTTATCCAGATTCTAAATTTTTTTAATAGCTTTGTAATTGGGACTTTATTGTCTTATATAATTATACCCTGAATCCATTGAAAATGGGTACAAGGGGTATAATGTTTTTGTGCAAATGTATGTAACAGGCAGAAGGAAGCAGCTCCGACCCCATAAAGTATATATATTTTTGATCAGCATCAACAGCCGAGTCGATCTAGCCATGTCCGTCTGTCTGTCTGTCTGTCTGTCCGTCCGTCCTTCCGTATATAGAAACGCAAGGATCTAAGAACCTAAAAGCTAGAGTCTTGAAATTTTAGCTTTAGGTCCTCCCAGTCCCCGCAAAAAACGAGTTTGTTTCCCATAGTCGATAACTTGCCCCGTTTCCAAGTAATCGATATCGAATTCCTGTTTTTTAAGCAATTTCGGCAAATAATATTAGCTGGAGTCACCAAACTTGACATGTAGCTTCTAGAATAGTATATATATATATCAAGAATCTTTCATTTTATACCTATCGCCTTTTGGAAGAAGAGGGTCCATGGTATCCTCTAGTTTTGTTTTTATTTGATTTTATGTAATAAAATCTTTTAAAAACTTAACTTGATTAAATTGATATTAAATTTAGATTTTTATTGTTTTATCTAACTTTCAACTGCCAACCCACAAAGTTGAACCAACTAAGTTTGACCTCTTTTTGTTTTCAAATGCCACTTTTTGAATCGGTTCAGTTGTTGAGGAATTACTTAAAAACCAGCATAGCACAGAAGTAGCCTATCGTTCGCTTAAAATGAGCATGACAAAAAATTTGGCTCGCGCCATAAAAGGCCTTAGAAAGAAAAAATTTGAACTAATTTCAATGAAGATATGCCAGTAGAACAAAAAGAACACTATGTATTCGCTTCTAGAATTTTTATATGTCGATAAAGAACTGCAAATACTTCAAATACACGTGTTGTTATCCATTTTCAAATAACTCGAAAAATACCTTTTTAATATCAATTTCAACCACTTTTCATAAGCTTTTAATATACTTCTTTTAATTTCCTTTCAACTACCTTGCGCGCAGGCAAAAAATCAAATTAAAGAACAGTCCGTTTGTAGCTTAACCCTTATACAATTTAAATTCTAACTAAAAAATTAAAGAAACACACCAAATTCTTAAATTGAAGCACTTTAATTGACAGTTGCTGCTGCCTTTTAAAGCAATTTTGGTTTTAAGATTTTGGCATTAAGACTTCTGTTGTTTATGCGAATAAAATTTATGCTTATACAAGTGCGCACACATTTCAAATTTATGTTTTGTGTTTTTGCATATTCTCCGGACTCACAGGCCAAAAAAGCAATTTGGCAATTTGCATGTGCAAAATTTGTCGTAGTCGTTGTTGTTTTTGTTGTGTTTATCTACACATGAAATTGTTTGTCATTTATGTGCAAAGCGACAACCGAAATTGGTGTGTGTGTGTGTGTTAGGATTAGAATTATGTGGAAAATTAGCTTATTTGACATTTCAATAAGCAAATATTTGTATAAATACGCAGAACGTGTAAAATATGTGTGTGCTTCACGCCTGACTGCTCGGCTATCTATGTAATTGGGTGCAGCTTTAAGGCGCACGTGTGCTTTGTGTTTGGGTCCTTGAGTGCCCAAAATGGCGAGCTGTCATCGCTAAAACAAAACCCAACTCTTAAAGTGCCACCCGCTCGCCCTCCCAATTCTCTCTCTCTCTCTCTCTCTCTCACTCTGGCTGTCTCTGTCTTTGGTATTTATTTATCTGCTCTTGTCAGTTAATTTCCGTTCAAGTAGCCATTAAAACAATCATTGCGGCGCTTAGTCGCCCACACTTACACACACATACGCACACATACGCAAACACACACGTACACACGCGCATTCTTATTTATGTGACAAGCTTCATTTTTATGTGCCGCCATTAACAGCTTCAGCTTGTTGTCACAGCAGCCATTTAATAATAATAAAATGACTGAATCCAAGTTAAATAACTCAATTATATGGCCCGCAGACATTGGCTTGGACCGCGGTTCGCCTTCGGTTAGCTCGGCCACGTTCCCAGCCCTCCCCCAGCTTTGGTTAATTTTTCCCTTGAATAGAATTCAATTTGCCGTCTTTCCTATCAATTTTCGGCTGCTTTTGCTGTTTCTTTTGCATTGAATCATTGATGTTTTGGGCTTAAAGCCAAAACCAAGCGACATTTTGTATCATTTGCTTTGCCATTAATATGTATGATATAGTACATATATGGTATATATACATTTGCATGCATATACACATATATATTTGGTTATTAGCTGACACGTGTCGACAGTTGCCTTAACACTCTTAACTTGCTAAAGTTTTGGATAAGTTTTGAACTTTTAATTCCACACAAAGTCAAGTTATCAGTGAACTCGACACTTTACTCAACATGACAGCCAGTTCAGGAAAGGCTTAAACTGTAACTGAAACAACCAGCCAACTAACTTAATATCCAATTCGCCAAGGTGCCCGAGTGCTTAAGCAAAGTTTCTTTTGTTTTATTGTTAGATTAATATTGTCATGTATCTGTAAATACTTTTCAGATGGAAAATGTATTTTTATTTTTTGTAGATAGCTCTTTTCAATCGAATATCTCTTTTGACTGGGTCTGATTGTTATTTTAATATAATGATTGATTTTATTTGATCATTTTATAAATATTTTTTGGAATTATAATAAGATTTCATCTTCGTTTTTTATTTAAAATGGGACTTGAATTGTATGAATGATTTTTGTAATATGTATTCATGATGAATTACAAAAAAAATGCCTTTTACTTTTTCAACATCAGTTTATATTGCAGAGAAATGTATTTTAACACTTTAATGTTCTTCAATAAAAAAAATGTATACTAATTGCATGCAATTTTTAATAATGATGGGAGTGTATTTTTTTTTCAATTTAATGATTTACTTTATGATATTTCTTGAAAAATATTTATTTAAACTTTCTTTTTCTATTGTTGAAAAGTATTCTATTGCGTCATGTACTGTAATTTTAAAAAAATATATTTAATAAACAAATTTGCTTTTTATATATATATATTTATTGTTTATATATTTATTTTATTTTATTTTACCCAATGAACAGGGAGGGTTGATTTATTTAGTTCTGATTGATATAGTATTAAGTTGTACTTATTTATTTACTTTTCATTTCAAGCGAAAATTTCAATAATTATTGCAATTATTTACATAAATCAAGTAATATCAAGTTGTCAAATTCATTTGCATGTTATTTATTTTTTATGCCCAGAAATTGAATAATTCTGCCAACGCTGTGGTTATTTTTATAATTTGTAATTCGCATTGGGCACCTTTGTATACCTGTCACAACTGTAAAACACGCTCACAGACACACACGCATACACACGGAGACACAAATACACAGCCAGAAATGGACAACAATCGCGCGCGATTCGCTTCGACTTTGATCAAATGTTTTAAGATGCGCGCTGGTTGGCTTTTGGGTGCCAAAATGGACGAGGTTCAGGACTTCGCAATTGCTTTCGTACGCGTCGGCACAGGAATAACGACTGAGGCGAAACGAGCTTGGCCCATGATGGAGTTGGCTACGATGAGGCCAGAACTCACCACGCAGGCCTCCGCCGTGTGGTGGGCTATAAAACAGCTGGTCGGCCAATTGGCGCCAAAAGCCGGCAAGCCATTTGTTTATATTGCGCGCTAAGAGAGAGCGAAGGATAGCGTGAGAGAGAGAGAGAGAAAGAGAGTTAAATTGAGCTCTGCGAAAGCTCATCAGCTAAGAGCGGCAGTTAACATCGTAAGAGAATGGCTGCTGTTAGCCGAAAGCTTGGCAAATAGGTTGAATTGTCGTTGATAGCAGAAATTCAAAATGGATGCAGTTCGTCAAATGCAAACCAATAAAAGTCCTATGCGGGTACTTAAATAATTATTTAAATTGAATTTTTATTTATAATGATATCACAAACACAAAGCTAAAAGTGTCTGTGATTTGTTCATTGATTTATGATTTTTATATAAAAAGGGTATTTTTAATTTCTGTAGCTATCGTCCATCAAACACAAAGAAATCTAGAAACTTAATAAAATAAAAATATTGCTATATTTTAAAATAAATTTAAACAAATATTTACGTATCTAAATAAAATATTAAAATAATTCTAAAAATGAAAATATTTTTTTTCACCTAAGGATATATTTAAAAAAAAAATAGGTACATATACTAATGAAATAATTATAAACTTAAAAATATTGTTTTGATTTTACAATAAATTAAAATAAATATATACATATCTTAAAAAATTATAGAACAGAACAATAAATAATAATAATAAACAATTCTTAATTCGTCTTTCCTATTAAATATTGAGAGAATGTGAAAATATAAATAATCAATGTTTTATTGAACTTTTATTTGTTTTAAAATATATTTTTAAATATTGATAAAACCATAATTACCGAATTTTTTTTTTATAAATCTAAAGAGGAAAATTATATGAATAACCCAACATAAAGAGATATTAAAAAAGTCAAAATGAACTAGGGCTTCATTTCTAAATGCCATATATGTAAAAACGAATTGTTTTATAATTTTCAGAATTGTTAAAACGTCTGGTATTTGTTAACAAGCTCTCTTCAAATAAAGCCTAATGGAAAATACATACTCGTCAATATCAAACGGAGGAGTACAGAATTTAATTTTTCACCCTTTTAGTTTTCAGGTTGAATGAGGCAGAAGAAAAGACAACGATTTAATGCGTAGCAGAAAACTATAGCTTGTGTGTTCCAAATGAACACCTTTTGCAAGCTGCACAAGTTTATTTTGTGCTTTGTTAGCATGCCAGGGCACAGGGATTATAAAAAGATGGCCCTAATCAATAAGGTTTCAATTTGTGGTTAAAGGGTAGAACCGCCGTCAGACTCACACAGAAAGAAGTGCAATACCTGTTGTCGTCGGGCTTTATAAATGTGTGTATATTAAGGAAACGGAGCTGAGAGCAGGGCCAAACAGTTTAACCTTTGGCTCTGCTTGACAATGCCATCAATCATTTGGGCCTGGCAGCCATCATTTCGTTTTGTAGGCAATCTCGCAGGCGCTTATCCTTTAACCTGAGTCCTGCCCGCAAAACTACGAGCACATTCAATTACCCAACCAGCAGACTTTTTGAATATACTATGTTTGTCGGGGTGTGTTTGCCTTTTGTTTGTATTCAGATAAAGCCCCATCTAAGTTATGCCAAAACGCACTCGAGCATCTCTCAAGGCGAAAATCATGAAATATTTATGCGGATGGCTGTGTGTGTGTGTGTGTGTGTATGTGTGTGTGAATAAGCCCCAAAAACCGACTGATTAAAATGCGGTAGTGCTGACAGCTGCCCCACAAACTAGCTGATTTCGATTTGAGGCAGGCCACGCCGGAGCTCATTTGTTAAACGGCCTCGTGGGCGGTATCATATCATTTTCCGCAGCCCCGATAATCAATCATAATGAAAGGTAAGCATATGAGTGTGCGTGTGTGAGTGTGTGTGTTAATTTTGTTGGCTATTTTAAAATAATTTAATTCAAGCAACAACAAACTTTTCGTACTAATTAACACACACTCGTGGTGTTTCAGGGCCCACATGTATTTTGTAGAATTATGCAAAGGTTAATTGACTTAGCCATTAACCGAGAGATAGCCTTAAAGTTGGCCAAAAATTGAAAAACACCGTCTGTCTAGATGCCCTCACACCCGAGGGCAATAAATGAAAATCGGCGCAAAGTTTTTGGCAGCTGCCTCGCTCGGGGAAATCCGGTTGAAAACTTTTGCAGCACTTGCACATATTTTATTGGCCTGTTTTCACGAATAGATTGAGGTCCAAATAATCGATTCATTTCGGGGAATACAAAACAAGTTGCCTACCAAACTTGTTGATAACAGTTGGCATCAGCTGTGTCTACTGGGAACTGCTCGTATTAAAGTTGATAGTTCTTGGGATTCGATAGTCTACTCCTCGAGTACAGGAGTTGAGGAGTATAGGCTAGTTGAGCACTTGCCAGATCAAATGCTTCAGTTTCATAGCAGGCTTTTGCCTCAAGCGTCAACACTTCCCCCCAACTAGGTTTAAGTGAAACTCCAAATTTTTTCGTATTTTCTAAGCGGTCTCTTTTTGTATTATAATAATGCAGCGTTTTCTGACGTTTATTATTGGAGGCATTTGTGGCTATCTAATTGCGAAAAACCGAGTAAGTGTAAAGCAGAAAAAAGTACTTTTGTTTAATCTCTAATAAACTTGAAAGACGCGTCTACAGTAAGCCCCAGCTGCCTTCAAAGGAGTTCTACATGCTGCTTAATTAATGACATAATTTTGGATGCCAAACCGCCTTAACGTTTAATTCCTACGTCTCGGTTTTGTAGTTAAATTATTTACATATCAACATCAAAATCAGCATGGGCTTCTTTCGATAACATATTTAAGAATCATTGCACAAGTTCAATATTAAGTAAAGCAAATCGGATCTGTGGCCACAATCAAAATCTGGATATTCATATAAATATTTCAACAATTACAATATCTACTCCGCATATGACAAAATGACGCATCTGCTTTCCTTTGGCGCAGGCGTATTCCTTGGCCTGGCGTTGTGTCGCAGATGTAGCCCATGATCAAAAAATATTATGAAATTTCGAAATCATCTGAAATGAAGTTCCATTTATGCACCACGAAATAAACTAACTGCAAAAAAAAAGTAATTTTTTTGAAGGGTTCCTTTGACAGGAAAATTTATACTCCTGCGGCCTACATTGGTAGGCAACTCACTTGATATCCTACAGTAAATACCTTATAAGCTTCATAACGATGCAACTACACCCTGCTTTCATGGTATTTGGCTAGGTAGAGCTCAAAAGGTACTGATCGATTCCGGCGCATATTATAGCAAATCGGATGGAAAAATTGCCATAAAATATGTTGCGAATAGACGGCATCTCAACATTTTCAACATGCAAGTCGATATAGCACCCATTAGTTGAATTAAGGATGCCAAAAATATATATATTCCAAATTGAAGAAACCTTAATTTGGTCGACTTTCAGCTTACAGGGAAAAGAAAGGCGCAATCTTTCACAACAGAAGCTTTGAGATATAGCATCCAATAATTGTATTAAGAATGCCAAAATATATTCCGAATAAAATAAAGCTTTTATTCATATGGCTACCATGCGATATAGTGAAGAATAGTGATATAGTGAAGAAAATAAGATCGAAAGGCTATCTACAGCAGGCCGAGGTTTAAATATTCTCATAGAAGTGGCTTAAGTGTTTTTGAATGCGGATTCTTGGATACGGCGTATAAAAGGTTGAGAGTACAGTAAACCTCGAAATTGCTGGGTTAGTTCAAGATATCTGAAAATCAGAAATCTATACAAAAACTTATTTTATGAAGCATCCGATGTGGACGCTCGGGGGAATCCGGTTGAAAACTTTTGCAGCACTTGCACATATTTTATTGGCCTGTTTTCACGAATAGATTGAGGTCCAAATAATCGATTCATTTCAGGGAATACAAAACAAGTTGCCTACCAAACTTGTTGATAACGGTTGGCATCAGCTGTGTCCACTGGGAACTGCTCATATTAAAGTTGATAGTTCTTGGGATTCGATAGTCTACTCCTTGAGTTCAGGATATGGGCTAGTTGAGCACTTGCCAGATCAGTTTCATAGCAGGCTTTTGCCTCAAGCGTCAACACTTCCCCCCAACTAGGTTTAAGTGAAACTCCAAATTTGTTTCGTATTTTCTAAGCGGTCTCTTTTTATATTATAATAATGCAGCGTTTTCTGACGTTTATTATTGGAGGCATTTGCGGCTATCTAATTGCGAAACACCGCGTAAGTGTAAAGCAGAAAAAAGTACTTTTGTTTAATCTCTAATAAACTTAAAAGACACGTCTACAGTAAGCCCCAGCTGCCTTCAAAGGAGTTCTACATGCTGCTTAATTAATGACATAATTTTGGATGCTAAACCGCCTTAACGTTTAATTCCTACGTCTCGGTTTTGTAGTTAAATTATTTACATATCAACATCAAAATTAGCATGGGCTTCTTTCGATCACATATTTAAGAATCATTGCACAAGTTCAACGAGGGAATATTAAGTAAAGCTAATCGGATCTGTGGCCACAATCAAAATCTGGATATTCATATAAATATTTCAACAATTACAATATTTACTCCGCATATGACAAAATGACGCATCTGCTTTCCTTTGGGGCAGGCGTATTCCTTGGCCTGGCGTTGTGTCACAGATGTAGCCCGTGATCAAAAAATATTATGAAATTTCGAAATCATCTGAAATGAAGTTCCATTTATACACCACGAAATAAACTAACTGCAATATTTAAAAAAAAGTAATTTTTTTTGAAAGGTTCCTTTGACAGGAAAATTTACACTCCTGCGGCCTACATTGGTAGGCAACTCACTTGATATCCTACAGTAAATACCTTATAAGCTTCATAACGATGCAACTACACCCTGCTTTCATGGTATTTGGCTAGGTAGAGCAAATCGAATGGAAAAATTGCCATAAAATGTGTTGCGAATAGACGGCATTTCAACATTTTCAACATGCAAGTCGATATAGCACCCATTAGTTAAACTAAGGATGCCAAAAATATATATATTCCAAATTGAAGAAACCTTTTATTCACATGGCTACCATGCGATATAGTGAAGAATAGTGATATAGTGAAGAAAATAAGATCGAAAGGCTATCTACAGCAGGCCGAGGTTTAAATATTCTTATAGACATGGCTTCAGTGTTTTTGAATGCGGATTCTTGGATACGGCGTATAAAAGGTTGAGAGTACAGTAAACCTCGAAATTGCTGAGTTAGTTCAAGATATCTGAAAATCAGAAATCTATACAAAAACTTATTTTATGAAGCATCCGATGTGGGCGATATTTAATCATATATAAGGCACAAGATATCTTGAAGAACACAAAGGTTTTTCATATTTTATTATCGAGCTGTCGATTATATGGCAACAATATGATATAGTGGTCCGCTTCCGCCGACTTTGGTATATATGTATACTGCAAACGTTTCATGACTATAGCTTTACAGCTGAGATACTGGTTAAATATAAAACGAAGGATCGACTCGGCTGTCGATACAATTCAAGCATCTATGTGTTGCACATTACCCTTCACAAGAGGGTAAAATGCAATTCTGGGCCAATTTACTTCGGGTAGAGTACAGAAAAGTTATCCATTCAAGTTTCTTAAGTCATAATTTAATTTTATAGTAATTTGTACATGTGCTGCGCACGAAAATTTCGCATATTATTTTAAATCAAATTTTTCATGTATAATTTTGATTGGGCTGCCATCAATTGTCAGGACCGCAACGTCGGTTCTTACACAACATCAAACCTGTTATCATGCCAAGTGCGAATGATATAACGTGACTCATAACTGTACTTCCCGGTATACTTCGGCTAGTGTATGCTATATAGAGAACGTATTCTTAATATTAATTCATACAATTATTTGGCCACTTACTTAAAATACAGTTTCATCACTTTTTGGAAAAGAAAATATACAACAAATGTAGCATGCCGTAACGTTGACCTCCTTTGAAGTAATAGAATGTTCCGATATATTATTTGCGTAGAAAGCAAAGTCTACTATTTTAGAAAAATTTACCATACCTCAGAATTGTTTGACTTCTTCTTCGTGTTACCCCTAAGAATTTACTCCAACGAAAAAGCCAAGAACGCAACCCAACACGAAGGTAATTAACCAATCCAAATCCATTTTATACAATTTCAAATTAAACGCAAAATATTAAAAAAAAATGAAAATAAACTAACCTAAACCACTTTTAGAAAATAAGTGTTTTGATATGATGCTTTAGACTCGAAAGGTTTTTTTAAACTGAAATAAAACTTAAGGCATGCTTGAGCAGTAAAGAATTTGAAGAGTGGGCTTCGAATAAGTTACGAAAGTAGCACCAAACTAACTGAGGTCACTTTTTGCCTTTCTTGTTATTGGGTTATAGGATAACAATATAGTTTAGCATAAAGGTATCTTTATAAATATATATTACTTTTTTTTCTGATTGACTGATTGTCTGTCAGCCTTCACCACAAAATCTAGAAATATAATTCAAGTGAACAATTTTTGCGCAATTTCGCCCGCAACAGTGGAATAATAGTGGAAATATGCATGAGATTTTAAGCACTCTTTACCCGATTGCCTTTAAAACTGATTTATAAAAGTCAAAATATAAAGTAAGTGTAAGAACTGAACTCTCTCGTAAACAATAATGATGTACAATGCAATCAAACATTTTTCACGGATTTTGAAAAATTCATCCGGAAAAACTGGTCTGATATATATACTATACTGCTCTATTTATTACTTGATCGATTTTGAAGCAACTTTCAAAGATCAAAGACCCACTATATCTAAGCTCTATATAAAATATAGTCGAAAATGAATTTGATAGATTTTGCCCGCACAAAGCCAGGTAAATATTTGCTAGTATTTCGTAATAATTTCTCAAAATATCGATATGCAAATTTTCAGCAAACAAGAACTGCCTTCACTTGGCCAAATCGAAAAAAAATGATGATGTTTGAGGATTAGCCAACTTTGATCCCTAAGGCTAGTTTTTCGACGAGAGATTTGTGTCAGGCTCAGTCGACATAATTATTTTCTGGCAGTCATACACACAAAATTTCGTTATACTGTTCAAAATTCCCCGTTCTTTTTATTTTTATAGTTTTCTTTTTTTCCTATAAAAAAAATTTAAAATTTAACTTGGAACCAGCCTTCAAATGTGCAACAAAGAGTGTGGATCGGGTTCTGGATCTGGATCCTCGGGTTGTCCCAATCCATCATGTAGGCCACCACCATCCCCTCGTCCGACTTGTCGCCCTCCACCTTCGCTCTTCACGAGGCTTAACTGTACGGCATGCAATAGACTATTCTTCTTTATTGTTGGGGCTGGCATCGGTATTTGGTTTAACACGTTGAAGGAAGAGGCCAAAAAGGAAAGAGAGGAAGCGAACAAGGACCCCAAACAAAAAGAGAAGGAGCGTAAGGAAAGGGAGAAGAAAGAGAAACTGGAGAAGGACCAGAGAGAAAAGGAGAAGAAAGAGCAAGAAAAGAAGGAGAAAGAGCAGCAAGAAAAGGACAAGAAAGAACGAGAAAAACGAGCAAAGGAACAGGATAAGAAAAATGAGCAGAAGAAGTAACAAAGCAGACCTAACCTAGACCATATAAGCTATATAGATACGGAGTAACGAATCCCGTTAAATTGTTAGAACAACCCAATTAAAACCCAATTACAGAAAATGGAGAGACGAGAAGCTGGTGTATTAGGTGTAGAATACGCTTGAATTGTGTGGCCCAAAATTATTAGTTGCATATTATAAAATTCAATAAAAATTTTAAATAAAAACTGAATTATTAGAATTATTTTTATGTAGTATAATTTATTTCTGTGTATAATTATATATATATACAATAATATATAAATTAATTTTAAGCTTGAAATGGGCTTCTTGTACCGAAAAAAATTCTAATTATTTACTACTAATTTAATTTAATTTTATATTCGTGTCCTGGTCACCATGCCTGGTCGGGTCCACGATGTCAATGTCTGGGGGATTTGCATTCCAAGTGCTGTGCTATATGGCGCCTTGAAAGTCGTACAAATAGGGCTAGAGTTAGGCAGACGTTACATCCTTGTTACGATTTGCACTATCTTTAGCTGTATTAGATCGTCATTCAATTCATTCGGTGTAAAGTAGCTGAGTTTGATTTTTTTTGCAATTAGAGTGTCCCCATTAGAAATCCATTCCAAACATTACTTGCCCTTATCCTTCTTCCTGTTGCCCTGTTCGGCATTCCTGAGCTCTTCGGCTATCTGTTCTTTATGCCGGATGTAGAACACACCACTTCCAACGCCGGCGATGAAGAACAGAACCCGATTACATGGTTTGCAGTTCAGTCGAGAGATCAACGATGGTTGTGGCCTACAAGCTCGGCGCATCTTATCTAGTAATATTCTTGATAATGTTTATGTTTGACTGTCAGAGTGGGACTGAATTTTTCACTTGACTTCGAATAGTATGTCTCCATCGATTGACGTTTCTTGCCCGGCTAATGTGATGGATGAACAAGTCATTATTTTTTGTATCGTCCGATTTGCTATTCTCGCTTGCACTTAAAAACTTATCTAGCTAATTTAATTTTCGAGCTTTGAAAGCAAAATCGATTTTTAGAGCTAAAATTAAAAACGATAATTATCAAAATTATAGAAACCAATATGCTCGTTCTGCATATGATATACGAGAATATAAATTTGAGAATTCTTCGCGATATGGACGATCAGACGGACATAGCTTGATCGCCTCATACATCATATACTTTATTCGATCGGACATGCTAACTGCATTCGCCAAAAACCTTTATTACCTTTTAACTCAATTGTAATGGGCTCCGGGTATAAAATAATATACCCATTGCTATATAGCTATGTGAATAGTATTCTGTTTTGGTATTTTTGTGACGTCAGCCTTAACTAGCGGAATTGAATTATTTCTTCTTGTCGGCCTTTGGCTTCTTTTCATCCTCAGATGGGAAAGTGTGGCCGTACCAAAGGCCAACCACAACTCCGGCCATTGTCGCTGAGATGCGCTCACACCACATAAACATCTTGGAATTGGAAAATTTATATAAAAATGGTCCCGAACAGTGTCTAATTCAATCTAATAATTTTGAAGAAATTTAAACGAAAGATTTGATACGTATAGCTGATTAGAGTAAACTGAATATATTGTTAATACAGTTCCTCCAATGCTCAAATGTGTAAGCCAAAAAGCAAGGGCCTACTTAGAGTTCTTTAAATTCTTTAAAATAATTCATTAGCCATCTAAGACGACTTTGGCCGTGTGTTAGCCAATTGACGCAATTCGCTTGCCCCCAAAGAGATCGACCCAAAAAGTTCGTTAAAGCCTTAAATCCCAAATTGTGGCCTTTTTTGGAAAAGGCCCCCAACGCACTTAAGTATATCAAACTGATGCCATCAGCCACTGTTTTTTTTTTTTGTCCCTTATTATAATTTCATTTGACAATTGTGGCACGTCAAAATGTCACAAGTTGCGTCTGTTCGTGCCACACACTTACATGAGGACCAACTGCTTTGGGCAACATATTACAAGGGCATCATTTGACGGAGCCTAAAATTAGGCAGACAATAAAAAATTAATGTGACAAGTCGATGCTGCGCATACTCTAACATTCAATTGCCAAGAGTTTTATTCTTTTCAAATAATTTACTTGATGCTATTTTTTGTATGGAAAACTAAATTCAATTAATTTATAAATTCAATTTTAAAAGAATTTTTTATCTTTTGCTATTAGTTTTCCCTCGAAATTTGGCATGAATAGGCATAGGCCCGTTGTAACCGTACAGTGTTGGAAAATGTGCAACAGACAAGAACTAAGTGCGTATTTGTGCTGTGACTCCTTCAAAAGTTTGACAAATCTTCTTTAAGATTTCTCCAAGAAAGTGTTTCAAAACAAATCAGAACATTACTATTTAAAGAAACTTATGGATTTTTCCAAAGTTTCAAAAGTGAATGGTGCTGCAAAAGATTACAAGACACTGTTAGTTATTTTTAAGCGTTGTTATCACTGGTATTGTTATCAATTTTCTTTCCGATTATTTAGAACATAAAATTCTTTTTATTTCTTTTCTTTTTTCTTTTTATTTGTATTTTCCAACACAAAATTTTCAAGCCCTTAACAGGGTAATGCCATTCACTTCTCCGTTTTCATTTCCCCATTTTTTGTCTTAAATTATTTATAAATTAAATGCTACATAAATTATAAATTTGTAAATAAAATTTCCGCCAAATGCCGAAGGGAATCTTAAAGAAAATTCCATCAGCGATAATTTTAAGTAAGCGAATTAAAACGATTTTTATTGGTTTGCGCTCTGAATTTATTAGTTCTGTCTGTTAAAATAGGAACTCAATACGGAGAGTGAGAAGTTGTTGCGTTTCCTTGCGTCGCTTTATATTAAAGGACATGTTAAAGAAACACAGAATCTGACATTTAAGGCTACCTGCGCCTGGCTTCAATAATAATAATATAACGAGGAACTTGACTACTAGAAATGAATAGCTCTGCACTATTATAATCATACTTCTGCATCAGCTTATATTGTCCTATTTTATTGGATATGACACAGAAATTTCTTCCAATCGTATTAAAAAAACCAATTATTGAATGAAAAGTTGATTGATTTACTGAGTATTCTTCATTATGTTAACACATTTAATTTGATAGTATTGTATAATATTTTACCAAATTCTCTAAAAAAATAGATTGTATACACATTCCGTAACTCATCGAATCGATGTTTTATTGAAATGTCTAATAAAATGTGATTTCTGATGAAGTTCAATTTGAATAAGAGAAAAACATATGCTTGGCTTCTTAATTCATCGTTTGGTATATATTTGAGTTAATTAAATAAATGCTTTCTTAGGAATGAGCTTAACTAAATCTCTAGAAATTGATTGATTTCGCTGTCACACCCTTATATATCTTAATAGTTAGGGTATTTAGGTTTTAGGTATGCTCTTTGAAAGCGTTCCTCGTATATTTCGTAACAAATCACGTCCACAGATTTCCACGTATATCACACAATAGAATAATTGTTAAGTTATATACTTATTATATAAGCCAAAGCACAAATTATGTTTGGGTGTATACGATTGTGAGCCACTGTGTGCCTGGCTGGTTGACTGGCTGACTGGTTGCCCCGGAGCACAGGTAAAGCAAGGTAAAGCAAAACAATCACAGGTCGCACGGGGCAAAAGGTTCTTCAATTGCACACAAGTAACTGAGCTGGTTGGGTGTAGCAAAGTCTGTGTGTGTGAGTGTGCTGTGTTGTGTGTGTGTATTGGTGTTTAAGTATTACTGAGCTTCAACAATGTACTCATAATACTCACACATACACACACACACACACACACACACAGCCTGAGGCGCGGCACACTCGATGTTAACTCACCTTGGTATCTGCAACGCAATCTCGTCCAGACTGTCGGATGGACTCATTGGCGTCCGCTCGAAGAGGCGCGAGGGCGCCAGGGTCAGGTGGCCAGTGGAATCGCTGACACATTTGAAGACCTTGGCGCCGCGCCGCTGGCGCTGCTGTTGACGCTGCTGTTCGGCGCGCTTCTTGCGTTTGTTCTCCTCGGCGCGCTGGAGATTATGCAAGCGAAAGAAGAACATTGACATTCTGCGGGGCGTTTGTTAACGGTTCGGGCTGGGGGCGTGGTTGAGTTGAAGAATTGGGGTCGGGTAGGGTGTAGCAGGATGTTGTGCAGCGAAGCAGGCCAAACGAGTTTTTTTCTGTTTTTGTTTTTCTCTTTTGTTTTTTTTGTAGTCGCAATCAAAAATTTGCAATTTTCCAAATGTTGGTTTTTAGCGCGCGCGTTATTTATTTATAGTTGTTGTTGTTATTGTTGTTGTTGTTGTTGCGCATAATTTTGCATTTCAGTCATAGGAACAAAGCATTTTGCTTATTGTTGTTGCTGTGTTGCATTTGTTGTTGCATTTGATATGGAAGCAGCATGAATTATGCAACAGAATTGAGAACGTAAAGCATTTTGATTTAAGCACTATGCATGCGACTGTGTGTGTGTGTGCGAGAGTGTGAGAGTGTGGGCGTGTAACTGTGTGTGTGTGTGCTGCCATTTTGGGAGCTGCTCTCATTCAATGTCATTACACTACATACATACATATAAAATGTGCATGCAAAAAGCCAAAAGTCAAACATAAATACAAATCGAACAACTGGGAATGCTCAAGCATGAAGTGCTCGACTAGGATATACCCTGTTGTAAGCCAAATTATAACCTGTACAATTTATGTTCGTTTTTGTGTGCTACAAATTATCGATGGAAATTACAATCGATAGTTACCACAATCAATGCTAATGATGTTAATTAATGTATCTACATGTGAAAGTTGTAAAGTATAAAATATATAAAAAATATTGTTTCCGAAGTGATATCGAATTGTTATCGATAACCAATCGATTGCAGCTGCTTTAGTCGGTAGTCGGTAGCTGCTACTATATCACTGATAAGTAAAATACACCCTTCTTGGCATTTGTTTTGGAGTACAGGGTATTGAAAACCAAATCAAAACGACATGTGCCCCCAGGGCACACATGCAGCAACTGCAAAGCAAAATCAACTTCCGGCAGCATCAATCAAATTTAAGCGCCACACAACAAGACAGAGATAGATAAAGAGGAAAATAAAGAGAACTAGAGAGTTGAGATAGCTGGAGATTTAGGGCATTGTTGGACAGCTGCTTACAAGTTGTGTGGACCGGAAATTGAAATGTGAAGAGCATTTCGAGAGCAGTCTTGGCGTCTTTAAAACGATATTCATTCCAACAAAAAAAAAGCAAACGGAAATGGGCGGAAATTCTTGCCGAAAGCCTCAATGCAATTCCTGTTTGTCATTTAAGCCGTCGTACATACAGTTCATTTAGTTAGCCACATAGCAGCTGGCAGGAAAATCAATTGGGCAAAGAGCCAAAAATAAATGCAGAAGAATGAAAAATGTTTGGCATTGATTGATCAGGTTGCAATCAGGCATTAAATACACACCAAATGCGACCGATTCGCTTGTCAACACCAACAACGAGCATCCGTGCAATTAGACAGCAATTATTTTGCCTAATGACAAGACTCTCAGCACTTAATGAGGCAGCCCATAATCGAATAGATGGATGGGGAATTTGTGTCAAAAAATAAATTAATCGAAATTTACATAAATTTACTTAAGACATCGTCGCGGCGGCGGCGGTCCCAAACTTAATTACCAATCGCGTCCCAGACGGTCAGTAAGAGAGAGGGAAAGTCAAAAAGAAGAGCAAGAGGAGAAAGTCAATACAACAATTTGAAATGGCATTACAGCTGGATAAACCGCAAATGAGATGCCCTGGAAGAAGTATAAACAATTAAGCCTTAGCTAAAACTTTTTGCTTTGATTCAAAAATTCTATATATTTAAAATCTAAATTGAAAAGCACATTTAGCAATTTATATCTAAAGCTTATTAAAACTTTAAGTGCTCTAATTGTATTCATCTATTCATGTTTTGAACTTTAATGTGCTTTTAAAGTCTCAAAAGTGCGAAAAGTTGTTACCTAAGCAAACTGCAAGGTAGCATTAATACGTAAAAGCTGCATGTTTAAAGAGCTTTATTTTAATGAGCTTTTAAAAGCTCTGCTAGTAGCGTGAACTTTATTTTAAACGAGATCTCACAGGCTTTAAGTTTTTGTTAAACAATATTACTAGCTGCATCAAAGAGCTACAGGGTATTTTAAGAACCGAACACTTTATATGTTCATTAGCTAGCTTAGAGCCTGAGACACTCTGCACATTTTGTTAATTAGGCAAACTCTGTCCGTCTTTAATAGCTTTATAATTTCCCAGCGCTTTTCACTCTGCACATTTCGGTGCCAGAGCTAAGCGATTCAAGTGCGCAAAGTGTAATAAATTAAGTCTTAATAGATATCTAAGTGGGGCGAACTTAAATGATCAGTCGCACAGCTTTAAATGTTACTAAACAAAATTAAATAACTATCTGCTGTTGTGATGGAGAAACCACTAATAAAGAGTCCAACGATACAAATTTTGAGCATTTCTTGATATGGTCTTTGGATTGCGTGTAAGAGAAATATGGCATTATATAAATATCCAGAACAAAGCAATTTCACGCTATCAGAAACCGCTGGCTAAAATTTAAGAGTTAAAAACGTTGCAATTCAATTTTTAATGTATTCAAGATGCATTTTACGATGAGATCGCGCTGGATTTTATGTGCGCTCACGGGCTTCGCTTTGCTGCAGCGAGTTTCTTTGAAGCGAAGTTAGTAAGTAACATGTACGAAGACAAAAAAATATATTAAACGAAATTGCCCAGAATAGGAGACAGGGTAGTAGACCGTTGCAATCTGAATATAAAAATCTTTCCGTACGCACGCTCATTATGCGAACCTTTAGGTCCAGTTTGGGTGTTGCGCAATGGCAGATGCGTAAAGGGGCTTACGTGCTCTGCGGGCTACACAGAAAAGGAGTGCAGAAAACACTGTTACAAACGGTCCACAACGGTGTCAACAACGACAACTCAAAATCTTCAAGGCGGTAGCACTGGCAGAACAAGAAGACCGCGCACCACAGAAGCCATGCCGGTTAATCGTTAAATTTTCAATAAATACAGCAATAAATTGCATTTTAATATCAGATGTATAAATTGTTCCCAAAAACAAACTTCCAACTACGGCGATTCATTTTTTGAGAATCGCATAGAAGAGCGACTTTGAAAGGGCGAAGAGTAAGCACAAGTGAAACACATAACAAAAGCTTTCTATGCAATTCTCATAACTTAATTAAAGAGTGGGAAAGAAAATAAATGGAGAAAGTTGCCAAGTCAAAAAAGGGAGATAGATAGAACAGAGAAACGGTAGTGATATTAAAAGTGTTAAAAGTAAGCTCAAGTGAAAGTCATAACAATGACTTTCTAGGCAATTCTCATAACTTAATTAAAGTGTGGAAGAAAAAAGTGGTATGATAAGGATGTCAAATCGAAAAATGGAGCATGATGGGATAGACAAAAGAAAGCAACATTAAAAGGGTGGGGAGTATGCACAAGTAAAATGCTTAACAATGCCTTTCTATGCAATTCTCATAACCAAAGATGTCAAATCGAAAAAGCACAGTTTATCTAAAATAAAATAAAAAATAATATAATAAATAAAACTTCAAAATAAATATTATCTCCACTATAACCGTAACAAATTTAATTACACGCCTTTAGCAACAGTTTCGATTGATTTGGCTCAAAGCGTAATACAAAATCAAAAGCTAAAGAAAACATATTTAGTACCTCATAGACAGTTCGTATCATGAGAAAAGGTTGGGTAGTTTTAGCCTTTTTGGGTTTGGTTTTGCTGCAGGAAACCCAGCAGAATCCGACTGATATGTGCCACCTAAGAGATAAGGATCGCCTGCTATGCCAGCCATTACGTCCAATTTGGGTGTGGCTTGAGGGCGAATGCAGGATGACACTATCTTGCCAACCAGGCTACAGCTCACACGAATGCGATGAGTATTGCAGGATACTACCAAAGTCAAAATTGACTCCAAAAGGGACATCTATACGAACTAGTCAGACAAAGGTAACAAAGCGCCACAAAATTACGCCATGAAGTCAGTCCCATCAATTAAACCATAAAATAGCCGATGACAATTAATCAATAAAAATAAATATGTTAAAACGTTCAATAAAAACAGCAATAATTGCCAAAAAAACGACAAATTGGCTGTAAATATGGTAATAAATTGCTTTTAAATACCATCAAATGACAGTTACTTAACCACCTACAATGGAAGCATTTATTTGGGAATTCCAAATATGAACGTGCTGGAAACTATGAGAACCGCATAGAACAGCGATGTGGCATCTCTGCGATTGTCGTAAATTCACATACAAGATGCAAACTAAAAGAAGGTATAGAAAGACAGAGTCGCGTAGTCTTGCAGATCAGGGAGAATAAAATAATAGGGGCTGATGAATCGATCAAATAAGTTTGAATCCATACCAAGAAATCCTTTCTATCCCCATAAAACGTGTAAAATTAGCAAAACAGTTAAATAAGCCTAAATGCAGCTTATCAACCGCACACAGCAGGTTTTGTTGGGTCTGTTAGCTCTGGCAGCGGGATGCGCACCGATGTCTTAAATGATTTCACGCCCATTGCAAAATCGAACAAAAAAAAAATGAAAGAAAAACAAACAATGGCAACATTTTCAGCATTCCAACAAGCCGACACGAACAATGGCCAAAAAAAAAAAGAATGAAAAAATGAGCCCAATAATCATTAGGGCACAAAAACTTGGCCAAAAGCAAAGACTTGTGACGCGCTGGCTTTTGTCTCGCATTGGGTTGAGTGCGTTGAAGCACACACACACACACACACATGCACGCACACACAAGTGCTGATAGAATGGCAAGGGGTGTTGCGGTGCGCTGCGAATATAAAGCAAAATGCCGAAATAAACACTTGTGCGAGCTCCAACTGTGCCTCCTGCTGTTGTTAGCTGGCCACAAAAGGGCATATTTTCCAGCTCAACAGAGGCGTTTAGGCCACGTTCAATACGCGCGTGTGTCTGTGTGTGTGTGTCGGTGTGTGTGTGTGCGTACAGGACACAGGTCATTTCATTGTCCTCATGATGAGGCGTGCCGTAAAAATGCCCTCTCGCCGTCCAACCGAAAAATGAAGATGCGCAATAAAAATGTAGACAATTTTTACGACACAGCACAACATGAAAATGGCCACTTTATTTCTTCATTAAAAATCCGTATTGATTGCCCCACACCCCGCACCCCGCCGGCCGCACCAACAACCAAAGCTCTCCACACACACACACACTTGAACCCAAAACTATGGAGAAAACACCCAACTGCAATTCGAGGTTCGCAATTTAATTGCAGACACGAGAAGACAACTTTTGATTTAGTTGGCATGCACACGCATACACACGCATACTCACACACACGCACACACAAGTGTTAAGTAAATAAATGTGAATAAAATAAATAATTTATCAATTTCACAAGCGAAGTGGCAGAAATATACTTGAATTGGCCAAATTAAAAAAAAATGAATTTCATTTGTTTTTTGCCAAAGTCCACAATCGTTCGCTGAAGTGTGAAAAATCGGACAAGTTTTTTCTATACCTTTTACCCATCAAATGGGCTTACAATTAAAAGTTGTACAGACTTGACTTTATATGTAGAGTATATATTCCTAATCCTAATTTTCGTTTTCCTTAAATTTCTGTCAATATATCGAATGATATTGTAATTAATCGAAGAGCTAACATAGTTTTTGCTTAAAATACAGTCTATAGCGTAACTTTCAGTCGAGCATTCCCAATTGTTTTTTTTGTCTTTTGCTTTGCATGCATTTATATTTGATTACAGCGGAAAATTGAAAATAATATTTTGCATGCACAGCTGCCTTTGAGCCCCGTGCTGGACCCTTTTCTATGGCATCCACATTTATTTATTTATTTTTTTTTTTTTATATTGTTTTTGCGGCTTTTGATCAATTTGAATTTCAATATGTCTGAGTTTGACATTTCATGGCGTGTTGAGTTGCCAAGTATTTGTGTTCGAAATTGTGCCAATTATACAATTGATTGATGGCGAATAATTCCACTTCAAAGTATAATTAAATTCAATTTGATGCGTTAACCTAACATAACTATTAAATTGTCCTTAAAGTATGCGATTAACTCGTTTGTTAACTAATTAATAAATTGAAATTTATGAAGCATAAGGTAATCTTTAATAATAATTGGAAGTAAAACACAAGAGCAAGTGGTATTTAATTACAAATTGAATTCAACTGCAATTATTTTTACTTATGTATTAATTAAGAGAATATGAGAGAATGTATTCATTTACATAATACAGCATGCTGCCATTTGCATAGGCCTATATTGAGATATACATAAATATAAGCAAGAAAAGTCTTGATTTAATTTAATTAAGCATTTAAAGCTAAAGGCCCCACAAACTTTAAAATAAAGTTATATTTCAAAGCAAATAAAATTGTCCCAATTTCACCTCTGAACTTTTAAAAAAATGTGCATTGAATAGCATTTTAAAGCCAAAGCTCGCTTTAATATTAAAATTGTTAGCTTTAACTAGCTGTGTTATTTGTGCCAACTTTTCGTGCTACGCAGCAATTCGCGCGGATTTCAAATTATTTAGAATTAAACTGGTCAACAAAATTGTAGGCAATTTATAAATATTTGAATACATTCACTGGGAAACTCTCATACAAGCCAGCAGGCTATAAATATTCCATAAGTCAGTCGTCATAAGTTTCGAATATGTAAAATGTCTTAAGGGCTTTAGTTATGATGGCTTTAAGACTATGTGAAGTTGGAAAACTGGAAAACTTTGGCATAAGCAAAACTTGTCAGCTAATTAAGAGGCACACATTGTGAACGCACACTTGGGGCAAACGCTTGCCTGGGCCAGCATAAAGGAACCAAAACGCAATAAATAAAGTCAAAATGGAAAGTAAAAAAGAAACTCGTCTTGAGCAAAGAATGGGAATCAGCACAAATATGAGTATAAGGTATATTGTATATACATACTTATAAGAGGTAAGCGACTACAATGAGGCAACTGTTGACTGAGCTCAGATGAGGTTGAGAAAGATGACGCAGATGACGATGATGATGCTCATGATGATGTTCAGCATGGTAGCCGGGTCACAGCAACAACAAGAACAAGCACAAGAACGACAACAATGGCTGAATGTGTGTGCGCGCGCGCGTGTGTGTGTGTGTGTGTGTCAAAAGGATTGGCATTTTAATTTGATTTCGCATTGATAGAGCAAATGGTGACAGTTTACACTGTGCATGCGGATTGCGTAATACATATATAAAAAATAAAAAAAAAAAACATTGCTGCACAAAAATAAAGAAAACTTACTTGAGAAAACCAACCAACTAACTTGTAGTTGCGTGTAATTGTTATAGGACTGTCATTATTATTATTGTTGTTGTTGTTGTTATTATTATTATTGTTGTTGCTGCTCATGTTGCATGAAGATTCGTAGGAAACGTGAAACAGATGGAAAGACAGACAGAGCGAGAGAGAGAGAGAGATGTGATCGCAACACACTATGTTTAACTAACAATTACACTATACAACACAACACAGACGCAGGCAAAGCACACATATTATATTTATCATATATGTAGCTGTCATTTTAATAGCAGCTCCCAAACGGATTGTCACATTTATTTTTGTGTTACCTGACGACGATTAAGTTGAATTAAATGCTTTTTAAAATTCTTTAATAGCTTAAGTTGATTTGTTTTAGTTTAGGTTATTTTATTTTACTTTGTTTTTTTTTTTGTTTTCTATCGGAAATAAGTATGTTTAAGCACAGTCTAGAGTTACACTTTCAGTTGTTTGTTTAATATCGTTTCATATATTTACACTAATCTTTGGTCAATTGACACCAAGAGTAAAGTTTTGTCTATGGCTTATGTACTAATTAAAGCTTTTACCAAATCGTGTACCATTTTTGGTGGTCATATGTACACTTAAATGTAATACTAATAAATAATTTAAATTATATGTACGTATATGTATAATTAACTACATCGAGCATATGGCTAATTTGTTAATTTTAAGGTTTATTTAATTATGCACAAGTCTCACATTGATGTTGCAACAGCTTAGAAGAATTTATAAAATTGTATTTAGGTATATTTATATAAATAGACTTTTTTGTTTTGGGTGTTGGATTTGTGTTTGGTCCACAGTTGAATTAAGCACACAGAATTCTAAATTTATTTACATGTTTTAATTATTTATTTATTTTTACACAGCACATTTATGTTTTTTATATTTGGTCAGTTTGTTTAGTTATAATTGAATTTCCTTTTGTGGTTGTATTTGATAATTGGTTGTTTTTCTTTCTTAAAGCTGGTTTTAATTAGACTGTAGTTGTTGATCTTTTAAAAAATTCATTATTTGCTTTGTTGGTCCTGTAAATAAATCAAATATTTGTCTCATTTTGTATGCCAAACCAACAAGTGCACCTCCACATCCGACTCAACTGTGCCGCTCGACTGCATCCGAAGACTGAAAACCACTTGGAAATACTTGTTTCACCCAAATGAAATTATCGCAAAAATAAAAAAACGCTAGAATTGCCATAAAAGGAGCACTGCAAAAAATGCCACTTATAATGGCACAATGCGAGTACATTCCCCAAAGAGCACGAGAAGCATTTCTCTTAGAAAGATATACGGGTCATTCGTCGAGCATTTGCATCAAAATGACGCCCGTTGCGTCTTTTGAATGCAATAAACGCCCAGCAGCAGCAGCACCAGCAGCCGCCGCCATTGCTCGCAATAAAGTGCGTGCAGACGGGCAGCCATTTTGTTAGCTGCCATGCAAAATGGCGTCCACTTGTACTAATTCAATTGTTTAGAGTTTAGGAGAAAGTCGTAAAAACAATTAAATTAGACAATTTACCAAAGGAAATCACGGCCTCAGGGGAAATATTCGCCGAACATTTTAAATAAATGTATAATTTAGGTACACGAGAATGGATTTTTAATTTGAATATGAGTTTTTAATTAGATAATTCAAAAAAAAAAGATGTGTAGGTAAAGCAGTAGTAGATGTTATTGTCATAGAAGAATTTAAAGGTATTTAATATTCGTAAGAAAAGTTTTAGTAAGATTAGTTGTAATAGTAGTAGTAGTAAATATGAGAGTAGTATGCAAAGCAGCAGAAGTAGAAGTTGTAAGAGTAGAATAAATAGTAGTAGTAGTATTAGTAGTAGTAATAGTAGAAGTAATACTAGCAATACTGCTACTACTATTTATTGTGCTACTAAGTTGTGGGAGGTATAGTAGTAGTAAAACTAGTAGTACAAGTAAAATTAATAGTATTAGTAGTAGTTATATTAGTAGTAATAGTAGTAATAGTTAAAGTATTAATAGTAGTAGTAGGAATAATAGAAGTAGTAGTAGGAGTAATACTAGTAGTAGTAAAAGTATCAGTAGTAACAGTAGTAGTAGGAGTAATAGTAGTAGTAGTAAAAGTATCAGTAGTAATAGTAGTAGTAGGAGTAATAGTAGGAGTAGTAGAAGTAATAGTAGTAGTAGTTTTAGTAGTAGTAGCAAAGAAGTGCTAGATGTAATAGTATGAGTATAAGCAATACTCATAGAAGTAGTAGTAAAATGGGCAGAGAAAAAGTACTAAGCGGAGTTGTATTTCAGTTGAGTATGATGAGAACGATGATTATTAAATGTTAAAATTGCAAAATAGCTTTGAATTACAAAATTACTTCAAAATAGCTTAGATTTCATAAAACCTGCATCAGGTTAAGATCGTTAAAGCTCACTTGAAGCTTAAAGTTGCTTTCCTTATCAAGATTTCGGGTAATCCCAATCTGTTATTAAACAAATGGTTTGAATTGCGTATCACTTTTCAATTTATAAAAGAAGTTACCAAGAATAAAAAATATCTGCTTTGGATTTCCACTTTCCATAGAACGCATGTTATCAATTAGTGCTTTTCTCCGCACTAGACAATATTTTCAACTAATACGCTGGCAGTCAAACTGTCAGTTGAAGCACCAAAAATAAACTCGACTGCAGCATTTAAATCCAGGCCCTTAGATGACAATCGCAATACAACATGAGAAAACACGCCCAATAAATAAATAAAGATATTCAAACCAAAGAATATCAGATTAATAATCAATTTTGTGCAGCTGCCTTATAGAAGCTAATCTAAATATAGATATTGTTTAGGTAACAAGGAACAGCAAAAAATCAATAAGTAAAATACCCTGGGTAGATTACTCATACGCGCCGTTTGACCGACCGACCACACAGGCCACGTGCTGTCAGATGTGTTGGGTAAAAATGTGAAAGGGAAAACAGCGGAAAATGAGGAAAGCTGAAAACTGCAGCTGGACAAACTTTTCGCCCTCTGAATGACAGCAGTCAAAGCGACAAAACTTATTATATATAGTTGACATGACAAAGCAGTAGCAGCCACAGCGGGGCGTGTCAAAGGGGGGGGGGGGGGGTGGTTTACAATAAACCAGGACTCGGCTTTGGCTACCTCTGACACAGTCGCTGTGCGTCGCAGCTTTGCGATGCTGCCGCAACAACACGTTGCACGTTGCACGTTGCATGTGACAAAACGCGAGAAGCGTTTGCGCTGTATCCATTTACGAAATTGAATTTATGAACACAACACACACACGCACACATTCACATTCACACGCACACAACAGGAACAGCTGTTTTTACAGACATGTCACATATACATATATATGAATGCGTTGCCACAGCGCGCGGCAGCTGCATTTGAACTTTAAATTTGCGAAGAAAAAATCGGAAAAAGGAAAGGAAAAATAATGAATAGCAAAGTTGACAACGGCTGCTGCAGCTAAAAAATACCCACTTTTAGTAGAACACAATTTGTTTAATGCAGGAGTTTGAACTTCGATAATTGAATTGTATTTAAAATATATATATTTCTTATAAATCTGGCAACATTATTCGTAGTCAAAATTCCAGCAATAATGGTACCCTCAATTATCCTTTATAAACATATGTCAAACTTTCGCACATAGTTCCAAATTTTCCACCCCCCTAACTTGGTCAAATCAGATTTTCATAAAGTTTGGCTTTTTTTCGTGGATAAATTTGGCATCTAAATCTGGCAACTTTATTCTCGGTCAAAATTCATGTAAAAATTGTTCCCTTAAATAAATACATGGGTCAAAAATTCCCATCCGATTTTAACGTGGTTTGGCGCTTTGCTTAGGCCGATGTTTACCCGCTAGTTATTGATAAAATAATTAAATAATTATGATCGCTTGATAGTTGTTTGACGTTTTACGTGCGTGTTCTAGACATCGATTCCGATTTAGCTTCCTTCTTCCGATCAAATCTTGTCGTCTTAGTATGCCAATTCAAACTATTTCATGCGATACTCATGAATAAGTAAAGCAATTGTCGAATTAGTACAGCAAACAATTTTGAGGTTTTTGCTAAGAGATAGACAGAAATATTGCTTGAAATGAATAATATTATTATACTTTTACTTTATTTTATATTTGAAGCTATGTACACATATACGCTTTAGATGTCTTTGTACATTTCATAATAAAGTCATCATCCCCCCTGCAAGGGTATAAAAACAAATGTCAAGCTGTGCGTCCGACAACAAGCACAGTTAACGACCCATCGACCGACTGACTGAATGACTGCATGTCTAACGTTTTGGCATTTGGTTTAAGGTTTTTTGTTTTTTGTTTTTGGTTTCAAGCAAAGCACAAAAAGTTCAAAGCCATTTTTAAAGAAGCAACACGACACACACGAAAAAGGAGTTGCGGATGTGGTCAAAAGGCCACAAGGGACAAGTCAGCAGCCACAGAGAGAAACAGACAGAGAGTGAGAAAGAGAAAGAGGGAGAGGGAGAGAGAGCGAGTGGCAAGCGCAGAGATAGCCACAGAAATCACTTCAATTTATTTTTCGATTTTAGACAATGATTTGTTGTGGCGCTCATTGCTTTTCAAAGCTAAGAAAATACTTGCCATATTTTCACGCCAAAGCCACAAAACAATTTTCACTACACACGCACACACATACACACTTATATAAATAATTGTATCAGCTTTTGCTGTGCCTGCAAAGATAGTCACCCATACGCCTCGTGTGTAATAAACTCTTAATGAAGCAAGCCACTTTTTCGTATAGCTGCTCATTTTGAAAATTTTAAACAAATTTAAAGATTTCCGACGCAAATTTCTTGCCCTAACAATTGGCCAATGAGCCATTGCTAATTGGATTAGTTGACAGAGTAGCAAAGAAGAAAAATAAACCGCGGCACAACGAAACATCGATCAAAGGCAGCTCCGCGCTCGAGTTACGGACGGCAATTTAAATCTGATACAGAAATTCATGACCATATGCACGTTTGCGATTTTGTTTTTCTAGGACACTTTGGTTAAGACAAACAAATTAAATAAATAAATGCGATTATCGGCACATCGAAGCTGCTGAAAAGTTAAGCGCAGCTCGCAGAGAAGAAGTGAAAATAAATAAAGATGGGAATTAAATTGTATTGAATGGATTGCAAGGACTCGGAAATGTCAGTTGTGAGATGCTGAAACAAGTAAATAAAAAAAAATGAGGGAAAGCAAAAAGAGAAAAACAAACATTAAGTGGAATGAAAATGTAAGCGGCTATGATAAAGTGAAAAGAAGAAAAATAAAATTAAATAAAATAAAATAAATTACACGCGGAACGCATTTGAATCTTGTAAAGGGCCTTGCTTTTAAATTAGCAGAGATTGTAAATAAGTAAGAGCAGAGATAATAAACTCCGACATTAGCTCCCATTTTAAAACCACAATTAAAGCTGCTTTGAATTGTTATAAAATGAATTATCAAACGAGCTTTTATTGTCTTTATGCCGGGCCAAAAGTCGTAGTCCGCCTTTCTTATACCCTGTGCCCAATGAAATAAGGGTATAATGTTTCTGTGCAGTCCATCAAGTCAATTTTATCTTTTACAAAATATTTAGCTGTATTTAACCTAATTAATACCTGTCTTAAGCCTGCTTTGTACCAAATTTAAACATGTCCTATGCCTATCTGAAACATATTTCCATTCAGCTTTTCATCTAGTCTACACATTTTTGTTTTTGGTTTTCTAAAACCTTTTTTGCACTACGCTAAAAACTGCCTAAATCGCAGTCAAGAGTATATTCAAGTAGATAAGTATTGCCGAGTGAAGTCATGATTATATCAAATTTGAAAATCAACAGATTTAGTACTTAAATGTCCGCTTTTATATAAGGAATAACTTTTAATCACGATATTGGAAAGCCTTTTGAAGCGCTTTCGTACCGAGACAGGAAGCAAAAACTTTGGTCCAAGCGATTCCTTAGCTATCAAACAAAAATAAACGACTTTAATATGATTTATCTGTCGTTTTCCTGTAGCCAAAACTAATTTGTGATAGACACACGCACCAAGCTCTGGCCATGACGCATGCGTCACGTGGCAGGACTCGAAAAGTCAATTTATATGCTATTAGCTAGTTCAAACGATACGTCAAAAGTTTTCGCAACAATGTTGCACAAATCGAAGTGCTTCGGCCCGCTGTTGAATATTAATTAAAGTTTCTAATGAATTTACATGGCGAAATTTGCTAAGCACGAAGTGGAAAACTTTTTGCAATATCAAGTCATTTAAACATTTATCAGCTACCACTCCCCAGTCGCTGTGTGTAACTCTCTAAATGGCCAACTTTCGCAATGGTCAACAGTTGAGTAACTGTGCAGCCTTGGCGCAAAGCAATTATGCGATGAGAGGCAACATTTGTGGATGGCAGCCACATTTTTGAAATCGCCAGTCGTGGTTTGTGCATTCAATAAGCAGCGGTCACAGGTTTCCGCTTTGGAGTTAATGCGTTCAATTAAGTGCTAACACACACACACACACACACACACATTCACAGAGAAATATCAGTTCAGTCAGCAGCAGCTGAGCTTCAATAGGTTTTACTGACACATTTTGGCATCAAGATGCTGGCCGCTCTTGAGGTCCAGTTACAAAAGGCTGTTGCTGCTGCTGCTGCTGTTGATTTTGTCCATACCCTCTAAGCATTACAAATCGCTGGGCATAATAGAGTTGAGCCAAGGTATGCAACGGGCAGAAAGTAATATTTCCAAACTATTTAATGCATATTTAAGTTCAATACGGCGAGCTGAGTCTATGAGGGCAGAGAATTTAAGTTCGGAATATAGATTGGGAGATACTTTGAGAAATTTTCTTTCTGCCCAAATAATTATCGCAATTTTCTAACATTTTTGCGCCGGCTTTAGAATCCAATATTGAAATTTTATTTGAGTTTGAGTATGAGTAAAGATTTGCACGTTATGCTTATTCCAAGTTATCGATAATTCAAAACTGTTAAATATCGATTATTTCAAATCGTTTTGTATCGATTTGCAATCCATGCTTATTCCAAAAGAACGATAGCTCAACATCGTTACATATCGATTTGGCATCCATCATTTTTCAAATCATCGACAACTCAAAGCAGTAAATTATCAATTGCAATCTTTTCTTATTCAAAATTGTCGAACGCTCAAAATAGTGAAGTATCGACTTAGAATCCTTTTGTACTTGTTCAAATTAATCGATAACTCAACATCGTTAGTTATCAAATTCCAATGCCTGAAAAATTCCAATTCTCATGTGATAAAAGTCGCTAAGTATCGGTTGGCAATTCATGCTTTTGAGCCTATATTATTATACGCACTTGGGAAATGAACAACTTGCAAAATATTTGACCCTTTGCTACCTTTCTATGGAACAACTAACCATATCGCCTTGATTTATGGTATATACACTTATTCATCATCTTTATACATATGAAACTTTAAACCAAATTTAACAGAAAGAAAAAAGGTTTTTGAGGGTTTATGAAAACAAAAAAAAAAAAGAAACTGAAGGAGGCAGAGCAACAGCCGCTGAGTGTGGATGAGTGTGCTTGAGTGTATATATGTTAGGAAAGTTTTTATTGAATATTATAGCTGCAAACAGGGTATTTACTAGCAGTGCGCTCTCAACTGAAGCGCTCTTATTTCTTTTTGTTGCTGCTGCTGCTGCTGCTGAGCTTAACGCCAGTTGCAGTCGCATTGTTGCGTTGAAAGCGACGCCTTAATTACATGAGCCGCGCGTCAGTGTTTCACAAAGCAACAATGCTACGTGCTACGCTTTCCCGTGGCCAACTCCCCTAGCCGTATATCCTCTTGGCTGTCCAGTTGAGCAGCTTTTGTTGCCATGGCCAGCAACGGGGCCAGCAATTAAAGTAAGTGGCGCCATTTTCATTCTGCAACGCGCTGTTGCCACTGCCCAAACCTGTGCCACAAGTTGTAAGTTTGCATTTCTCAACTGACTGATGGACTCGCACATTCTCTTGCTTCCACTTTCTTTGACAAAGTGCTCTGCTCTGCTCTGCTCGGCTCTGGCCTGGCCTGGCTCTGTGGCCTCTGGCATTGTTTCCATTTTTGCATATTTCTCATAATTTTTACGCTTGAACTTCGAGTGTGCCGTTTGAAAATGTCAAGGGGCCAACTACAGGGGCGGCAGCATCTTGCCAGATGATTAATGAGTTTATCTTAAGGTCTCGTGTCGCGTGCAGCAGCTTCCAGTGTTGTAATTTGTAGCCGGAATTTCCCATCGACTTGAGTTAAACGAACCGCACCAAATGCGATACGCAATGCAGCAAACCTTTAGTCAAAAGTCTTAATACGAACTACAAGCAGTACATAGAATTTCTGTAAGCACATTGAAAGAATGCGTCCAACTTTGTCTTTTATACAATTCTCTAAGCTGCGTACCCACATTTACGCATTTCTATACTATTCTGTTCTATTGTTGAACTTTTGTGAGCCCTTGTGTCAGTCAAATGCAGTCGCAGAGTTGTAAGGACAAGCGTTTCATCTTAAATTTATGGAATATCACAAATTTTAAATTGTTTAACGAATTTATTGGCATTTGCCTTAAAACTTTAAGTAATATGGAATTGAAGAGTTTGTCTGATGAGGTAAAAAATTTTAACACCGTTTTCCTGGACGGCAGATGAAAAATCCAAACTACCTTTGCTCACTGTGCGACCAGAGTATAAAAACTAAAAGCTACAACTATGAAGGAAGAAGCTCATTCGAAATACAAGCTTATATGCAAATTTGTTACCTCGTGTAGAATTAATGAGTTTCTAATGTTTGCAAATTCAGAAATATTTCGCGATTATGCTGCACTTAAAAATTTACAAAGTGAACTGACATAACCATGGAATTAAGTAGGCTGCGCTCCAACGGCTAATAAAATTTCATAAATTTGTTATTATTATTATTCATGGGTAAGCCGAACTCATAAATTGGTATTCATTTAGTATAATATTTATGCAAATAAATTTACAAATGCAACTGTCACGCAAAGTATGGGAAAGTTGTCCCAATGCACATGTTAAACATTTATTTATTCAAAATATTTAACATTTGCCAAGCTTCACAGAACTTGTAACAAACTAGCTGCCCTTTAGTTCAGTTAACTTTACTCGCAATTTAATTAAATTAAGCTGAATATTCCATATTTTTCCACTCTCAGTAACATAGCCAAAGGCTAAAAAATAAACCAATTAGTTAGACTAATGGCTTGTAACTAAATACCCTAAAGTTATCATAAAAAGCAGAAAATATTTGCCAAAGGACCTTTCATATTTTCCGCCACATCTGCAATTTTTTAGTTTTTCTTACTGTCAACCAAAACCCGCATGACATTTATATACTCCTGAACCTTGCAAGCCATCAATAAGCAACCACATGCAGCACGGGTATTATGAATTTAAATACTTAAAAGCACACACACACACACACACACACACAAGCACACAGCATTGAGGGGCAGACGAGGGTATCAAATATCAAGAGCCACACACATGTCACAGAGCGCATCAAGCGAGTGAAGTGGAAGAAGAAAACGTAGCATACTTTCTAGCGCAAAACAAATCGAATCAAAGCTTGCCGCTGTTTTTGCTGCTGCTCGAATGTATTCTTTTTGTACGTAGACCGGAAATTGAAACGCCATTGGAATATCAACGAACAAGAAGAAGAAGCGGCAGCTTTAGTGGGGCTGAAGAAAGGGAGCGCAGCGTTGGGGGGCCGATTAGCAAACAAGAAGCAGCAGCCAAATGCCTGACTGGGATTTGGCGATGCCAAGGGAATGCGCGCATAAAAATGCAGTGCGTGCATTCTGAAAGACGACAGTAGGGGTAGGGGAGCAGCAGACACTGCGACAATCGAAAAAGTGGCTGCTGCAAACGGTAAAAACGATATAGCGGTAAAATGGTAAAAGCGAGTTTAAATAGCAAAATCGTAACGCGCGTTGCATTTGGCTTTCAAGATACGTGCGCCATTTGCCATTTGCAGAGCTATCTGCAGCAGCACAGCTGCCAAAGCCAGGCAGGGAAGGTGGAAAGTGGGGCTGGGGCAGGGGCAGGGGCAGGGATATAATAAAGTTATGCAGCACTTTTCATTGATTCATTGGAATGGTAAAAGAAGAACGAGAGAAACCAATAAAATTTCGAGCGACTGCATTGCGCCAATTAGGTGCAAGCGCTGCTCCAAAGGGAATGTCAGCGCGCTGTAAAGTAGGCAACGCTCAGCGAGTGTGTGCACAAGTACTTACACAAATTAAACACACACACACACACAAGCACGCTCACATATGCAAACACTTAAGCGTCAAAAGTTGAAGCTACCTGCAGCACTTGAGAGCACCGCATCACACTCATGAGTCAGCTAAGCTAATGCCACCAGGGTGCACTGCAGCAGGACGAGAGCTTGGCAGTTTGTGGCAGCTAAAATTTTTTGACAAAAGCGCCGAGTGCATGTCGCTGGCAGGCCACGATTTTATGGCTGATTTAGCTTTAGGTGGCAGCATAAACCCATTTGCCACACATCAACTAGCAAATTGTGCATTACGCATACGCCGCGTTAAACATTTAAGTCTGGCCTCATTTTTGTTTAAAAAAAAAAGGCCTGACAGCACTTTAGCACACTCGCACAGAGTCGCGCACTTATTAAATATTTATAAATTTATGACCGAGCGAAAATTAAAGCAAACATTTTATATGCCACACACTCAGCTGCAATTTGAATTTCGAGTCCCTCGGGTTTAGAGTACCACAGCTACAAAAACAAAACAGAAAAAAAAACAGCACGCAAATGGAATTTTTTCTGACCCTTTTTACACTCTTTAACAGGGTAATTTGTAGGCTTGTATACAGACTTTTAAAGAGAATATAGAAAGATTTAAGGTCCACAAATATTCATTTGAATTTCATATAAAGATATGGAGATATCTGAGAGACATTTTTTTAAATGATCAAATATTGTTTATTATCTAAAAAATAAAGTTTTAAAAGATATACATATAATAAGAGGTTTTTCTTTAATCCTTATTTTAAAATTTATAATATATTTGAAATGGTTTTATCAAATAATTCTTTTACATAGAATCTTCCAAAATAATTATGCTATCAAGCACAAAAAAGTTACTAAAATATTTAACGTCTATTTTTAAGCTGGTAGTCATAGATCAGAACAAGTTACAAATATATATAATAAAAATAGTCCTTTATTATGTAGGCCACAAGAATTTAAAAGAAAACTCCAGAGGGACGTGCGAAATTACTTTTTGGTCCAGCACATAAGCTGGCCTACCTGCTGGATAGCATTAAAGAAAGATTTCTCTTGGGTTCTTTAAAGCTCAACTTTAAAAGATTGAAAGCAACAAACGGTACAAATTATAAATAAATAAATCTTTTCAAAACCCAAGCCCTAGCTTTTGTCTTCTACGTCATGCCCAAGCCTTACAACTCATTTTAGATCCAGAGAAGCCGTAAAAAATCTGTTTAATTTATGTAAATAATTATATTTTAATTATTGTAATGCACAAATCACACATACCCTGCACTCAATTTATTCAGTGCATATACAAAGTGTATAGAAAGTTAGAAAGCTTAGAATTAAGCTTTCATTTTTTTTACTTGACAAATTTGCATTTCACTGCAGGCAAAATGATAAAAAACTGAAGTGTAATAAAATATGCAAAAAAATAAAGAGTTAATGAAAATATTTGTAGAACAGACGAACCAGGCACAACAACAATTTATTCACATGCATAAATTCAATCAAAGTTGCGCGAGGATAAAAGCAAAAGAGAAAAAAAGTAAAAAAAAAAAACAAAATATGCCAAAATATGGCAAGCAAATTGAATCTCTGGAGTCTGAAATGTCAGCCGCATATCGTTTGTAATAAATTCAATTTATTAGCAACTCGACAGCTCACTCGCTCTCGCACTCGCTCAATCACTTGGCCTCTTTGTCTTGGCCAAAATGGACGGGGCCCTAATTGTGTTGGCAGCAACAGCAGCAAATGTGAAATGGAATACAATTAATATTAATTTTCTGCCCGCCTCACAACAGCCTTACCAGCAGCATTAAATGCGAAAGTTTTATTTTTTTTTGCACGCCAATTAATTGTCACTTAAAAGCATTCACATGCTTTTGTCTCGCCTTTTTTTTTGTATTTTGATATATATATATATATTTTTTTTTACTATCTTTATTTTATGTATTCTTTTATTTCATTTGTTAGCAGCTGTCACTTAAAATTACACAAGTGGAGCATAACAAACTTTTCGAATACAACAAACTTTTTTACATGTTCTACATTTGGGTCAATATAACAATTGCAGAGATGAGATTCTGAGCGGAATAGAATCAATCTGTATGACAAACTCTGAATAACAATTTAGCCAGCAACTTATTTTTCTTTTGATGTTATTCAACTTTAACATTCCTCTGTTTATATTGACTAAATTAAAAACTAACTTTTTTGTTATTATAGAACTCAATTCATTAGCAAACATGAATCTAAAGCAGGAAAATAATAATAAATTAAACCTATAGTAAATCTTCATTGAACATTAAAACAAAATTAAACGTTTAGACTGAATCAGAGCTAATTACAAGAATTAAATTCAAAACAACTTTAATTTGTTGGAAGAAATGAAATAACTTAAATGAATGAAATAAATGAATAAACTGTAAATATAAGCAAGATTAATTTTAGGAAATATCTAACTTTCGTATTGTGGAAAGGAAAAAATCTTTAATAAATCGTTAAAGCTTTAGGCCTATTTTTTAAAATCTTAACACCAACAAATTTTCGGTTGCGCTTAGGAAGCTGATTTTTTTTTTGCTTTAAGCAAATGGCAAATGTAAGCAGGAAACAAAGATTTAATAATTTCCCAATAGTATTCTAAAAGAACATATAAAAGAATTTATGAAATGATCTTAAAGCAAACAATTTTGCTGTTGCGCTGTGGAGCCTGAAGCTTTGCCAAAGCTTTACAACTTTAAGTCAGATTTAAACTCAATAATTGTACAAGTTTTTCTGTAACACTTTTTTACAAGTGAACAAAGTGCTTAGAAAGCACAAGAAACCTTGAACTTTTATAAAAAGCACGTCGAAACGCTAATAAGCTGAAAGCAAAAATTCCATTGCGTAAGCTAAATAGCATAAAGCCCCGGAGAGCTAAGAGCTCTAGCTACTCAAAAGCCAAAGCACGAGATTATTATTTCCTCCAAATCTATGGCTTTTTATGTTACAGCGTTGCACACGATTATCCAGCGCAAAGTCCCGCTTATAGCTAATGTCATTGAGCTTTGAAAACAAAAGCGAGATAAACAAACAGAGCCATTAGCTAATTCCAACACGTTCTCTATGAGCTAGACATAGCAACAAGTCATTTAATACGTTTTGCAAGCGTATTTTAGACCAGCTAAATGAATCCCCACTCTTTGTGTGGCACACGCACAGCGACACTGGCAGGCGACATATTTTAATGCCAATTAATCGTTTTAATTACTAAATTTTCCTGTGTACGCTTTCAAGGCGGGGGAAAGGACCCTTCTGTAAGCCGCTTAATTTATTAACATGAACATACATTATTAGAAATTCAGCCGGCAGCTGCAAATGTTGCCAAAATCGCGGCTTAAATATGCTCAGCAACATGTTGACACTGGCAGAAACAGAGAGGGGCCAGCTAAAACACTGCGAGGGTCGACCCAAAAGTGCGGGGCGCTTCGTGTCAACAGTTTCGTCGTGTATGACAGCGAAGAATATGACACAATTAATTTATGCAAGAATAATTACTAACTGAACATGAGAGGAGTGCAGCGAGTAGAGAGAAAAATAAAGCACACACACACTCACGCACACAGAAAGACGCACTCATAAAAATAATTCAATTTGTGCTGTGAAAAAATTATGAACTTAAATTATGCATGCAAACGTTGCCTCGGCTCATCTTAAAGAGACAAAAGTATCTACATAATATATACAACACGATGGAGAAGTCGGTGAAGGGGAGGGTGAGAAAGTCTACGAGCTATTCGCTGTTTCTACTTCTAGCAAAAATTGTATTTAAATAAAATTTGTTGCCAGCTACACAGTTGCAAATAATTCAAGAGTTTCTTGTTAGCTTTTGTTTTTTTTAAAATTATTTGCCTCAGCTCGACTAAACCCGTTTCATATTAATTCTCTGAAGCAAAGTTTGAAGACAAATATGAATTAAAGAAAATTAAAAAAGTAAACTTATGTATTTCCAAATATTTTTTCATCAAATATTGTTAAACAAACATATTGATTTATGAATCGAGTGAAATATATAGGTAAATCGATAAGAAGTGGAGAAGCAAGGAAAGAAGTAGAGAAGCACAAAATGCTTGATGGGAAGCTACCCTGTATTCAGGTATTTTACTTTGCTCTTTAGCAATTTTATACTTCGTTTACTCTGTGTAGTATACAAAAATATCAAAAAAAATAGAAGACATGACAAAAAGGAATGCTATACAATATATTTGTTAAAAGAATTTTATCTGATTTTTTAATTCTTAGAATATATACATATATAAATATTAAAAAACGAGATCTCGTAAATATCAAGCTTGCTTAAAAATAATTATACATTTTTCGATTTACTTTTCAATCTAAACTAAACCAGTCACACATATGCTTTAAGTAAATAAAGGAAACCAGCTGCGTTTTATCTTTAATGAGCTGGAAGAATCTACAAACTGAAGCTCCAATAGAAGCATAACAAAATATACAAAAAGAGCCAACTACTCAGATAGACTTGACTCTTAAAACCGATCAATACTTGAGGGGATATAAAAATTTATCAGGGTATACTCTTTGGCGCATGACACGTGTTGGCAAAACACACGGCAGATGTTTTATATTTAGTCGTGCAAATGTTGCCTGACAATTGTCAATAGCTGAGAAAGGAAAAGCAAACGCAGCCAGCTTGCAATATTTGCCGCTACACTAACAGCCATGAGTTTGGCATTTTATTGTAGGGCTTAGAGCAACAGGCTAACACACGCACAACCAATACACACACACACACGCCTAAAGTTGTTTTATTAGCACAGCAGCAGGACAACCAAAATGAATTACCTAGCACTGGGCAAGGCAAATGTGTTTTGCCTGTATGCGTAGCAGCCCCATCGTCAGCCCACCACAAAAGCCAACAACAGCTTTCAATATGCACATGTTGAGGCAAGACGAAGAAGACGTTGGGACTTTGTGCTACTATAGGCGACAATAGCAATAGCAGCCGGTGCCGCTGCCGCTGCCGCCGCTTTCTTTATCAATGTTGTCAAGCTGCGCTGTTTGCACAGCAAATGCCAGACAGCAACAACAACAAGAACAACAGCAACAACAATAACAACAACGCGAATGACAACGATGCCATTTATTCATTGTCCGTTCGCAAGTTGATTGTTTGCTTACTTTTATCATCGATTTCGTGCTGTTGTCGCTACGGAAATAATCGACAAAAGTTTTTAATCAACATCATACACACACACGCATACATACATAAATATGAAAATGGTTTTTCCTCATTTACCTTACTTTATAAGCATTACATGCATTAAACGCAACCGAACAACAGCTTTTAGGGGCGGCAACACGTCAGCAATTTTCCGTTTGGTCGCTTGGATTATGAGCGGCGCTTAATGCAAATTGGCAAAATTAATTATTAAATTACACGAAAAAGGCATTTGGGGTTTTCTTCTACAAGCTTCGATTTGTGGCCAATCTGATTATGTGTGTGTGTGTGTGTGTGTGTGTGTGTGTGTGTGTGTGTGTGTGCGCGCCCTCAGCTGTTGTTCGATTGAGTAAATTTCCCCTTTGAAAGTTAATTAAAAATTTTCGTTTTGTTTCAATTGCAACCGAGCCCCACATAGGAGCCTTTGTTCTAGGTCCTCAGAAGTAGGCAACATAAAGTGCAAATATTAAGCATACGCCACGTGTGAGGGCCATTCAAAGGCTGAGGCTCATTTGACCAAAGAAACGACCAAGCTTTGTGGCATAGCACATACTTAAGGCTCAGCATATGTATTTGAATACTTGCAACAAGAGATTTAAAGCCCAATGGAATTTCAATTATCCATTTAAGGAATTTCACAAACGAATGAATATTACAGAAATGTTTTCAAACTACAAAGATCAGATTCGATGTACTATCTCCTAACAATAAATTGAAAATATGTCTATAAATGCGAGCGGGGGATTCTCTTTTATAAAATAAAAGACTTTAATTTTGATGATGATTTTTTTTTGTTGCGAAAAGTAACACAAAATCTGACTTTTCTCCACAAATAAAAGTAAAAAAAAAAAGTTTATGAATAGGAAACAGGCAAACCCTTTATAAAACAATACTCGAATTCTGCCATTGATTTAATTGGGTCAAGTTTAAATAAACCACAAAATAATTAAATTCCTTTTTAATGTTTAGTTTGTCAATTAGAAAGTATATTCATACAAAAATTAAATATCTAGCTCAAATATTTATTATCAAATAATAAAGGCTATACAATAAATTTAAGAAAAATAAAAATCTGAATATATTTTTCAGTAAATAATTAAGTAGTATATATATATATATATATATATATATATATATCTTTGAACCTTTTGATTAAAAGGGCAAATTCCAGTTGTGAGATGCAGTTTAGTTTTGACCAAAAACAATAGAGTAGAAAAGAAAAGAAAAGAAGGAAAAAGAAGTTAACAAAAATATGTGAATTCGCGCTTTTTCCTGTTTAACTTTTTCCTACTCATAAATATTTCTTGGGTTATTCTGAGAACACTAATGATAATAATTGAATTATAAAATGTATATTTGCGAAGCGAAAGTCTTTTAATATTATTGCAGCGCCAATTAATAATTAGAAAAGAGAAATGCAAGCAGTCAAAGCTTTGCGCTTAAAAGTAGGCAATGTATTTATAAAGAATTAAATGCGCCTCAGCTCAGCAGTTTAGACTTAGCGAAAGCAATATTAAAGTCTATGTTGACTTATGCCATATAATTCAATAATTCATTGATAACAAAATTCAAAATTAGGGCAAAGTGTAGCCCAAGCTGACGGCAAAGGTAAAATTATTTGTCACAAAGTAGGCAAGACGCATGTAAAAAATCAGCTGAACGAAATTTTAAGAAATGGAAATAAAATCAACTCGACCTTAAATTGTTGATTGGCAAAGCGCGACGCGGGATCATCAATTAAATAGCTTGACTTCAATGCCAGCGATGGCAGCCCGACACGCATAAATAATGCAATCGCGATGCTGATGCGCATATCGATGGCATTTTTAATTGAAGTGTGCAGCGAAGGAGGGAGAGGCTCAAGCTTGTGCAGCAATCGAAGCAGGTCAGCCTATATTTTTATGCCAAAAAGCGGGTTAAAATTTAATTAAATCAACTCGTTGCTGTTGATTTAATTGAATACAGCCATGTCAGTAGCGGCTGTCAATGTGCAAACTGTGAAGAACTTTCCAGCTTTGACACCACGCAATTTGCATGCAAATGCATTTGGTTTTTCGCTGTGGTCGAAATTTCGCCAATCAAATAAAATTTGCAAAAGGCGCTAGCACTTTAGCAGCTGCTTAAATATTTAAGGGCGGCAAACCAAAGGTTTTCTTTTATCTAGCCAGCGAGCAGACACAACTTGTGTTGACAGTCTGTCTGTCGGTCTGTCTGTCGGTCTGTCTGTCTGTCTGTTCATCAAATGGCTGTTGTTGTTTCTTTTTGTTTGCCATATATGCAATGTGTCACACTGTATAGACAGTGGAACAGACAGGCAGTCAGTCGAGCAGTCGAGCAGAAACGGGCAGTTGCAGTTGCCTGCGCTTGTTGTCTGTCTGTCAAACTGTTTTGTCACAGCGTTTGTCATGCACTTAGCCAAGTTTACCAGCTGCCACGTTGTTTTAGCCTCAGCTTCAGAGCTTCACTGCTTCAGCGCTTCAGCCTGGGCGGGCTGCCAAGCCATAAAATATTTATGAATTTATATTGCAGTCAGGCTGACTGGCTGACTGGCTGGCTGGCTGACTAGTTGGCCGCTTGGCCGGTTGCAACTTGATTTATTGCACCACATGTCAAAATATTTCAGCAGAAATTCAATTTTATGGTTTTTGTATACCCTTGCGGAGGCCACAAGAGCTGCGCCCTTAAATTTGTCAAGTATATACATATACTCTTGACTGGCATAATGCTTGGAGCCTCTATATCTTGTTGATATAACATATAATAAATTGGAGAAGAGTTCTTTAATTTCTCGATAATTTCGATAGTCAATAATCAGCACGGTTGTATTTTTTTTATTAAAATCTAATAATAAATATGACGTGGATCCGAATGCGAATCTTGGGCTAGTGTAGTTTTCTTAGATAAACATATTTAAAGTGAGTAGGGATAGAAAGTTGCATGTAATTTAAAGGGAATTTGCAGCAAATGAACGATTATTTTATCGAGGAGTCAACAACGAACTACTTTTTATTAAATCTTCTAAAAGTTACCAAAGAACTCCCAATTGCCACAGAAATATTTCGCAGAAAATTTATAGAAATAAATTTGCCTTTTCTACCAAATTTAGATCCGATTGCATTGTCGCTCTCCAAACAAAATAAGTTTCAATAAAAAAGTTGTTCATTTGAATATTTTGCGTTTGACACGATTTCAATTAAAACCAGACTAGTTAATCTTTCACACGCCTAACGTAAAAGTGAATTGAATATTCGGCATTTTGTAAAATCAGCTTTTTTTCTATTTTTTTTGTTTGCCGATTCTTTGTTTTTCGATAAGTGACTTTGCCGAACTGAGTGCATTAAAGTCGCTGTCGCAAGTTGTTAAGTTGGCTGATAAGTTGATAAATGATGTCAGCCGAAAATTAATAATAAAAAAAACTTTCGAGTGTGTGGGCGGGCGGCAAGAGAGGGGGCGGCAGCCGTGCAAACTTTTCAGGCAGCTGCCAGTCGAATGAAATTGCGTCAGAAATGTGCCATAATTTCATTGAGCAAAGACTTTAAATGTCTGCTGCCATTGCAGCACGTAAGACTTTTGCTCTTCTGTATGCTATTTTTATTATAGTTTTTTTTGCCTTATATTGCGTTGCACAAATCTCAATTGCAGTTGCGTTTTTTTTTATGGCTGCTGCAATTGGCTTTTACGCTGTTAAGTCTTAATATTCTAGTTGGCTTACTTGCATGTTTCTGCTGCTGCAAGGACTGCTACCAGGCAAATACTTGCCGCACTAAGCTGTGAACTTTTTGCTGGAATGCACACAAAAAAAAGAAGAGAGAGCACAGCTGCCCGAGGCGCTTTTCACACTCAGTTGCAGCAATGGCAGCTGCCTCAAGCTGGTTCATCTATTTAGTTGCCTGCACTACATTTCTTTATACATATATATATACACATATATATTTAAATGTCTTTGGCCACATTTTGCATAAAATGAGTTTTTGGCCAAGGGGTCGGCGGGCCAACTGGCCAGCTTTAATGTGGTCAAGTCGTTCTTGCCACACGGACTAAATAACTTTATTAGTTTCTGTGGTTTTAAGCCCGAAATTTAGCACAAAATATATACATCTATATTCATTGCACTGCCGTGTTGGCATACTTTTTGTGGTTACTGTTAATTAATTTAATTATCTTCTATTCGATTGTGCACTCTCCGCTCAAATAGAGCGCACAAATGCCAAATATTTGCAAACTAATCATACGAAAATAATTAAATGCAATAAATTGCACACATAAATTTATGCAAGGGAATTAATATTGCACATTAAGCCGCCAGCAGCTGCTTTCAAATACAATGCCTGGCAATTTGTCATAAATTAAGTACAATAATTTATTGGCTACTGTTTATTAACTTTTATTTATTTTTATATCCCAATATTTTTGCTAACTGAGCGGCTAAAATTGTTGGGGATTAAAATATTTAGCCAAGAGCAGCTGCTACTCAAAACTCGATGGACAGTTAGAAACTTTGAAGAAAATAACGTAAGAAAGTTTATGAATTTATTTAATTAAATGGCATTTAAAGTATGGAGCTTCTTAAATTTGAATATTACTTTTATTGGACCCAAAGGAAATTGTACTTTGCGAAAAAAAAATCCTAAATCTTAAAACCATAATTTCTGTTTTCGGGAGGTATGAATTTTATATTAAAAATAATATCAATGTAAGCTGATTAATTATAAATATATTAACAAGACTATTTAAAATTATGCACTTTTTTATAATTTTTTCCTTTGCGAGAAACAATTTAATTTACGTAATCTTTCAGTCAAATAAACCGGCAATGAAAATTTCCGAAAATGTTAATTGCATTATTTTAGAAGTCAGAAAATTGTAGTCTTCAAAAAATAAGTAATAAAACCAGATTTAAATTGCAGTCAGAAAACTAAAGTCTCTGAAAAAGAAAGTAATAGTACAAGTAAATTAAATAAGTAAACCAGAATTAAAATATCTTTCGACCGAGTTCTTAAAAAACAACTTGGAAGACCATATTGTTGAGCGCATTAGTATCAAGAATCATTTAAAAAGAATGCGAAGTAAGTTTCTCTATGCAGAAGAAGCCAAAAATAGTATTGTGTTTGTGCATTCACTTGAGTAAAAATTTTATACAAATAAATTGAATTTATTGTCCTGTCCGGTTTTGCCTTATACTTGGCAGAGCATTTAATTTTCTGTTGCATTTAAATTTACGGCGTCATATTTCTTTATTATTTTGAATCAGACGTTTATCAGACGAACAATAAAAAATACCGTTAAAGTATTAAATAAAAGATTTATCGCACAATGCGAGCTGCAAAAATGCCTGAAAAATAGTTTTACTTGAAAATTGTTGAGCTTCATTTTCATGTGAATTTTCACGTTCGAACGTTAGCCTTGAATAGTGCAAATGAACAATTTTTTGTACGGCTATAAATAACTTTAGATGCATTCATAAAATCTGTGCATATTTAAGTATAATATTAATTATTGAACATATCTTGCATATTTATTAATAATATATATTCATTTGTAGATTTATTCAACTGCCGTTATAAAATTCAAATGAAAACCGCAAAGAATGTTTTTTAATATCATAATTTGCGCATATTTTTTATAATATACATATATACAAACTGTGTGGGCTGGCAATTTATAAGCTTTTAGTCGAATCAAAATCCCTTGCTAATCATTTTAGCTTACAATAAAAATTGTGTTCAACATGCAAGCAGGCAATTTGTATCACACATTCGCACACATGAGCTTGACATAACCATAGCACATACATATGTATACATATGTAGCTTTGATTTGCGGCAGTCCAATCAGAAAACATTTCAATAATATTCAAAAGTCACACACACATACCCGTGGCACAAGGGCAATCAGCAAACAATTTGACAAATGCAAATAGCTCTGAACAATAATCAAGTAGAAAGTTCAACGGAAATGCAAAAATAAATTATTTACCACAAAAATATGTCGCCCATATGTACATATATATGTGATTTTATAGAGTATATGCGATGATATATGCTGCCATTTTTTTTATATATATATGGCATATAAAAAGTATAAGCTTTAATTAAATGATAAATGTGAAGGCGCAGCGATGCGAAATCAGCTGCAAAATGAAATTTCAGCTGTGAAATGCGTTTGTAGCTGTGGGCATTAAAGGCTTTAGGGCTTGTCAAGGTGAACGTGCCACGCCCACATTAGTTTCTTGGGCGTGAAACAGGAACTCGTGAGACTGTGCCCAGACGCTGCTTTAAAACGAAGGGGCGAAAAATAAACTGGCAACGCAGTTAATTTCATAAGGCACATGACGTATACGCCCCATAAGCCATGTCTGTGTGTGTGTGTGTGATGGTGTGTGTGTGTGTGTGTGATGGTGTGATGGTGTGTGTGTGTGTATGCTGAGCAGTCATGCATGTTTATACATAACGAGCATGGCTGTGTGTGTGTGTGTGTGCGCCTGTTTTTTGGCCTCTTGCTGGAATCGGTGGTTCTGGGCACTTGAACTGCTTTTGTTACCTGACGTCAATCGATTGATTTTGCCCCGCTCTAAACGCCTCCCCTCACCACTTCAAGCATTATTTACTCAACATGCACCATACATATTCATATGATACCCAGCTCGTTCCTAATTGCTGCGCCACACACACACACACACACATAAATAAAAAAAAATGTATATATATGTATATATAGAGTCGCTCATCAATAAGGTATACATTGCCTGATTTATTATGCAATAATTAAGTACCTTGTACCTTGTCTGGCTTTTCGTATCAAGGTCGTTCCAGCTACCCAACCTCTTGTAAAGAGTATCTATCTATTATTTTGAACATATGTTTCAGCTGTTCTCAGCTGTCACAGAGTTCTCATACCCATCGATCTGATTAATGCATTGAATAACTGTCTGAGTCAATAATTGAGGCGCTTCATGAACGGGCGAAAGTTTTTCGTTAGGACTTGGCTTTCATTATGTCGTCTCGTTTTGTCTCGTCTCGTCGGGTGTCGCGTGTAGTCGTCTGTCATAAATGCGTGGCATATCGTCACATATGTCATTTGGCTTTTATGCCTTTATGGCCACTCTCTGATAGCGTTTTATTGTGCATGCCAGATGAAATTTTAATAGCTGCACCGAAACCAAACATCCGGTTCAGCATTATAAATTTCGTGGCACATTTATTATTTCAGCATTTGGAAAAAGTCGTCATGCTGTTCCAGGGCCATGCTCCAAACTCCACATAACATTAAAACTGTTCTCATTTGAGCGAGTACCTCTTTTTTTACGCAATTAATTTTGAATATTTTTTACCATCGCAATTTTTCTATTGAACATATTGATTGAAATTCCTTTTTATTTCCTTCTTCGTCCACACACTTCGATTTATTTAAATTTTTTATTCCCAAGCAATTTGCCATCCTCCTAATTTATTACTCTGCCCTTGCCCTCTTAAACACATTTTTGTTTTCTCTTTTTGTCGTATTCTTAAACCTTTCACATTCTCTTACTAATTTTCTTAATATCTACTATCTAAATATCCACTCTATCTCTCTCTATATTTATCTTTATTCTTAACTCTCACTCGCTTGGTTTCTTTCTTCTTCTCTTTCTCTCTCTATCCTTCTTCTCTCACTCGCGCAGTGTACGCTTCTCTCCTTTCTACTTATCCTTTCTTTTCTATTGCTTTACGATTTTTACCCTTCTTTTTGTGCCTGATTCCTAAACGTTGCACAAATGATTTGTGCTGACGCATTCAAACCTGCTCTCTTAAGGCAGCCTACATTCTTTCTCAGTCTCCTCTCTCTCTCTTTCTCTCTCTCTCTCTTTCTTTCTCTCTGTAAATTCATTTCTTCTGTTCTGTCTCTCTATTTCTTCTACATTTATCTGTCCCATATCTTTTTATCTGCCTTTCGCTCTTTCTTTCGCTCTCCGGCTGTGTGCGTGTCTCTTTTTTCCACTTATCCTTTTCCTATTGTCCTAAAAAATCTTGCAATTCCTCTTTGTGACTCATTCTTAAACGTTGCACAAACATTTTATGCTGGCGTATTCATGCTTCCTCCCTAAAGAACGTTCTCTTACGTTCTTAAAGCCAGTACAAATAGGAGAGGGACTTTCCTAAGGATTTATTTAATGCAAGCGTTTTGCGTGCTCAGATTCAATCAAAGTAATATTTGTGCAGATACAAGTATAAAAATAAATACATATTAATCAGATGGCTCCACCTCTGCCCCTCTGTTGTTCCTGTTTCTCAATTGCCTTTGCCAATGGCCCGCACTTATTTCAGCAATAAAGGCCACAGCCGCAATAACATGTCCCGCAAGAAGCAATTGCCACAACAAATTCAGGTCGTCCCAAAGGAGAGGAACAAAGACCTGACCAATAGTCGTTGTATTAACCATCGATGGTGCCTTGACCCTAAGCATATCATGATAGGCCCGCGTTTTCAGCCATTTCTCGACACCCGAGCTCTGAACATCCAAAATGAAGTCATCTAGGGCTTCAGCATATATGGAATTCCTTTGCAGGACTGTATTCACAGGAAACTCTCTGGCAATGTGCATAGCATTCGTCTTGCACAGAATATGTCGCTTATAAGCTTTTTGATAAAGGTCCAAGGCATTCCAGAGATAAGAATAGGTTTGATAGGCATAGCTCGTATTAAGCGAAAGTATCAATTCAGCTTGATCCTTGGAGACCATGAAGACAGCATTGGGCACATGTCTCCTGAAGAAGAATGCATCATATTCGGACTCGATGAGCACACGTGTGTTCCAATCGAAGACAACTGGCAAACTGCTGCATTCAGCTCCGCATAGCTCTGAATGTGCGTGTCGTGCGGATGTTTGGTCAACATGGTGCTCAACTGGGCATTGAACAAGCAGCAGATTATAATGCCGAAGATGCTCAGCTGCAAAAGCAGCTGGCGCAGCGAGGAGCTAGTCCAGTGACTAATCGGCGCCGCTTGGCTCAGAAAAAAACGCAGCACAGTCAAATTTAACCAGAGCTTGGAATATCTAATATATAAATGACGTTCCAGCAGGCGACAATTGACGCTCGTGGCCAGCGTCTCGAGCACCGCAAAGCTCAAGTAGGTGCTCAGCAGCAAAGTCAACCAGTTCATCGGAAACAGACGCCTGTAGATCCGGTCAATGCTCAACTCCCTGCCGCAGGGCACGACCATAAATATGCTGACTATGCCCAAGGTGGCGGTATTTTGTGTTCCGGCGTATTTGAGGCTCTGAGCATACGGCTGCAAATTGGCAACGATATCCACCTGTCCAATATCTATCAGGTACATGATCTGTGGCGTATAAAACATGGGCGATGATTTATTCAAATGATGAATGAACGGTTTGAGTTTGATGTTGTGATGTTTGGCAAAGCTGTGCAGCAAATTGTGGCAGAAGCCATTGATGTACTCTCTGCCCGTTTTGGGATCGCGGCTTATGAAGCTATTGGGCGGCACCAAAGAGGATAATATCACGGCCGTTTTGCCCTGAAAATTGCGCCAGTGTTGGCTAAAAATGCGTTCAGTGCTGTTAAGCGGCAGCGGCTCGTAGCTGGGCGTCGGAAATGGTCGCATGCGTAGAACAGAAAATTCAGTAGTTCCTCGCAATATTAATATATTATAGAAATGATGATCTATTGCCTGCTGGGCAATTATATCGAGAAATTCCTGTGCCGCCTGTGCAGCCGCCAGCTGCAGCCAGACTACAATTCGGCCCTCTCGCATGCCCTCAAAGTTGGCGGCCAGTGCGGTCAGCAAGACCGAATCACTTAATTCCCTGATGCAAACGAGTGCCAAAGCCTCTCGAGTTGAATTTCTCACAATGATCTCCTCGTGTTCGTCGTAACGCAACACTGGCCAATCATCTGCTTGCCAGTGTTGCAAAGCGCCAAAGCCGTTGTCCCAGCGACGCTGAAGCAGCAACAGCAATAGAATTGGCCGCTCCTCGTGCAGCCTTGCCACAAAATTATAGAGAAAATCTTGTCGTCTGCCTGCAATTGCAGCTGCAATTTCAGATCCTGGCCAGCTTTGACAAAGTGTGGCCAGCACCAGACACAGGAGCAGTTCGTTTACGGCCATTACAATCCGCTTATGCTACATTCCCAGAACTGAACTCCTGGCAGACTTTTGACAGCTATTTTAAAGCCTTATCGTACAATCAATTATAATTGCATTAAAAGCGAGGTTTCTGAAAACCATTTTCAGCACTTTACTCTGGCTGAAGCTGACATTTAATGGGCAGTAGCCGATGGCAAGGCAGGCAAAACGATAAACATCCGTAAGCAAAGTGAATTCAGATAGAAATTGGTATTTTTCGTAATGGAAATATTAAATTGCAAGGAAAAGTTTTGCTCATACGAGATATTCCTCAATTATAGCATAGTATAGCTAAATAAAATTACTGCTTTATAGACAAGGTTATGATTCATTTTAAGTATAAGGCTATTCTAATTAGAAAAAGGGAAAACTTTTAAAAATCAAACAGAAAAAGTTATACTATAGCAGATATAAATATACTCTTAAGGCAGAGACAATTCCAGCAGTCCTGGAGGTTTATTTTTTATAATATTTGTTGTAAATAGACAAACGGGAAGTATTAAAAAGCTTCCCAACTAAATAAGGGCCTTGCTTCATATTAGAAGAGTATTAAAATTTTGTGTAAAAAATGTAATCGATAATTACAACTGCTGCTCTAAAACCATTTCATCATATATCATACACATATGAAATATATCATACATCATACAACATACATCATACAACATACATCATATATCTTACATCATACATCACACTTCATAGATCATACATCATACATCGTATATCATATATCATATATCATATATCATATATCATATATCATATATCATATATCATATATCACATATCATATATCATATATCATATATCATATATCATATATCATATATCATATATCATATTATGATATATGATATATCATATATCATATATCAAATATCATATATCAAATATCATATATCATATACCATATACCATATACCATATACCATATACCATATACCATTTACCATATACCATATACCATATACCATATACCATATACCATATACCATATACCATATACCATATACCATATACCATATACCATATACCATATACCATATACCATATACCATATACCATATACCATATACCATATACCATATACCATATACCATATACCATATACCATATATCATTATCATATATATCTTATATTATATTATTAAAGTAAACAATAATACGTATATGTACATTCCTTTTAGGGTTATTGTTTGATCAACTGAAGAATTAGTCATAGTATTCAAATCCTATGCAATAGCAAAGTGAACATATGTAATAACTAGTTTTAAATGTTAAAGTCTCTTTCCTTAACCACATACAAAGCCAAGCTAATTTCCATTCTCGCCAATTCACAATTCTAATCGTAGGCGTTTCGCCTACTGGGAATCTTTTAAGATAGAGGATATGCTCGTCAAGGTGCATGTTAAATTTGTAACGCCATAAGGCGGCAGGCGCATAAAGCTGCTAATTAACAGCGGATTGCGCGATGGAACGGAAGCAGATATTGCGTATACGCGTCGTGCGTTTTGTTATTAAAATGAGCATGAATTTAAAGTGCTACTTGGCGAAAAGAAACGGCAAAAAAAATATAACAAAATGTATAGCTGGAGAGTAACACGCATGTATTTTGTTAAATATTTAATTAAAAGCACAACATGCGACGCTAATTATGGCCAACAAGCGAGGGCTACGGCTAAGCTAAGCCCCGGCTAAGCCCGCCCAGCCAACTGCCAGTTACGTGGATGACAGCGGTTTTGCCTCTTCCGGCGGCAAATGCCGGGGCTTGTTTGGGCATTCGGGGAAGGGGAGCGGGAGATAGGAAATGCTCTGGCACAGTTTGTTGTTATTTTGCATTAGATACTCAGTCGAGCTGAACTCAAACGACATAATTCACAGAAGCGCTTTGGCAGTTACTCGCTGCCAGGACGTAGCCGGTCCCGGGCACGGGTCCGGGTCCCGGTCAGGGTCCGGAGCACCGGCCACAAGGCTTCCGGCTTTGCCTGACGTCAGCGTCCGGCAAGTGTCAGTTGCAGTGTTGCTGCCGCTGCTGGCTGGTGTCGGTCTCCGTGGCAGTTGCAATGCCAGTTTGTGCAACATTTCAAGCGCATTTAATGCGCATAATGTCAACTGCGATGACTACAAGAGCTGTGGAGACAAACCACAGTTGTGCGACTCAACTCTCAGCTGAGTTAGCATTTGTTTACTGTTTTGCGGCTAAGTTGATGTCTACAAGCCCGGCCGGAGCTCTGCCCCCTTTAATTGAGCATGTTGTGCTAAAATTTGTGCACATTTTATGGGACACCTCTAGCCCCATAAATGCCGTGCACAATTCAACAACAACGGGCTGCAAATTGCAGGGCAGTGAAAATAAAATCCAGAACACAAACAGCAGGTAAACAAAAGGAAGCCGATTGTTCTGAGCTTTGTCTTTGGGGAATTTTTGTCAATTGCATTTTGTACACACAATTTTGTTCTTTTAAATAAAATATCAGAGAAAAATAATGTAAGCATGACAATATTACTAAGAATAAAGCTCACAAAGAGATATTTGAGAAGAATAGAATAGACAGGTTCTACTACAGAGAAAAACAGAAAGCCTTCATATGTTAAGTTAATCTGCCAGTGTAACGTTTAGGAATCGAGAGAAACATATCTAAATCATAAGAAAAGGTTCCGTCATCTATTTAGGCAATTTTAGAAGAACGTTTAAGGACAAGCAAAAAATGAATCAAAATTTCAATGAAAGAATAAGATATAAGCCTGAATTAAGTTATTTAATTTAGTTGCTCATTTTATTCTCAGAAAGAGAGAAGACTCGACGTTCTGCCAGTGAAACGTTTATGAATAAGAAGTTTGAAGAATCACAAACAAAAGGCATCTAGCATAAGAATAGGTATGATATATGAATGAAAGACCAAAATATTGGCTAAAGAAACAGGACAATAAAAGAATTTAAGATTGCCGAAAAATAAAGAACAAGATCAAATTATTTGGCTAATGGTAAAAAAGACAACAGAGGAGAGAATATAATAACACTGTTGGAAAATTGAGAAAATCTCATATAAAGGAGAAAAGACTGCAAATATTCAGAGTTGAGTAAAACGAACATAGATATGACATTCACACTCTATAGTTTAAATTTAAAGTATGCCATAAAAACAATAACACAGCCACTAAAAAATGCACAGAAAGTAGCAAAGCGCATTCCCCCTCTGCAAGTAAAATGCTTGCGGATGTTTCGCAGTGTAAAATTACATTATTTAATATTCCAAAGCGAGAGCAAGGCAATTCGAGTGAAACGTTTAAGAATGTCAGACAATAAAGGATACAAACCTACAAATGCGACAGAAAGAAGTATGGAAACATTCTATGGAGTCGAGGAAGAAATAAAACATTTTATTTTTCACATGAAAACATTATCTAAAAAAGTGTTCGAGAATGTGGCACACAATCAATATCGACAAATTATATGCTACAAATATGCAGCTTACGTTGAAGAACTTTAGGGGGAACATAAAAAAAACCTTAGAAATATTTTCGACAAATCAACTTACAGCCAAGAGTCGATGTTTATGTCAGGCAGCGCATTCGGCGAATTTTTACCAGCAACTGAATCTAAAATAGAATTTTAATTTGCATTTTATACAAATTTACGCAAATTAGCCATTTGAGCGAATTTAAGTGCATTGCCATGTCGTCAGCTGCAATTATCAATTATTCGCGAGTTAACCAAATAGACAAGGCAAAGCTCGACGACACGAGTTCTTCAATAATTCAAACTATTCAGTGCGAAAAATATTTTAAAAAAAGGTTTAATCAAGCACTTGAGCATGTTTAAAGCATTTGGCTATTAACATATTTATGTTGGCCAAAAGAAAAACACAGGTAACCAGAGAGCTGACCGAAGAGCGAAACCAAAATAAATACCAAACACACCCATACTCACACACACACACACACACAGAGAGAGAAAGTTTAACCTTTATTGATATAAAATTTACGCACGTAAGCAAACAATTTGCTGCTCCACCCAAAAAAAAAAAAACAAATGTAGAAAATAATAAAAATAAAACAAATGCTAGAAATTCGAAAAGAAAAACTTGCACAATTTTCTTTTATTTTATTTATTTATTTTTTTGCGACGACTTTTGTGGGTCTTGCGGCTGCGAATGCGTCTACGGATGCGGATTCATAGACGAGTGCACACTTGAGTCGATGGCGAGCTGCCTGAGCACAGGCAACACCTAGGAGGACGAAACAACAACAACAACAACAGAAAAAAATACATACCATGGTTTTTTTTCTGTTCCGCTACACTCGTTGTGTGCGTGTGTGTGTGCGTGTGTGTGTGTGTGAACGTGTGTGTGCGAGCGTGTGTGTGCGAGCGTGTGTGCTTGGCTTTTATGAGCTTCGAGTTTGGAGTTTCTGTTATTTTATTTTGCGTTTATTTGTTGCCCGTTATATTTTGTGTGTGTGTGGCAAACGATGCCCACAGGACAACACTCGGGCGAAGGATTGCGCGAGCGCGACTGCGACTGCGGCTGCGACTGGGATGCGGCCAAGCATTGTAAAGGTTAACAGCAGCTTGTAATAAATTTTAACTTGCAGTCAGGTTAGCGTTCACGTTGAACTTTGAACCATTTGGGCTTGGCGTAGCTTTCAAGCCAGCCTGCCTGCCTATGCAATTCGGCACATAAATAAGTAACCTTAACACACACACACGCACAGCCAGCTTAACCTGGTCCGAAGCGCTGGTCACAACAAACAAATATCTCGTAGTTCGCTCATTTATTTATATTTATGCGCTTAAACACGCGTTGGAGACGGCGCGAGTGCGACAGAGAGGGCGAGAGTTGACAGCAGCAGGGAAAAAACCAAATTTTATTGCCACTTATATGTTTAGGCCGGGCTAAAACCAAATTAAATATTTAAGCCAGACAGCTAGGAGTTTGCTTCAATTGATTTATATGCACCACACACACGCGTTTGCTATTATTTGTATTTTATTTTATTTTTTTGTACTTGTTTTTGTTAATTATACACTTGTTTTTGGCCAGATTTATGGGAACCGGTTCCCAGCAATTATTTTGGAGGGCGTTTTTTCTAAAAGTTGCGCGAATTGTTCGAAAAACTAATTTGCTAACAATTTAAATAGTTTTTAATTAATATCCAAGAAGTTGTGCAGCGGCAATTAGCTATTATTTAGAAATTAATTTAATTCTAATCAATTGGTTTTCTAATTTCAACAAACTACAATTTATAATTGAACTAGTCTTGTTTGAATAAATTGTACTAGAATTAAATTCACTAGGCAATTCAGTTTAATAATTTTAGTTTAATTTAATTTAATTTAGTTTAATTAAGTTTAATTTTGTAATAAGCACTGGGCAAAATATCCGTTACGAAAAAAATGCAACTTGGCTGCTTCGCGAATTTCGACATTTTGGCACGAAAAATGTCACCGACCGCAGCACGAAGCACAAAATCACGTACACGCACGCACAGACACGAAGAATCACGCACACACTCAAGCGCTGTGTGTGCTCGGGAAAATTGTTTGAAGGAAAATGCTTGAACAGGCGGCCGCACAGTACGAGTGAAAATCACATGTTTCATGTGCAAAGTATAAAAGCAAACTGAAGCCCGATGTCGCTGGCATCGTGCTGCTATTTAATAATGCCCGAGCTGTTAAACAGAGCCGAGCAATCGTTAGAAGCGGCGTATGCGTAACGTGACAGGACCTACACAGACACACGCTGAGTTGAGAGCTTTCCTTGGACGCAAAAGAGAGCGTACAAAAGCTCGCTCGTTTGAGGCGGATCTGTTAACTACATGTTAAGTTAACAGTCCTCGCTGTTTGAGAAATTGGTAATTCGAGTATTTGCAGTCAGCAGAAGTAAATAATTCTCGGATTTGAACTTTTCAAACTATTTGAAGTTACATTAAGATAAATGAATAGGCAAAATGTGACCATGCAGCAGATTAACATCAAATAATGTTAACATTAGGCAAAAGTCATGACAGATCAAATTCAAGTCCCCGAAAATAAGACTTAAATGTTATCCAATTGCATTGGAATTATGTGAACGCAGAAAAGAAGATTGTAAAGTTTGGAAATAGTTCCATATTTAGAAGCTAATAGTTAGCGTTATTAAAAATTTGACCTAGGGGCTTAACAATAAATATAAATATATATTCGGAAGAATAATGAAAAATTGTGAACAAGATGTAAATCAAGGGTATGGAAGCAACCAAAATAATGTTAAAGTTTTATAAAAAATGTAAGCACGGATAATACATAAATAACATATAACAGTAATAAAAATAATAATAATAATAAGAATTATCATAATAATAATATTAATAACGATAGTAATAATATTAATAATAGTAATGATAATAATTAGAATAATATTAATAATAATAAAATAATATATAATAAAAATATTAATAAGAATAAAAACACTTATTCTAATAACAATAGTAGTAATAATAATAAAATTAAATATCAAAAATACAATTATAAAATATACAATAATAAATTAAAGAATAATAGGTAAGATTCAAAAAACAAATTATAATATACTATTAACATTTAAATAAATAAAATATAATTATTAAAATTATTTTAATGTTAAAATTGAAATTTTTAAATTTAAATATGTTAAATATTTCTATGTGATTTCAAACGTATAGCAACAAAGTAAATAGCTGAGAATTAAGCTAATGAGATTTTAGTCATACGCCGAGCAATTAACTTTTTCCTGGAAAGCTCAATCTTGATTTGCATTTCAATGAAAAACACTTTAAGCATTTTTAAATAGGTTTCTGTAGCTTTTTTAGATCTGACTCAACCCAATTTTTAATAATTTAGTGAACAATGAAAATGATACTAGCTTGCTTATAATTATATATTTAAAGTGCCTACATTTATTTGAAATTAAGCTTACTTATAATTCGTTTCATTTTTTTTAATTTTAGTACATAAATTTTATATTATGCTGTTATATTCTATATTAGCTTGAGATGTTGGATATTTTGGGTCTTTATACTTTGCTTGAATTATTAAGCACGCAGCTAAGTTGTTAGTTTCTGTTTTCCCACTCACTTGTGATTTTCAGGCCATTTAACTAGACAAACTGTTTCACACAACAACGCTAAGACTACAACAACAACAATAACAACAATGAAATGTTGTTAACAAGCTCAAAGTCTAATTAACGTTAGACGCTGTCATATTTATGACCGCAACTCGACATTTATTTCAGTGTCATGTGGAGAAGCAGACAATGTGCCAGCCGCAGAGACGACCACAAATCATTTAGGGCTCTAATTAAATTTAAAAGGCACACAACATACACACAAACACACACGCCTCCACAAATGCTGCAGCCGAGCAACAGGTGGCGCCACACACATGCAAATATTACATTAATTTCCGCACACAGACCGCAAAAAGCGAATAAAATCGCGCATACGCAACGTGGCACAGTCAAAAATTGCCATTTAATACTTTAACCTGCATTTCATAATAAATACATAAGTTAAATGTTATTTATTTAATGGAGTATAGCACACATTGTCATTCAATAAATTCAGACAAATGACAAATGTAAACAGCGATAAATGTCATAATGCCAAAGCAAAACAACATAGCGAGCGGCAGAGCAAAACAAAACCAAAACCATGTACTACAACAACAGCAAAAGGGACCAATAAATCAATGGCATAGGCAAGCAAGAAAGGGCAGCAGCTTCGGCTGCTTGCCAGCGGCTAGAGTAACGCCTGAATTCCATTTGAAATGCCAAACACAACAGACGATGCCACACGCAGCTGGATAGCCACTCAAGCAGGCAGGCTGCGAGACAGGCCAATAGGCAGGACACACAGGACACGCAGGACACGCAGGACACACAGGACAGCAGCTGCCTCAAGGCAAGTCAAGTCAAGTCAAGTGTAACAGGCTGGCATTGACAATGCCAACGCAACTCTGTCTGTCTCTCTGTGCGTTGAGTGCCGAGTGTTAACATACTAATATACACTTTGCATCTTAATCGTCCCTTGCCGTTAGAGCCTGTTAGTCTACCAGCAACAACAACAAAAACAACTGGTCCAACATTAAGGCTATCTGCCTGCGTTAATGCTGATGACAATGATAGCCGAGTGTGCCAAAGGATGCCTTTGGCACTACGCCTAACGACTGGGCCACAATTTTGATTGTGGCCTAAATCTACTTCCAGGTCCGCAGCTATTATTGTTATTGTTTTTGTTATTTGTGCTATCATTATTATTGACATATTTATGCCATAATTGTTTTTGTTGATTTTGTTTTGTTATTGCAAATACTTTATGCATAATTTAACTGCAATATCAAAAGCAGTTTAGTTGAATGTCTGGCTTTTTGCTTTCAATCCTTACCATATGCTCTTCGTAATCTGAACAGCTTACGCATCATGTACAGCATTTCGGGCTTAAATATCAAATCGGGAAATTAGCATGGGCTGAGAACGGTATGCGGGTATTGGAACACAATACAAATTGTTTACCTAGTTTAAAGCGCTGCATTAATAATTAATTAAGTGAAGCGACATACAATATAACATAATTAGTAATAATTTTCAAAGAAACTGAGCTACTTTTGCAGTTTATTAAGTTCTTACAATATCTAATTCTCATAAACTAAGCATATTTGTGTCTACACAATATAAACTAATATATTTTATTGTAGTTCTTTTAAATATACTCAAAGGTTGTAAACTTTCTTTAAAAATATTTATATATTTTTTTTAACAAAATAAAAGGTAGCATTTTCAATAAAACTCAATTTTTAAAATAATCTAATTTGCAAAATTCTAGATCGATAAAAAATACCGTTGTTCTTAATTTTTTATAAAATGGTAAACAAATTTTTTTATATTTTCTCTTAGTTTAAATATTATAATTATTATTTTCTATTAATTTAAATACATTATTAAACTGTTAAAAATATAATCTATTTAATAATTGTCTCGTTTCTAACGTTTCACAAAGCGCCATCTGTTGCACTCGCTGCCAAACTGCACGCATAACAACTCTACACAAAAAGCTTTCGCATAGTGCAGAAACAACAACAAAGACGAAAGCACACGCAATGGGGCAACATTAGCGGGCAACTGTTAACGAGCCGCTGCGAATGAAATGCTTATTTTTTTTTCTGCGCACTGGCAACGCTGCAACAACCCGCACGCTCCCGATTCGCTCTCACGCAGCGAATAACAAGCACAAAGCAGAAGCGGCGCAAGCACGTGGCTGGCCAGCGAAGAGCGTCGTTGAGCAAAGAGAGAGCGAATGAAGCAGCGGCAGCAGCGGCAGTTGGCGTCGCCGTTGCAGCGCTGCTGACAGCGCAGTTAACAGTCGGTTAAAATAAAAGAATTTTAGAGCAGCGCTCGGTTGCGTACAAGTGTGTGTGTGTGTGTGTGCAGTGCGTTGTGATGCGTAGTGTTAAGCGTATTTGTCTGGACGCAAAGCTTATTTGGCAACCGGCGCCACACCCCAAAAACGCCCCTTTCCAAGGTCATTTAAATGTGTTGCAAACAAGCTGCATTTTGGCATTTCGCAGCTGTGTCCTCTGAACTGTTGAACTGCGTCCTTCACCTGCCACAGACTCGCGCTGCACTCGTTTGCATAGCTGAAGATAAAAAAAAAAAAAAAACTGATTGCGCGCTGCAGCATAATTGACAACAATTTTGTTGGGTGTGCCGCGTGCTGTTGTCCATTTGGAATTTGCTGGCCAACTGGCAACGTGGCTTTCTGTTAATTAACTGCAAGCACGCAAATCGCCAGCTGTAAAATGGCAACAAAATGAGCGCATAGAAACGCAGCCATATAAAAATTAATTTGAAAAACCACTTCGCATTTAACTTTCATTTTCTTTGGCTCTGGCACAATTACGTTTTATACTTGTTGCGCTGACATTGAGCCATTAAATCCTATTAATTATTTAATCAAATCTTATGCTGCTATTTGCCAACGTCGCGTATACGTAATATTATTTCAGCCAGCGCCTGAAAGCAGGCAACAATATTTTTCACTTGACTTCACCAAACAGCTGCGTGTTGTGTGTGTGGGCGTGTCTCTGCGTGCGATTTTCTTTAATAGATTCGTGAGCAACATTTTAAGCTAATTTTTAACAACATCAACGGCTGTTAATACCGAAAAAGCTTTGCTTTTGCTGCAAATATTTGTGTATATCAGCAGGAAATAAATAAGTGTTACATTTTTATATTTAAATCCCAGCAGCTCGGCATGTGACATTCATCTTCAGCTCTGCGCCAAATGAAGCCCCCAGCGCTTTGCTGTCGCTCACGCACATGTCCACAAGGCCACGTTTCTGCGTGACACAAACGTCTCTTCGTTCCGGAATCAGCTTAGCCAACTCTGCAGCTGCCACCATGAGGTTTGCCCTCTGTCCAACTGAGCGCCCCTAGACCAGAGGTTCTCAATTTAAAAAATTTTACCAAAATTTACTCTTTGTGTGTTTAATTCCCCAAAGAAAAAGTAAGCCACAATTTTAGGGAAATTAAGCAACAGCGTTCACTTAATATAAAATATATATTAATATATCTTATAGTAAATACTTAAATGTTAAGTTATAAATGTTATGTTAAATGTTATGTTAAGTTAAAACTTTTTGCAGAAAGGTATAGAAATTTTCTAAATACATTTTTGTCGACTCTTTTAGCAAGGGAAAACAAAAATGTTTTCAATGCTTCAGTGTGTTATGTGAAAAACTTTGAGGTATTTAAATTTCCAACTAGAACTATGCAAAACAAGGCAAAGCAAGATATTTAAATAGTTTAACAAACTATGTCTCTATGTTGTTTAATGGTCTATTTTGACGCCTTTTCAAGGGCAAGATTTTTTTTACAAAACTTTGTTACCAAAAACCTTATTTTTACCATAGAAAACAAGGCTTATATGAAAACATTTCACGCTCACAAATTCGTTTCGTATAAAAATTAACCGATTTAAATATTTTACGTTTAAACAACCTAATTTGAATTTGTACACACCTGGAGCAAAATTAGCATCGCTTGCTGTAGGCTTGAGAATATAAGGACATTTTGTTGCTGTTGGTTTTTCAGCTGTCAGGCATCTGTTATTTAAGATAAACACAATGCCAAATGCCGACAGCCACATTTAAAGACAACACATGGCCCAACAATGCGATTGCGACAGGCCACATATCATTATGCGTTGCTTGGGCGCGCAAACAGGTAAGACACACCGATATGGCGACAAAAGTTGGTCGCCTCAGACGGTGAGCGACACTGACTGCCACGCCCTGTTGCCTGCTTTTAAGCAGGCGTTGCCGTCAACCACATGTCACAGGCCGTTTGCCTGCCAAATTAGATGCAAAATTCTTGTTTTTATTGTTTTTTAAATGTCTTTGTGACAAAGAAAATTTGCCTGGAGGAAGTTTTGCGGCGCAAATTTTATGTAAATTAAATGTTGTTCATGTTGTGCACAATTTAAGATGCTTGCAATTAATGCCAGGCAACTAGGTGCTCAAATGGCGCACATTACTCATACGTACCGTGGCACATAAATTTTATATATGGCTGGGAACAGCTTAAGACCAAAAGCACTCACCTGCAAAGAGCAAAAGAAAAATAAGTAAATATATATATATATATAAATATGTATGTATATAAATAGAAATTCGAGTCTTTGCACGGAATTGTGTAAAAAGGAATTCAGTTGACCGAAGGCAAACACCTAGAGAGGGGGGCGTGGCTAAACGGTAGGGCCAAGGAGCTTAACTGAAGCATGCTGTTAATGTTTTTCAATAGCTCTTGATATATGAGCCTCAAGTGAGTGTGTGTTTATTCCCCTCAAGCGATGTGTGGTTGTGTGGGTGTGAGCATAAGAGTGTGTTGTGTTTTCTTAAAGGATTTTATGCCGCTGTTGTTGTTTGCAAGGATTGCCTTGTTAAGCAATGCCATGAAGAAAGCAAATACATGTATTGGCTAAGTTTATAGCAGAATATTTTTTATCAAATATGCTCCTTGAAATATGTGCAACTACGGGGAAGGACTCATGAAAAGCTTAGCTCTTTTCTTTTAATCAGATTTAGCATTTTTATTTATCATCTAAAACGAATTTATATTTAAATTCAATTTAAACTTATTCGATTTTTTAATTCTCCTGACTATAAAGTTTATTTTAAAGCTCATATTACCCATAAAATGTATGAAAGAAATTCAAAATATTTATATATTTATATTTAATTATGTTAAAAGTAGGTAAGCAATTTTATAAAATACCTAATAATTAAATATGCTATTAAAAATAATATTAAAAAAATTAGAAACAACATATTTCTTAGTTAAAAAAGAATACAAAATATTTTATATTAATTACAATATTGCAAAATAAAAGCACAAAATACTCGACTTTCAAATGTGCTGCCACAACAAGAAAAGTCGTTTTCCCTTGCGATAATATATTGTATATATTCGCATAATAAACGAGAGTATAATTAATGTTTATAGCTGCAATCAATGTCTGACAGTGATGCCCATACAGATGATGATACATTGTGTTACGGACACAGATACAGTTACCAGAGACTTACACGGACACAGATACCGTAAGCTGCAGCCTGACAAGCCAATTAGCTGGCGGCGCACATAATCACCAATCAAAAGGTGTCGATGCAGCAGAGAAAGCAGCAGCAGCAGCAGGAGCAATGGGCAGAAGTCTCACAAAAAGCGAGCATAATTGAGTTATTTACGCTAATTGACACACACACACACACACACTGACACACAGACACATATATAATCAGGGGCAGAGACGTTTGTGTAAGCTGCTGACATAAATTGGCAGCGTGGTGCGGTGGACCGCAAAGTTTGCACAGCGCACGTGACTTACAAACAAACTGACTGACTAGACTGACTGACGAACTGACTGACTGACGAACTGACTGACTGACTGACGAACTGACTGACTGACTGACGAACTGACTGACTGACTGACTTACGGACTGACTGACTGACTGACGGACTGACAGACTCGGCGACTCAACACGTCTGGCGCAAAGTTGTTGTTGTTGCCACGTGCCGTGTTGTGCCTCGATTTTCATATTTCATACCAAATATGGGGCGGGGTGGTGGGGTTGGCAAGTAGAAACGTTGCCTGTTTCCTGTTGCTGTACGTTGCACACATCCGCCTGCCTGCCAATTGCACACAAAATTATAATGCACGTGGGCGTGGCACTGACTGAATGCAACAAGGCTTTTAGCCAGGCCCAGACACGGCCAGAGCTAGGCGCCAGCCACATTGCCAAATGCAATTACAACTATTCAATTTGCCGCATTCCCCCCACAAAATTGAAGCATTTCATTTGTGCAAACAATTTGCGCGGCAAACAGAAAGTGAATATTGCGACCAACTAGTTGCCAAATTAAGCTAAAGCCTGAAGGCCCCGTTGAGAATATGTAAGCGAGAAGTTGCAGGAATACTGTGAATACTTGGAAAATGGAACAGGCAGAAATGAAAAGCAACATTTCCTATTAAAAAAGGCGCTTGACTGGTAAATTTGTATTTTTAGATTTATTTTATAAGATTTCCCTGTTACTAAACAATTTTCTACATGAAATTTAATAAAAATGTACTATAGAAAAATTAATGGGAACAAGAAATTTTCTTAAAATATTTTATTTATTGAGAAAAAAAACATAAATGTATTTATTTGTTGAAGGTTTGCGTAAGGAACTAATTTTTTCAGGCAACCAAATAATAAGAATTCTAGTTCGAATAGCAAAATGAGACATAATACAATCATAAAAAAAAATAAAATTATTATACATATTATATCAAATAATAGCTTTAAATATTAGTAATAGTCTTAATGTATCTAATCCCGAATGCCAATAGATAAAACACATTCAATTTTACGCCGTCCTAATTATCTATTTTATCTAATCTAATCTTCATCTATTGCTGATATAAAAAGCTCAGGTTTTACAAGATAATCTAATATAGACAAGCTAAATTCACCTTGCTAAACAAGCGGAGTTTGTTTCGCCTTTTGTGGAACGCAACTTGCCACAACTTTAGTCATGATAATAATGGAAAACGTTTCGTTAACACACTTTCGAGTGCATTTTGCGGAAGTGAAAGCTCATAAGCTGAAGCGACTACAAAAGAGTCATTAAATTTGCTTAATGCCCCTTGAGCCCCGCCAGATCCTTAACTTCAAATGTATACAGACGTCGTTTATATCCACTTTCAATACTTAAAAAGCACGTGCCAAACGACCTCATTATTGCAGCCATCGACTAGTCAGCATTATAAAAAAAGGCAAGCGTAATCTTAATCTGATTCCCTATAAAGTGGTCACAAAAAAGCGCTGCTTGAGCTTTTAATGAGCCAATAAGGAGGTTCTTTAAAGAACTTCAGTGGTTTTTCGCATGAAATACGATTTGTAATCATCAATCCACATTTTAAAGATTTTCATTTATCAACTACCTACACTCAGCTCATGTATATATATATATATATATATTTGCGCAAGATTTAAGATATGACACACATGAGTGCACATTTCTCAACCGGCTTTGATTGATGAGGATTTTTCATTTAAGCTATGCCCATATTTTTGGAAAATTATTAACTAGAATTTAATTGCATTAAAACGTTTAAGGAGCCTCATAAATCTAACCAAAATTATGTTTATATTTATTTATCAAAATTTGCGTTTCCCAAAGCCAAAATTTCCATTTAAATTAACTCCCAAGCTGTTTTGAGCCCATCTCAGTTTCTATTCACACTTTATCTGTTCTGCAGCAGGGAGACATATTTCTTTTTTGGCTGTCATCCAGGCAAAGCCGCATTAACGTCAACACAAACACACACACACAAACGCACACACTCACCCAAACTAACCGAATGGCATTTGATTCGATAAAAATAAGTAAACAAAAAAAATGCGTCAAAGTTCGCACAGCTTTGCGTCGAGTGATATTAAAGTTATAAAAGCCAAAAAGATTGAGCTATAATCAGAGACAACAAGGATAACAGGATAATAAACTTCAAGTGCTTTAACTAAATTAAAGTGACCGACGGCCTGTGACGTCCACAAAATTTTATTTCAGACGTTATAAAAGAGCCGCTTGACAATCGCTCAACATGGCGTATGCGTAATTTTGTGTTATTTTTGGCCTGAAGGCAAAACATTTGCCAAAGCGCTCAAATTTAATTTGTAAGCTTTTATTCAAAGCAATTAACGGTTAAATGCGGCAAACATAATTTCAGATTAGACAAGTTATGACAAAATAGGAGAAAGCATACCAATAAAAGACGAAATTCAACAAAAACCTAAACATAACACAAAGAAATGTGCCGTAAGGCTTATTCCATCAAAGTATGCAAATAATATAAGGGTTTATTATAAATATACATAGTAAATTAATTCGAGCCCAGCTGTAAGTTATAAATTATTTAAAGTGCGAGAATATGTAATAATATACAATTTTGCCAAATAAAATGTTTATTATAATATAATTCAAAAATGTAACTAACAACTAACAATAACTGCACAATTTTATAACTTAAGAATATTGTATTTAATTTAAAATAAAATATATTTAAAATATTGTAACTGTATTAAAATAAATTTAAAAAAAATTCAGATTAGTGCACGTATAAAATTAATATTGATCAATCAAAAGCCGAATAGCATAACGAAAAAAAAAAAAAATTTGATGAGCTTAAAACTAATTTAACTGCAACTGACTTCGAGTCGGACTTTACAAATTAAATTTATATACACATTTTAAGTAACGTCTCAAATGGTTTTAATTAAGTTTAAAACTCTTAAATATACTCCAAGCGCAAATGAATAAATTTAATTCCAATTTTTATATACATCTTGAGCAAGGAATTGCTTAAAAGAATATATCTTTGAGTTGCCAGGAACTTAACCAGCTAAGCGAAATAATCAAAGAAACAAGCCCGTTTATATAAATATATTTATAAATGGCTTTACAAGCTCGCTTTGATAAGCTCTGTATTCGCTCTGCAATAAGGATAACAAAGACAGGCCTGGGGTCTGGCATTGTCAGCAATGCTGGGCGAAATGAAAGCAAATATTTCTGCAACCTTTTTCTCTATTTTTTCCCCTTATTTATTATTGCTGTAGCCCAAACACGCACGCAATCAGCCGCAGAAACTGCGCCCTCGGGGGCGAATGGACCCCCTATAGACCCCCTCACCTTAGCTGTCAGATAAATGCCTTGAATAAGGTGCAGCTGGCGCCCACGGACTTACCTTTCATCCAGACGCATGCTGCTGCGACTTATGTCACTCCAGACGGACATGGAGCGGGGACGCTGGAAAAATGATTTGGAAAAGCGTCGCACGGCTGGCAATTGTTGCGGCGGATAACCCGCCAGATCGTTGAGCTCCTCATTGAAGTTGACGTTGCGCGTGTTCACGCCGCCGCCGCCGTTGCCGCCGCCGCTGCCGATGCTGCCGCCGTTGCCGTTGCCGCTGCCGTTGCCGTTGCCGCCGCCGGCGCTGCGTGTGGGCGATGCTATCGATGGCATCGAATAGCTGTTCGTATTCGTTTGATTATCGTCCGACATGCCCAATGCTGTATAGCTAACTTGTAGATTGTGTGTCATCTCTTAGATATGTATTTCCAGATACTCTTCATGGACTTTTCACATTTCACACTCAGCGTTTTTCACTGCACGTTTTCACATTGTTTTGCATTTCTTTTCGATTTTCACTAGACATGAGAAATATATTTGAGAATTTCCGCTGCGTTCCTTGCCTTGGCATGGCTCGTTAAATACTAAAAAATCGACTTTTCCATTCAGCTGCCATTATAATTGATTTTAATACAAAATGCGCGCTGGGCAGTTCATTAAACACAATCAACTGGCAGCTGGGCTAATAAAAAACAACAATTGAGTTGGCAGACATTCGCACTGTACGCCCAAGTGACAATGATGAATCGCTGTGACCTCTGACCTCCAGTGCATCTTCCTCTTATTGTTGTTGCTGTTGCTGTCGTTTGGCTAATTGAGTGCAGCATTCAAGAGTGCAGCAAGTCAAACGGCTGCAAATCCATCAAATGAATAGAAAACAAATCCTGAGAACTTTGCTAAACAATCTTTAAAGAAACTTCAGCGAAGATGATTTCGAATGCGCCTCTTTAATTTGTCACGTCTTTGCAATATATTCCTCTTAGGCTCGCCTTTTTTTTCAAAGGTCATAAACACGTCGCCGAGCGAAAATTGTGTGTCGGCCAAATTTGAAATGAAAAGCATTTTAAATGCTCATGAATTCTTAATGAGTGCGCGCTCGTTCTGACTGTCTCAGGTATTCGAGGGTGTGCCTATCTACGCGTATTTCTCATGTCACACATTTCATATGCATAATCAAACATAATGCCAAAAATACACACACACACATTTAGAAATCCTCACACACACACAAAGACCCGGACACTTCCTCGACTGCAGTTTGGCTTGATGAAGCCGGAGGAAAACCCCTAATTAAAGTGTTACCCCCTTTTCAGTTTCTGTTGCTTAGTGCTGCCACAATTTCAGTTGCTGATGATGACGCTGTGGTTTTATACCCTGTATACAATGGCATCATAGAGTATACAAAGCGAAAAAAATGTTTAACAATATACACATTTTCAACTCTCAGTTGGATTCGTGAGAATCGAATAGAACGGTAGATTTTGCAATGAAGAAAAGGTATTATACATTTTAATGTATATTAAAAAATATGTAATGCATGTTGATTAATAAGAAATCAATTCATAAAACACCAAAATCGACTCTATAAAACTTTAAAAATACCTTAAATATTGGCAAGACACTTCTTCACATATTGAGCATACAGGGTATCTGCCAGTCGCTTTGCTTAACAAAATAAAAGTCTTTGCTAAGTGTTTTTACTGAAACATTTCGTTTTCGTATTATTTTTTTACATTTTATGCCATGGCTTCGTAAAAAATTGTATTATACGACCACTTTTTAGCTACTTGGGTTTTATTTCGCATACCCAGAGCCGCAGATGAGCCCAAAAAAGAAAAAAAAAGACCAGTTGTACAGCATTTACTGCGAATGATCCATGAAGTCTTTAAAAAGTTTGCAAACTTTACAGAAAGTGGGAAGAAATGGACGTTCAAATGGACTTGCATACTAAATAGGCTTGAATTAGTAGCTCAATTAAAAGTATAATCAAGAAAAAACTGCGACTAAATGTGGCCACGCCCCTTAAGTACTTTGACTTTGTCGCCGGACTTCTATATTTTTTTCTTATATTTTTTTTTCGTTGTGTTGGCGACGCCTTAAAATAAACTCATACTAAGCACGCGATTCGCTTTCTGCTTTTTGCTCTTCTTCATAACTTCGAATTGCCAGGCAAACGGCAAAAAGCTATGGGTACTAAATATATATCTATGTGCATATATATAAATATCTAGCAATAGATGCGTGGGCGTTTGCGTGTGTGGCTGATAAATGGCAGCTCATTATGTGTAGTTTGTGTACCCTGTACCCAGGAATATGGCCATTAAAGCGATCTGTGGAAATGTTTACAACGGACAGAGGAAGAGTGTGCCAAACCTATAAGGTGTATATATTGTTTAGCAGCAGCAATAGATAAGACAATTTAAATATTAAGTCTACTTCTGTCTGCCTGATATTTTCATATTATATTTATTACAGATTATAACCAATTATATTTTAATTGTTCGACTAGAAAGAGCGATAAATCGATATTATATATCTTAAGTGCTGCTAAAGTTCAAACCAATCAATCGATAACACCCCAAAGATATCGAATGACGGTAGCTTCTTAATAAGTAATCGATAACAATCGATAAATGCATAGTATTACTCAAGTTTCTTCTGTCTGCTGGAAACTCAGAGTATTCTTAGAGTTAGAAGTTGTTAATTCTCTAAAATTATAAAGGAAAAATCAGATATGCTGCAAAATCGATAAAAGACTACTTAATTATTTTTTCGATAACAGTCGCTTCACAAATCGATATTTATCGTTTTTTTTTCAGAACTTGCTCAAATACTTTTTGCCACACTTTGCTACAGGATATTTTCTAGTCGATCAGCCTCAACATTCGCATATTGATGCTTGTTTTCCTTTTGGGTGCCGGCCAAATGGAAAATTCTCCCCAACTGCAAGCCGCAACATATCAAACAGTTTAATCATGATGGAAACTATTGTTGCAGGAGGGAAGCAAAAATGCTAGGGTGTACCCAACATTAATCTCTCAGAATGCAGCTCACTGAAATTCTTGGCATATGTAGCACAAATCGATAGCCCTGCTGATAGCTGAATACCCTGTGCCACAAATGCCTTATCAATTAATGAACTTCTGGCACCTGCTGCAACGCATCAGTTCCGTTTGACCCAGTGCGAGGGGCTGCATAGAAGGGAGGGGGGGAGGGTGTGAACTTGTGCTTTAGAAATATGAAACAATTTTTATATTCCGTGACTTCCGTCATTTGTGGGCCGAGTGTAACTGTAGCTGTTACATTACAACGCCGTCATTTTATTTGTTTTGCCATTCACCTTTAAGGCCAAAAGAAATGGCAGCTGGCAGCGCGGAAATGCCATTCACTTGGTTACTGGGTAAACATTCTGCCTGGGAATTATGCTCGTCAGCCCGGGTCATAAACGGTACAACAATTCTCCGTCTTTGTGGGTAAACGCATATAAATAATATGCTGACAAAATTCTATGAGCCCAGGCCACGAATATTAAATGCGCTAACAAAGGCTAATCTTAGTTAAACTCTCATACAATTATTACCGTTGAAATGTTGTTTATAAGCTCAAATGCTTATAATAGGAAAGGTCGCAGGATAAGATTTTCGATCTAGATAAGATATTGCATATATGGAAAGAGCATGCTGAAACTAATAGACGTCAAGTTTGGTCTAGATATCATGAGAAACAAACAAGTTTTCTATAAAAGAACCTACTTTTTGACCAATCGTACCTATGATAGCTATATAATATAGTGGTCCGATCCGACCGATTGTGACATATGTACTGTGCAACAGAAAGACGGACCTACGCAAAGTTTTAAAACAATAGGTTTAAAACTGTGAACCTAGTTCGCATAGAAACAGACAGACGGGCATGGGTATATTAAAACTCGGCTGTAATGCTGATCTAGAATATATCTACTTTATGGGGTCGGAGATGAATCACTTTATGCGTTACATGAGTATTAAAACATAAACCTAAAAGGTATAATGATTAAGGGATAGTTTTTAAGCATACGTATATATATGAATAGTTTAAATACGAAGAGGTTCTATGAAGACAATATTTCATTCATACACTAGTCCGAAATGAAACCCTTTTTACATTACTCAAAGGATACATTAACTTGTAAGTGCAAAGCTAACTGACTTAATGTTCATTTTATTTAAAATATTAAGACTATTAAAAAGTGTTATTTAATATTCAAGACCCGATAAAAGCGAGCAACTCCCTTTTATTTCTACACAAATGAGATTTACATTAAGAAATAACTTCACAGAAAACTGTTTTTGCAATTTACATATGAAATTCTTTATGGCTGAAAGGTTTGCAGATTTAGCTTAATACTTAAGTGTCACTCGAATCAAATCTATTAACCCAAGTTTATATGTTTTACTAGCTATGCAATATATCATTGCAACACATTCAACATTTAATACCTTAGCCTACTTCATTTTGAACAGCCTAATCTCTCAAATTCTCAATTATTTATGTTTTATGGCTTGGGCTTCTTCAGAGCATCCTGCGCGGCCACAAAATCGTGACACCTGCAGCAAGGGTACACTGCGTAAAGCCCGGACAGCCAGAGAAGTGTGACACGTTCCGATATTTATGTGCACGTAGCATTATAGCTAGAGCCATATATCAAGGTCACATACCCCGCTTTAATATGCATGACCATACAACAATAACAAACAACAAATAAATAAATAAAACCATATGCGCATAATCCTCAGCTGACGTACTGCACAAGACCATCAAAAAGTTGTTATTGGGCGGGTAAACTCTGCACAGCTCGCTCGGGTTAACCTTTTGCATGTGGAATTAGGCGCGGTTGGAAAAAACGGCTCCCGGTCAACAATAAACGCAGTTGTCACTGGTTTATTACCCTCATCAGCTTTTAACTTTATGCACAGTGAATGACCCCTTTCAGCATTAAAACATATATATGAATGAAGCATAGACAAAAAAGGGAGCTCAAGCACAAGGATTTTCATCGAAAAGATGCATTTTAACAGATGTTTTAGACCAATTTCATTAAGATTTCTTTTTTCATTTAAACGTTCATGAATATACCCTGTATCCTTTGATTTTACAAAACGTATACAATGCGTTTATCTAATTTATGTAACAAACACAAAAAGACATCTTTGACAACAAAATTTTTCCCGAGCACACTTAATGAGCTTGATAACATATGCCAAGCGCAGTTCTCTATAACATGGCACAAAGCCGATAAAAATCAGTTAGCAGGGAAGATTTTTGGTAGCATACTCTTGTAACTCTTCCAGTTCGCCATAATCAATAGGAATAGATTGATATATCGAAGATCTTAGAAGATTTTATTCAATAAGTTGCTTGGATATTTTCATCAATAACTCCAACAGATCTTAAAATCGATCTAAATCGATTGGCAAGTAGGTAGGTAGTTTATCCTTAGCGATAGCTATAAATATATGCGATAACGATAAATCGGTAAGGCATATTTATTGTAATATACCTCACATCCGATTTCTTGTGGCATATATCGAAAATTCGAATAAAATCCAGAAGCTGCTTGTTTATGATAAGAAGTAGAAGTCGGGTACAGGGTATCTGCTAGTCGTACGTGATGTATCACTTTTAATTCTAATTTAAACATTCCTCGTTTTGCTTTGTAGTCGTTGCCAAGTGCCAAATTGATTTGTGGCCCAGTGAACTTTTTGAGGTTGGCGAAAATTGAATTTTTATTTCGACTTAACTTCTTTGGCAGCTAAAATACGCAGAGCACGGTAAATTCGCACCTGTGTGTGGGTGTGTGTATATGTGTGTGTGTGTTTGAGCCAAAAAAGAAAGAAATTAGCAATTCAAACAAAGCAACTTTTGTAATCTAAGAAAACTCGGTAGCTGTTTGTTTGCCTTTGGCTTTTGTGCGGCTCTTGGCCGGATTTGAGAGCGCGTCTTAAAGGGTGTTAAAGCCAAAAGCTGACTGAAAATATGCTATAGAGGCTATAAATAACTGTTTTTCACTATGGCATAAACAAAAAGGTTTTTGGCATCAAAATAGAAACAAGTTTCAAAAGCAAGCTTTGCTGCGCCAAGTAAAAGTTTGCTTGCAAACTTTGTGCCAATCGAATGGTTTTTTGTATCATAAATTCTTAAGATATTAACGGCGGAAACTTTCCAATATACGGATTTTTCAACTTGATTACAATGGCTAAAATCAATTTTCACCCTGGCTAACTCCTAAGTGCATAAGCTGCGAGCTATTTAAATTTCATCAACTGTTAAATTTGGCATTGAAATCCATTTTTTGGCAGGCTCCGGACGACCAAAGTGCTAAGAGCCAAAAAACTTGGCCAAGTTTTGGCAGCTCTTAAATTACATAAACGGGCTGTGATATCAGCCGTGTTGAGCGGAAATCACTTAGCTGTCTGCGTGAAACTGACGGAGCCGAGCAAATACCAAAAACTCAAGCATCGCAGCCAATGGAGGAATACAAAAATCTGAACAAATACTCCAAAAAGTAAGACACACACACGTTCTCACACGCACGCCCACACAGATAATGTTAGTACAAATCGTTGCTGGCAGCGTTAACTGACCGACCCAACTGCTAACAAAGAACAAGAATTAGGCAACTCAAATTGCCGGTTTGACTTTGAGATACTCTGTAAATGATTAAACTGCAAGCACTTAAAATGATACTCAATTGATATTGATCGCCAGGAAGAGACTGTGAAGACAATTTGGCGTTAGACGAAAGCGAAACAGATGAGCATCGCTTTTTTATCTGTCAAGGCGATAATATAGTGATATATACTTATACGCTGGAAGCATTTTACAGCGCTTTTTATTGCCTGGAAGAAACTCTTAAGATAGATTGGTTTGCTTTAACATAAGACTAAATTCATATATCAATGGTAACTTCCATTTTCATATATAAGGATATATATCTGCCAGGCGACAGCAACTCCTAACAGAAGATACGAAAGCGATATGAAAGCGATAGCTCTCTTGTAGTTACTCAAACTTTTGACACACACATACTCTTCATATGTCCAGTATTTCTTCTACCCTTCCGCATACCCCTCATATCAAATTTCAGCCACAGGGCAAAAAAACGCACAGGATATGAGATTAGGGATTACAGCGACGAGTTAGGACAGCGTGTTAAGTTGTATGTTATGGACTATACAGTATGTTATACATTTAGCAGCAACAATAAACAAGTGCAGAAAAAAAGAGAAGAAAGAAAAAAAAACAGAAAGCCACACACGCACACATCAAGGGGCGGGGCAAGTAAATAGTCACACGCACAGCCTCCTTTTTCTCGAATATCATAAAAAGCAGCTTCGACACGCATCAGCGTCCAAAATGGAAAAAGAAAATGTTCTGCGGGGTCAGCAAGCAGATGTTAATCCCGACATATATGGACCGCCATAATTACGATATTAAATTTCCAACAAAAAAAAAAACAGCAGGATAATCGTGGCCATTAAGCGATATATTCAAACTGAAACCAAAAAACACTTAAATTTTATTAGCTGAAGGACAACAACGAAATGGATGAACATAAGTTAGTTGACAAAATTTCAATTGAGCCTTGGTTTAAATACTCTATAAGACTTTTATATAACAAGAATTTTAAATATTTCTTTAACCAGTTGCCATAAAAACTGTCGAATATAACCAAAACTAAAAAAAATAATTTTATGCGATATTTACCATTTAAAATGTCTTTTAAAATAAAACTCATGAAAGGTTCATGTAAAATCCGATTTTTTAACAGAAAATAAATGACGAATAAGTTCGAACCGCGAACGGAACCACAAAAGCAAATTGAAACAAGAAAAATCCAATTAAAAAACAAAAGAATAACTTTACAAAATGTTGATTTCAATGGAGTTCTTTCTAAAAGAATCGACAAGAAAAGCATTTAAACGTCTAATAGAAATAGAAATATATTTCTGTGAACACGCATGCTATAAATAACACAATAATTACTTAATTTTATATTTATAAAATAGTTCCTAACATGGTACTCAAATAGTACACACCCAACCCATGTACTTCCTAAATGTCCATGTGCTGTTGATTTATTACGAACTTCAATCTATAAATGATATCTCATAAGCGAAATGAAACAAATTACATAAATAGCCACAAATCACATAATAAGAATCTCTCCTGAAAGCCCAAATAAACCCAAATTTAAATCAAGTTGAATGAACAACCCGTAAGAGCATTAAAAGTTGTGCTTATCCGAAAATCGCAGCAATTTCCGTCAACAGTTTTGCGCCATTACACAAACAAATCGAAGTTGCGACAGTAATCAATCCAATTTAGTGGGTCAAATTGCGTGAAAGGACATTGTTATCGCTGCGTATACGCAATATGGTGGCACAACAAATGCCGCAGATCGGCACATAATTATTGTGGCTTGGGCAAGCTGTGCCGCACACTAGTTGGCTTGATTAGAAAGCTGCACGTACAGCTGATTAGCGGTTGGGCTTTGATAAAGTGCTGCCCAAGCTGACAGCTTTATAAATAGCATACATTTGGCCTAGTGTTTGAGCCATGAAGTGTTTTAATCATAGAAGTGAAGAAGTTTAATTAAAGCCGAGTTGGCTTAAATAAACCAAAACTGCAATTTTGTGTAAAGGAAACTTTATTAGAAATACAGCTGCACGTGTGTGTGTGTGCGTGTGTGTGTGTGTGTGTGTGTGTGTGTGTGTGTGTGTGGCATGCGCCTTTTCAACTTGCGGCCTAGGCAATTTGCCGTGTATGCCATATCCATAGATTAACTCGACCTTTGGCCAAGTTTTGCTTCCTTCCCGACGCTGACTTTCTCCCGTTTCCTTTTATTCCCTCTCTCTCTTTCTCTCTCTCTCTCTCTCTTTCTCTCTCTTTCTCTCTCTCTCTCTCTCTCTCTCTCTCTCCCTCCCTCTCTCTCTCTCTCCTTGCAAACTTTTTGTGCTCCTTTTTTGGGCTTAGCTTTAGCGCATTAAATGCTGTCATTCTGCCTGTTACATTCCATTTTGCAAAGCCTACACAAAACTTTTGGCCGCACATTTTTCTTTTTCAGTTTTTTCCCTGCCCTGCGTTTCGGCTAGCCTTTGGCCTGTTTAGGTATTTAGACCCTTACGCCGCCGGTCATTGACTAGAGTAGCATGCATAATGATTTTCATATATTTGCTCTTCATATATATAAATATACTATATACATGCGCATATAGTTCAATAGTTCTTTCATCATAGTATAGGCATTCATAATACTTAAATAGAACATAATATTGCGCATACGCCGCGTGTGTCTCTGTGCTTTATGTTTGTTGATTTTTCGGGTTTTTTTTTTTTTTTTTTTTTGGGAATCTTGCTCTTTTTTGCGGTCTTTTTGCTGGCTGTTAAAATACTTTGATATGACCAAGTACGCACACACACAACGTTTATGGCTTATTGCATAATAAAACATAACTTTTAATATTATTTTTATGTGTGGCGCATAAATTGCGGGCGTTGCTCTTTGTTCGATTATGTGAATTCCCATTTTGTACGGTTTAAATTTTTTGCTGGCATTTTAAATTTCGGCTAACATAAAATTCGCGCTGAATAAGCGCAGTATATGCTGGGCCAATTAATTAATTGAAATCTTTACTGCTTTGAGTACTTTTGCCAAAAAAAAAAAGAAAAAAAAATGACATTGGGATGTTTATACGTGTTTAAATGACTTTTCATCAAATTATTTTATTTATAGCCGGATAAATTAAAAAAAAAACGTGAGACTTACATCAAGATTATTGCTTAAAATAGCTTTCAAGATATATTGACCAAATATAGCAATTCTTTTCTTTACTACCTTATCAATATCGAGACTACATAATTTAATTTTCCTAGAGCCCCAAATTGTTTATAAATCGCATTAAAAACTTTCTAAATATTATTTCTATCTTTTTATATTGTTATTTTTTTCATTTTTAAGCAGGTTACCAAAATATAAAATCTCTAGAATTTCATTTTGCCTTTAAATATTTATGCATGCCATAAAAATTGTTGACTGCATGGAAAAATCGCAATCTAAATTGCCATCAGCTTTGCATATTAACAAGTTATATATATAATTTAATTTCAGCGTCAATCCAACAATTTGCTAAGCAAAAAGTTTCAATTGTTTAAATACAGCACATTTAAATGAAATTAAAGAGCGTTCTGTTAGAAATTAGGGTTCAACTTTAAACAAGTTTTTGCACTCACAAAACCGCAAATTTAATTAAATTTGTTGCCAAAAACTTATTCATGTCTCTCCCTGGCCTAGAATTCTCCACGGGGCAAATCTGAACAGTTAATGCGCCATTTTGTAGCAACAAAATGCGCACAGATTTATATCAGCTATGTGGTAACGACGTCAAACAAAGGACTTAACGCAAATGCCCGACACTGGGTACAAGTATAATGAGCAAAAGGCAAAGTAAATATATATTAAAGTTAATTGGTATGTAAATTTTGTTGAGGCCAATTTAACGAATTGTCGTGGCTGGTAGAAAATAGCAAAAAGTTGCAGCAGTTCGTGACTCTTGAATACTTTATAAGCGAGTATAAACAGGTTTGCAGCTTTAAAAATCAAAAAGTTATTCCAGCTAAGAACATCGCAAAGGGAATTATCTACTTACTAAAATGCTAAAATGTCAGAGATAAAATGCGGAGATTTATACTGTGTATGCCCTTTTACTCTGCTGCCAGTGAAAACGTTCAAGAAAGTGAAATATGAGAGAAAGAAACATCAAATGCTAGCTCAAGAAAAAACCCAAGTGAGCAATAATATCAATTCAGTAGTATTACTTTTAGTAGTAGTAGTAGTATTACTTTTCATAGAAAATATATATAATATCTATAGGGTAATGTTTATGGATACCGCGTAAAATAAGAATGAAAAATATCAAATCAACATCTGATTAAATAAGCTGTAGAGATAATAGCAAAGAAACCTATTTTATCTACACCCTATGAAAAACTGCTGGCAGTGTAACATTTCAGAAAGCGATCAAAAGAGAATCAGAAAGAGAAACTAGAGAGAACAGATAGAGAACAAGAAGGCAAAAGTATCGATTCGGTAAGAAACAACTTATTACTTCTCACAGAATAAAATGTGTAGAATTGAAAATATCAAATAAACAATATTAAATCAAACAAGCTGTGATTAATGGCAATAGAGAATATTTTAGCTACATGCTCCTATAGAAAAATGCAGCCAGTTAAACGTTTAAGAAAAATGGTCATAAGAGAATCGGAAAAAAAATTAAAGCCTATTCAAAAAGATAAGGATAACTCGCAAAGAAGAACTACGTTAAAGAAAGCCCCTATATATTGTATATATTTTCTGCACGTAATTTATTTTCAAAAGCATCAACCTATGCTAACTCGAGAACAAAAGCAAATGTGTGAGGACAAAGCTATGCTGGAGGCCAGTAAAACGTTGAGGAAATTGACAGAAATAAAATTAGTAAAGTTTCTTGAGTGAAAATAATCAAGAGTGTGAGAAGCTACGTGTTGTTTTCGTATGTGTGTGAGTCACGTAGTTTGCAATAGAGATTCAGAGTGCGAATGTTTTTGTTTTTCATCAAGCTGGACAGGATAAAAAAACCCTTTTTGACCATAAAAACAAGGCAAAACAAATGGCTGACAACCAACAGTAATGTCGCTGTGTATTGAAGCAAACGACGAACAACAATTGCACACTAAACACACACACACGCACACACACACACACTCGCACTTCAAATGGTACCAGAGAGATGTGTCATAAAGCCTAACCAAAAAATACTGCATGTCATGCCAATGCATGTGGTTGTGTGTGTTGAATGATACAAGTTGGTTTACTTAGTGGCGCACGTGGGCGAAACTAACGAGAAACTGTGAAAAATTACAGAAATGAAGAAGCAGAGGCTGATGTAAAAACAACAAACAAGCTGAAAGCGCCGCGCCGGGAACTGCCAGCGAAATGTGTCAAGGCAAGCTACAAGCATTCAACGAGACACACGCACACACAGAGCACACGGCACAGCCACAAGGCATTTTAAGTAAACACTAACAAAATTTGTTGTTTTTTTTACAAATATGCAAAAAAAAAAAAAAAGTACATTTTTGCTGAGCACATTTTTCATAAAGCTGGAAAAAAAATGAAGGAAAAATCACTCAGCAGCAACCACAACAACAAATCGATTTTGTTATACATTTGTTTCAGCTTTCACGTCATTAAATTGCATTTTCCAGCAGGGCGAGCGGGGGGCAACTAAAATAATAAAAAACAGCAGTTGGAATTCAATAAGCGAAATTCTGTCTGGCAGCAGAATGATGCAGGATAATGCTGATGCCAAGGCACTTGCAAAGGTTATTTCAAAGTCTGCGCACAAAAGTATGCTGTAAAAAGTGTTCAGTTAACTGCGATACAGTTGAGCTGTTAGTGTATATGAAGTTACTTTCTTCACACACACACACGCACGCACACGCACACACTTTATAAAGCTGCCAGTTGTGTGTCGACACATGCAAATGCAGCTTCGCTTCATCCGTCTTTATTACTTCAACAAATTGCACACGACTTTTAGACGGTTGCTGCAGCCTTTTTGGCCTCAAGGACATGTAAAACGTGCTGCACGCGTAGCAATTGGAATTTCTTTTATTATTATTTTCTTTTCTTTTTTTGTGCAGCTGCTAATTATTAAATCCACGCCACAATTGCAGCAGCACTTGGCCTCATTGTGGGCGCGTTCTTAAACATTTTTATCGCTAATTTCGTTTAATGGACGCGTCGCGCACATAAGTAGGCAACGGAAACGGAAACGTGCACAACGCGTCGCTCGAGAGCTGCGCTGGTTCGACGATGGGAGACGATGAGAACGTCGCGCAGTTCTGCACCAAACTGAACGGCGGCACACAAAAACACAGCTATCTGAAGTCGGCGACGCTGCTGCTGCTGCCGCTGCTGCTGCGGCGTCGACTGCGCTGCCCGCTGCTGCTGCTGCTGCTTCTGACTGACTTCAATCTTGCCGCCTGTGACACTGGGCCAAGCCGAGCAACTGTCATTGAAGCTTGGACGAAACAAAACGCACAAGGCTTTGACTGTTCAATGAATACTTGTGTGTGCGTGTGCGTTGCGTATGTTTGTTGTGTATGTGTGTGTTGGTGGCAACTTCCGTGTTGAACGATTGCTCTTTGCATGCCCAAGTCGGTGCTCTCTTAAATCTCGCCACAAGTCAAGTAATAACTAGTGCAGGCAACTAGAGTTGCCAGCCTGTTGCAAGTAAGAAATATCAACAAAACAAAGAGACATATGGAGATATTTAAAATAAAATATAATAAATAATAACAAATAAATATTCAGTTCACTTGTTATAGAAATCAGATAATAGGAATAGGTAATAATATTATAAAAATACGGCTTAATTTGATCGGAACTTGAGAAATTCAATTTTTTAGCAATTAATAATATTTATTCGAAATTATTTTGTTGTCATCAAAAATATTATAATTTACATTCCCTAAAATTATTTTAAGGGACATGGTGCCCCTTTTTATTAAATATATCCTTTTTATAAAATATATTTAAATTGTAATTTATATATATTTATATTTATTAATATTTATTTTTGAATTTAGCTACTTGAGCACATTTTTTGCACTGTATCCAAGCACGTGTTACATAACAACAAACACCAAGAACAATACAGACACAAACGCACATACGCTCTCTCTTTCTATCTCTAAATCTCTGGAGCGTAAGAGCACAAGTGCTGTCGGCCGCGTAACCCAGAAAATGGCAACAAAACAAAATGGCCAAAATTCCATAATCAACAAATTTGGCGCCAAATCGAACACACGTGCTCAGCGACACGTTTCGATTCCATTTCGTTGCGTGTCGCGTGCATAAACATTGGAGCTTTTCTGTGACGTCATCTGTGGCCTCATGACGTCAGATAACGTAAAAGTCTACACAAGTGCTAAACAATTACGTCAGCGCGAGCTTGTGAGAGGGTGCGGATGTGGTAGAGAGTGCACGTGGCGCCATCTAGTGTTTAGACTATGCAAGGATTTTAAATTCGCAGATGTGAAGCATATAAAAATGTTATTTAAATAAGAATTAAATTATTAAAAAATAAAAAAAATATATTGAAATAATTATATAAATATATATATAAAATAAAATAAATAGAATATAAAATAAATTAAATTTTAAAAAATACAATAAATTAATATTTAAACCTAATATAAAGAATATCTAAAATACAAAATATCCTTAGGCTCCAAAAAATCAATTCAAATTGATTTAAATATTTCCTGTACCCTTTTACTTTAAAACAATGTTTATCTTATAAATGTTAAATAAAATTTTACAGTTAAATATTTTAAATTCTAGGCATGCCTGTCATGTCCAATTTTTATTCTAGCCATTAGCCGTTAAATAAAAGTTGGTTGTGCAAATTTAAACAGCAGCAGAAAAAAGAAAAGGGGACACAAATTATGCATGTGCATATGTAAATTGTACACGTATCCTTTTACAGGACTAGACGGCCATGCTGTCAGCCACGAAAGAAGACAACAATATTCCTTTTTCAGACACAACAAAAAAACACGAAAAATTTCCACAAAGCACAAACCACAAAAAGCCACACAAGAGGCCTAAATTGAGTAAAAATAAAAAAAGGAATTGAACATTGAAAGCGGAAATGGGATTGATGTCAATAAATTGAATGAATGTTGAAATAGAAAAAAGGAAAATACAAATCTATAAAAAAACGAATACACACGGCTCGATTGTAAGAAAACATGCAAAGCACATCGCATATCGCACATCTTATGGCAACTGACAGCAGCTGCAATTTCCACACTTGCCACTCAGTACACACGCCACTTGCAACACATGCAACATTGAAATGGCCCAACAACATTAACATCAACAACAACTGAACTCTTGCATTACAAATTAAATAGCAAATGCTTTTCGAGCCGCATCAGCGAATGAATGAATGAAAACTCCAATTGAATGGAAATCGCGTAAAAGCTTCGGAAACACGAACCGCTAAAAGGGAAATGATTTTAAGTTGGCAACAAGCTGCGAAAAATCAACTGTGGCATGTCTTGAAAAATCAAGGCAAATTGAAAAACATAAAATCCAGTTAGACACATCAAACTGTCAGGCACTATGCCCTGTAAAAAGAATACAGGAGGGTATATACGATTGATCAACTTCAGAGAGATCTGACCGAGTTACGGGGGTGGGAAATTTAGACCTATGTATGTCTATGTAGGATATTTGAGGATACCATTTTCACATGAATTTTGACCAAAAAAATTGTGGCCAAATTTAAATGCCACATTGATCTAGAGGACAAACCATGAACAAAAAGCCAAACCTCGGGCAAATCTGATGAGATTTGACCGAGTAACGGAGGTGGGAAATTTAGATCTATGTCTATGTAGGATATTTGAGGGTACGATTTTCACATGAATTTTGACCAGGAATAATGTTGCCCAATTTAGATGCCACATTGATCTAGAGGACAAACCATGAACAAAAAGCCAAACCTCGTGCAAACCCGATGAGATTTGACCGAGTTACGGAGGTGGGAAATTTAGACCTATGTATGTCTATGTAGGATATTTGAGGGTACCATTTTAACATGAATTTTGACCAGAAATAATGTTGCCAAATTTAAATGCCACATTGATCTAGAGGACAAACCATGAACAAAAAGCCAAACTTTATGAAAATTGGTTGAGTTTTGAACGAGCTATTAGGGTGGGAAATTTGGATCTATATGGGAAATTTAGACCTGTATCTATGTAGGATATTTGAGGGTACCATTTTCACATGACTTTTGATGAGGAATAATGTTGCCAAACCATGCACGAAGAGCCAAACCTCGTGCAAATCTAATGAGATTTGACTGAGTAATGGATGTGGGAAATTTAGACCTATGTATGTCTATGTAGGATATTTGACTTCGATTTGATTTGGCTACCATTCACACATGAATTTTTACCAAGAATAATGTTGCCACATTTCGATGCTAAATTGATCTGACGGTTTTATGAACTCATTTTCAAAGATATTTAAGATAATTTATTTTATACGTGCCACGGGCAAGGCCGGGGATTAAACCCGCTCGTAATTGATAAAGCACAAGCTTTTGTTATTTCAAAAAATGTTCCGAATACGTTTAAAATCTTTTAATAATTTAAGCGCTATGAAAATAATTTGTGTTAAACATTTTCCCTTCTTATTCCCTTTGAAGCAGGTCTTAGTTATTTTAGTCCCAGCCTGCTTAAAATTCAAGTTTCAAAGAAGGTTCATTGATATGCCAGGCGAATGACAATGCAAGAAATGCATAAGATAAAAGTTAAATCCCAGAGATGAACAATGAAAATGTCGGGCGAATTAAATGGAGCTAAATGCCCATGCTTAAGCATGAGTGTGTGACTTTGTGTGTGTGTGTGAGTGTGTGTGTGTGTGCGAAGTGAATTTGTAGTCAATTTCCTGCAATTTGTCGTTGGCAGCAGCATCCTCAGCAGGCGTTGATGATGCCAAGGATGCCGATGATGCCGGGCTTCCTGTAATGATACGCAGCGCACAATCAAGACAACATAATACACTTTAACACTGACACACTATATATACACATGTGTATGTGTGCGTGTGTGTGTGTTAGAATGTGTGCAAAATATGGCACAAAATGAATTTTTGGCATGCCAATGCTGTAAGCAATTTGTCGACGCTTAATGGAAACAAGCGTGCGAGGTAGAGGGCAGAGGTCGAAAGAATGGGTAGGGAAGGGTAGGGTAGGGTGGAGGGGTAGGGGCGCAGCATTTTGAAGCCAGTGGCATTCACATGTTCTGGCCGAGCTGATAAGTGCGCGTGTTCTTTTGTCCAAATTGAGTGTTTCGACAGTTTCGACAGAACGAACCTAGCAGCAAGCACCTACTCCCCTAGCCCATGGCTTATTGTGCTTGTGTCAGGCATTTGAGTCCTTCCAAATTCCAATTAGAAGCCGCATTCTGGGCGTCTCGCGTTCTGACTGCTTAATCGCATTGACACGCATTAACATGTCTCTGCAGGCAGCAAATTGAACAGCCTAATGTCCAGGGCGGGCAGGACTTTTCACACACAGGACTACGCTCACTGCTGCTCTCGCTATTCTCAGGTTCCTCCATCAACTACTCTCACACTCTTCTGCACTATTGTAATTAAAATGTCAGCACAAAGGACGCGTTTCGGTGCCTCTCACAAGCAAAGCCTGTGGCAAGCCAAGGTCCTGTTGGGCTTATCAATTTAGATTGCCGTCCGCAGACAAGCCTCAAAATGCAAAAGCTGCAAATGGAAATGAAAATGAAAACATGAAAAATGAAGAACCAGACAACAAAAATAACTGTCAGCCGCAAAACTATCATATCAAATAACTGTGTGCATACAGATCAGATCCCTTTCTGGTTGGACAGATGACGCCAGCGTCAGACCGTCAGGGAAGCCTTCAGGCAATGAGGCAAGCATTTCTGAGGTTATTTACATTTTTTTTTTTGCATATTCATAGACAACAATTTTTTTATTTGTGTGTGGTAGAATAACAACTAATGGCGGCATAGATATATATCATTTTTAATTATATATATTTTTATATTCAAGTGCATATTGTATATTAATCATTGAAGAAATAAACCCCTTTTTGCCACAGAATTACTTTAACAAAAAAAACTTTAATTTCGACTAAATATTGCGCACGCGATTTTCCCCTATTGTACTCTGACTTTTGTGTACATTTTGCAAAAAAAATAAAATTCACTTTGAATTTCACTTTATACAACAACTTAAAATTTCCTTTGAATTTCAGTTTATACCACAAGTAAAATTGCCTTTGACGTTCATTTCTTTTTACCATTTACACATCTGTTGCTCAGCAACCTAAAATTATACGAAGTGCATTTACTTAGCTCTTAACTGAAAGCCGTTGCACATTAAAATACAATTTGTATAAATTTCTTATAATTTTGGAGCAATAAATTATCTAATTTCTTATATTTTTTTCATATAATATAATAATTTATATTAGTTTATAAATAATAAAACGTATACAGCTTATCCATTTTGATAAAAATTTACCCGAGAGTTTCGTTTTCTAGTTACGCAAATACGCAATTAAATACAAAGGGATGGGATGGGATGGGAAAATAAAGTCAAACTAGCTCACAAAGTACCTCTAAGCCTCGAATTACACTATAATAAAATCTTATCCGAGACATACGCAAATATGCAAGGAAATACGAAGGGAAATTCGATGGGAAAAAAAAGTAAGATTAGCTCACAAAGTACCTCTTAGCAAAGTTTCTCTAAGCCTCGAATTGCACTATAATAAAATCTTATCCGAGACATACGCAAATATGCAAGGAAATACGAAGGGAAATTCGATGGGAAAATAAAGTCAGATTAGCTCACAAAGTACCTCTTAGCAAAGTACCTCTAAGCCTCGAATTGCACTATATTAAAATCTTATCCGAGACATACGCAAATATTCAAGGAAATACGAAGGGAAATTCGATGGGAAAAAAGTAAGATATGCTTACAAAGTACCTCTTAACAAACATATTGTGTACTTATAAAATTACTTATCCCATCTCCGACGAACATATAAAAGAAATGAATGCACATTTATGCATGTATAGTAGAGTTATTTTCATTAAGCACAGAAAAAAACACTAGAGCATCTTAGGATAATATGTTCGAGTGAAGCACTCTCCAGTGAAATACTCCAGCTGATTTCCTTTTAGATCTGTACAAAGCAGGCGAGACCGAGTCCCCAGTTGTGAAACACACAGCATTTTTTCAACATACCGAACTTTCTTATAGAATGTCGCACACAGAGAGAGATTGTGGCCTGTTGATATTGGCCAGGCAAAAAAAAAGAACGACAAACCACTTGGGATATTATATATAGTTATATATGTATGAACCAATTGGTAAACAAGCGAAGGCAGCTGCTGCATTGTGTAGGTAGCGCGTGACCGCATATAAATATAAATGAAAAACTTATTTAAAAGTTGTAAAAAGCAGTTGACAAAATTGTTTAGAGACTAGAAAAAGTTTTAGACAAACGATATTAGACGCCACGCTTGACCTTTGAATGCACAAACTTTTGACAGTTATTATATCAAATTTTATGAATGTAATTTGTCAGTATTTTTATTTTCAAAATACATAAGATTCGGTTTCATTTGCCCCATTGAAATAAACGCATGCAAATTGATACAAAGTGCAAAAGATGTCAGATTGCATTTTTCATACACTTTTTTTTTTAGAATTTTCTGTCACACAATACGTGCCCCAGCCCCAGCTGGGGTTTTCTCTCAGCCTGAATAACACGTGCTGAAAAATATGCATATTGAAAGGAAGCAGAAAAAAAAATCCGGCACACTTAAAGGGGATTGTTATGATGTTATGCCAACGCATACCCGCATACATTTACTATCTAACACGACCGTTCCCAATCTTAGTTTTGGGCTCCGTTCATTTATTAATAAACATTCTCGCACTCTGCGGGTGCTCAGAATTCAACACAGCGAATAGTAATCAATATTTTCACAGAAAAGCGTGTATTTTGCTTGATTTCGATTTGGTTTCGTGCCGCTGCAACAGTTTTTTATTTAATACACTAAACTAAAAGAGGTTAGTTCAATATGCGCAGCTGTTTATACATTCACATTTGACTTTGCGACATTGACGGCACATTCCAAAAGTCTATGAGAATTCCCCTATGAATTTCCCTTCGAATTTCCCTATTGCAAAATTAATTACTATAGTTGGAAGTTACCAAGGCATAAATTATACAACTATATGTATATACTTACATGTATATATTTACATTAAATAAATTAATAAATAAAGTAGAAAATATTTCTTAAGAGATTCTTTAGATTTATTAATTTATATATTTTAGATAATTTCTGTAATTGAAAGTTTGTTTGTTTATTGTTAGGGAAAGCATTATTTATATTTTAGTTTAATACTTAAATGTTTGGTATTCAATATTCAAATTGTTATCAACTTTAAAACCATTTTTATAGATTTAAATATTTTACAAGCTTTGCTCAAATTAAAGCATTTTATAATCAATTATTTGTAAATAATTCTAAAAGTAACTTTTAATTTTCTTTCGCATCTTCACACTTGGTAAGTGCACCCGCAAGTCGTCATATTTTCTTATGCAAAGTATTTTTCTACTGTTTTTCATTATATCCCCAGCTGCCAATGACGGGGACGTGGCCAACAGCTGCGTCTTCACGCAGCCGTTTGTAAGAAATGTTAAAAAATTCAAATTCGTTAGCAGAAAAAAAAAACTAAATTACATAAATATAAGTTAGGCAAAAAAGCGTTCGCACATAAATTATATATAAAATATTTGACTTGAGCTGAATTTATGATATGCTATTTGATGAATTTTCACGCTGTGCAGTCTTGCCGCCAGGCACTTCTTATAAACGTCAATATTAATATATTTTCTTTTTCTTTATTTTTATTATTATTATTTTTCTTTTTGTGACGCTTGGGGTTTGCCTGGCATTTGTTTGCATTATGATTGACACATTGAATTTAGTTGGATTCTGGTCCCTAAACACATGGCGATGCGTGCAGACAGAAAGAACTTGAATATTAAATCAATTAATTGTGGCTATGCAGAAATCGCTACCATTTTAGCCGAATAAATCTGGCTAGAAAGCAGAGGCAAAAATAAATACATTTGCTCAGGTTTAATTATGCAAAAGGAAAACGTGACGGCAGGCGAAGCCCCCAAATGGGATGCTTCAACCTCCAAACTACGTGCAGCTGCTGCTCGAGCCTTGTTAAATTTTAAATACGCCGAAGACATGAGACTTGGAGAGCCAGAGCCCGAGTCAGAGACAGAGTTCCGGGATTCTTGATATACGCTCGAGAGCTAATTGAACGCCATTTGCTGGGACAGTAATTGATGTATGGCTCAGCGGAGGTCCTTCGCATTACCTTCGGGAAGGCGCTCAAATGTCAGCGCTGGGGCCAGCTGCAGCCAGTCGTGAGCTGGGTCAAGCACTGCCCTGGCACTGCCATTGGCCTCCCGGCCTCCCGAAAGTGGACCGCAACAAAAGGCGGGCAAAAGCAAATGTATTGTTCGACTCCATTGCCGCAACTTGTCTTCTGTGGCAGCTCACACAATGCATTTGATTGTGGAAATTTAAAACTGTTTTCCATTAGGAAATTGCATTGGGAAGCCGGCCAGCCAGCCGGGCAATACAAAGCGACAGCTAAGAGGTCAACTTGACAGTCACACTAAATGGCAACTGGAGTGGCAAGTGGCAAGTGGCGCGCGGGGTCATTCAAGGGGCAGCGCCTAATGAAAACCCATTCAATGCGTTTGCTGCCGGACTCGGACCTGCCCTATCGATCTACCAAAATATAAGAAAAAATAGAAACCAAACACAAACTTTGCGGTAAATGCCGCAAAAAGTTCTTAACGAAATTGCCCCATTGGTGTGCGTGTGTGGGCGTGGCAAATAAAGAGCCACCCAAGCTTGCAGCACTATCTCGCAAGTGCACACAATCTATGTTAGATACCCTGTAATCCTGGAATGTATACAAAGCAAGCAGGTAACAAGCAGAAGTTGGCAAAAACATCATAAGTATCGATTGCTACCGATACTTAATGAATCGAGCACCACAAGTATCGATAACAACAACGATGATATGATGCAAAGGGCAATCGATAAATTAGAGAGAACATTATTTTCGCCACTATCGACTACATTTTGTGGTAGTAAAATATCGTAAAAATTAATGCGTCTGAGATCGATAACATTGTCGATAACATTATCTAGATAGCTGTGCGATAGCGTCGATAACACAATGGAATGAAATATCGATAACAATATTTTTTTAAGCTTTCGTGATTTATATCAACGATTATTATTGCGATTGTTGATCGATTTTTAACAGTCCTATACTTTGCTATAAAAAATATATTTATATAGTTTTTGGGATGTTTATTCATTAATTGCATTAAAAAGGTGTTAAAGTTGTCTACTTATTTTCAAAATAAATAATGATAATAATAATGGTAGCTTTTACAGGGTATTCCCCTAGTCTTAACACTTGGCGCCAGCCCACTCTTGCTTGTTTAATTTGCTTTCACAGAGCTCTATCAATATTGGACCAAGCTGCTTGTATTATTTTGCCACCCCTGACAAAGTGTATGCTATTTTAAGTGTTTGCGCTGCTTTCACGCCTTTTCCACTGTTATTCTCGATTTTTATTTTATTTTTCATTTTATTTTTGTGCTCAGACTCATTATTGAGCAATCAAGTTGCAGTTCAAAGAGAGAGGTCGTGTCTAGTGGCTTTTAGCGGAATGCTTAATTTCGTTTTAATTACTTGCCGCCGCAATTAACAAACCTCGCTGTTGGCCCAAACAAAGGGCTAGCTAATTATGCTAAAGACAATTGTGCTGGCCATTAACTGAGCCTCAATGAAGCGTACACAAATTTGTCAATTTGGCAATGGAAATTGGCCAAACACCAGTTAATCTTGAATTGTCTGCAAGTATTCAAATTAGTATAAGTTACAGTACCGCTTGAAATTATGCGAACAGCCAAGAACTAAGAACAACTTGAACACGATGTTTAATAGGATATTCGAATAATGGGAAATAGTAGCAGAAATAATAATCAAATACAAACAATTAACATAGAGTATTGACTGCTATATAATTATTTGATAGTAATCTTTTTTTCGTATATTTATTAGCCGCATTTCAATTAACATTGTGAGTGGTGAACAATTTACACACGAGTGGCTATTAGCAGAACCTTTCCGGCACGTGTCGGAACGTTATTAGAGAATTTAGGTAAGTTCTATAGAAATTTAAATTATTAGAGCAAATTACTTTAGTTTTAAGAATATTGTATAGAAATCAGGAGATTAAATTGTCGATTTATGATAAATAAAAAAAAATTATTAATAGATCTTCAATTTATTTAGAGTTATGTACTGATAAAGATCGATCATCATTATATCAAACCCTACTTTATTTTAGTGACTTCTTACATCAGAGATTAAAAAATGTATTATATAGAATACATGTGAATACATAAAACTAGTTAACTATAATAACTGTCAAATACAAGATAATTAAAGTCAACGTCTAGTGTTGGTAAATGTGCTAAAGGCCACAAATTAAAATGAACATTACATTCCTTTCTTTCTATAATCTTAGAGCATAAATGATCATCATTCTAAACCACACAGCATTGTAAAGTACAACATTCAATAATAATATCCTCCTTAATAGAGATGGTTGCTTTTTATAACTATCGATAAATGTTCTGCACTTTCCATAACTAGTAACTCATCAGCTTAACTGTCTGTCATCATTCACACACATTCATTTACAAACAACACATCCCAACTATGCAAATATTTACATGCATTCATTTGTCACACGGAATGATCATCATCATTCGGCGAGTGAGAATTTTATTAATGCTTTTTATTACGTCTATCTAGACTACACTTCAAGAAAAGTACCTAACATTCATAATTCAATTGTTGAGCCAGGTTATTAATGAGTCTCGATATATTTTAGCTACACGTGCACACAAAACCCTTTTCATAATGCCAACACACACTCTCTATGAATCCCAAATGTCGCATTAACTTAGCTCAATGGGACAACGAAATACCCAAAACGGAACTTATGAGTTATCGCATTTCCATACACGTCCTACGGCTTGTGCTTTATGCCTGGCATCTATTTTTATGTTCCGCTCTACGTCATGCCGACTATTTATACCTATTTGTACTGTATACAAATGGCGGCTGGCAACAGGACTCGCATTTCCATTGACCTATTACTGTTTTTTTTTTTTTTTTTTGCAACACACAAACAACATTTACTGCGACACACTTGCTCCACATCAATGGAAAAATAGCCATAAATAAATAATTATGTGCTTGAAACTATTGGAAATTGTAGCCGCAGCAGTTTTATAAAAAATTTGTTGTGTTTGGCTTTGATTCCGTCAAGGCTGAGGTGTGTGTGCGTGTTCATTGGCGTGCGCCTGGGTCCAGTCAAAAGACGAAAAAAATATCAAATAAAATAAAATACACAAAAAAAAAGTTTAAAAAAAGTTCAAAAATCAATCAACGTGCGAAAAAGGCAATTTGTGGTTGCGGGCAAAAGAGAGCAACAACAACAAGTGCTTGAAAATTCTATTATGAGCAAAGTTCCGGAGCTTACACCGCACTATGGGTATAATTTATACATTTTGCAGCGTCATTTGCTAAAAGTACTTAAAGTAAGAAGTTTTGAGCACTGCAAAGATCAATACATCAAACTGTCATTCAATGTACGAACAAAATGTACATAACGAGTAGCTGTTAAGTTAACAGCTGTTAACTGGAACTCTTTTATCAGAACTTTAAGAAAATAACTAACAATTATTGATGTAGACCATAAGGGGAATAATTTATCTCTTTTGTAGCGTTATTTGCGAAAAGTGTTAAACGTAAGAAATTTTGCATATAAAAGCTGTTTTTTATAACACCAACAACATGTTCATAGCGAGCAGCTGTTACGATAAATGCTGTTAAATGGAGCTCTTTTATTAGAACATTATGAAATGAAGAGTTAGTGATTATAATCATAATTTATAGCTTTTGCAGCGTCATTTGTTAAAAGTGCTTGAGGAAACAAGTTTTCAATGCCGAAAAATGTCATTTAATACACCCACAAAATTTACATTATCAGTAGCTGTTAGAATAACAGCTGTTACTCTATGAAATGAATAATTTTAACAAAAGCAGTAGCTTAAAAAAATTATGAAACAAAGCTGTTCTTGTAAAAGTAAAAATTATATTTGTCCAAAAATTTATAATATTGAATTGGACCAAAATGCAACATACTCAAAAAACTACATATGTTAAGCTAACAGATGTCAAGAACATATGCTAAAGGAATATTAAATGCTCGAAAAGAGTCTTTTAAGAAATACAAGACCTAGTTGTAGGAAACATGCTACATCATCTATAAATTTATGGCGCAAAAGCTTTCATTTTTCCCATAGTTCAGCGTAACACAAAGGTGTGTGTGTGTTAAGTGTGCGTGTGTGTGTGTGTGTATTTGAGTTTGTTGTGCGTGTGTGTCGATGTGTACGTATGCAGCACCTTAGCTAGCTGACAACTTTTTTGCCAAACGCCAAACGTAGCATGAAACATGAACGAGCCGAGGCGATAAAAAGAAGGGAGCAAAAAATAAACGGAAAGAAAGGAAAATCAAAATACAATATTAAAGTTGAGCATTTTTCTTTTTCCACAGAATTCTCCAGTGTGCCAGTGCTCAATGACGCATTTAATAGCTTTGCTTTTGCCAGTTTATTGTATGTACAAGGCCCAAGGAGCATTCCATTCAATATCCTGACAAATTTTCATTGTGTGACACACAAAAAAAAAAAACAAGAACAAGAACACGAAAGTAAATAAATAAAAGTCGCGCAAATTAGCCAAACAGTATTGTCATTGAGAAAGCCAGAAAAATGATTTCACAGTTAAATATTCAATTATTGAAGCTCACATGAATGTGTCTTGTTCGTGCCTTTTTGTTAATTTATCAATTACGTGGGAATTTTCTAAGGAAACGGTCGGTTACGGATACGCCCATTCAGCCCACAGCCCCACAGTCTGCAGGCCGGAGTCGAAATCGACGTTGCAGTTCAGTTCACACTCGGATTGGGGTTTATAATACCCTGTACACAATTGAGTATGTAGCAAGCAGAAGGAAGCATCGATCTTAGAGTCTGTAAAAGCAACGGCCTACAAATTTTTGGAAACAAAGTTAATTCCCAAAAAAAGAAGCAAAACATTTTGTTGTGTACACATAAATAAATTTCCAATGTCTAAGTAGAGTGTATCAGCTAGTCAAGCATTCTTAACTAGAGTACATGACTTGCTTTTTTTTTGGATAGGTTGCCACACGGCAGCCCATCGAAGCGGATATCCTTTTGAATTCGAAATCAAACCGAATCAAACCGAATCAGGCCAAGCCAAGTGGAACTGAAGGATACTGCGGCTGCCTGGCTGCCTGACTAAATGACTGACTGACTAACTGACTGACTGACTGACTGATTGACCGACAGACTGACTGCTTGGCTGAACGGATCGTTCACTTTCTGGCTGACAGACTTATTGTAGTGACTGTGTTTTTGGTTGGGGAGTTGTGCCGCGCTGTAAACACAGCCGCCGCACTTCATGGCCACGATTTATGCAAATTTTATGCGAGCCGTTAAAGCTGTGGTCCACAAATAGAAAATTTCATTATACTAAAGTGATGATTTGATGACACAAGCGAGTGTCTGACAAAAACATGGCAGGAAAGCGCGCACTTACCTTACGGCTGCTAAAATATCCCAGTTTAGCTGCCATCAGCTAGTATGTGTGTTATATAGGTATGCACTTGCCACAGTTTCACTTGATGCACATGAAAAACACTTTTAACTTTATGATAAATCAAAACTAACAATTTGCAAACAAAATAAACTTTTTTCACAGCAGCCGAGCTGCATTTTACGCGTCGATAACTGCAGAACTATCGAAATACAAGATCACTGTTAAGCTCAATAGGTAGTGATAAAAAAGTTATCGCTGTTAATTCGAACAGTTTGGCACGGTAATGTTAAGCTTAAACAGTAGCTTAGAGAGCTGTGGTTTCTGTTACGGCTTAACAGTGTGGTAACATCAGCTAAGTCGTGTGTAGGCACTGTTATGTCTAAACAGGCGCTTAATAAAATGTGGCAACAATTGTGTTGACATTTTATTAAATGGCAAGTGTTGCCGTGTGCTCGCAACCAGTGTTGCCGCGCCAAGTTGATTTTAAGTAGATGCCTAACGAACTGCATTTCACCAAAATTGTAGCCGTACAAGCTCTTAATTGAAAAAAGGCAGCAGCTTAAGCTAAAAGCATATTTCCGTAAAAAAATTGTTAGTAAGTTCGTGATAAGCATTATTGCCGCAAAAGAGAAAAGTTCGAGCTGCACGTAAAAATACAAAATCGATTGCACTTAATTGCATCAAATATTCAGCTGCAGCCAGCTTAACGCACAACATCGAAAAATATGGCAGCACCAGCAGAAACATTGGCAAAGGAAAATTGCAGTTAATTAAGTTGAAAAATTGTCCGTTATATATATATGCTATAAAAGATATGACAATCTAGACAGCTGACAATTCCCACTGAATAACGATAAAGGCAATGTTTAATATAAATATCTAACATCTATAGCGCGTAGTTAAGGAACATCAGCCAGGTGAGGGCCTTCTCAAATGCTAAATTGCAAAACAGCGTATAGCACCTATAAATAGCATTTAATGCATGCATAATGGAACATTCTGCTACATGCAAACGGCCACAAGTGCTAACACATGCCCCAAGCCAAAGGCAACCCTTTCTCAGAGCGAGCGAGCGAGGGGTTTAGAGACTGAGCACGAGTGCATTTTCCCTTTAGCCCATCTCCACTTCCACAACCCACTTCAAAGGGCAAGAGTACCGTTACTTCTGAGGTATGCTTCATACTTCAAATTTGTATTTCAATATAACATCATAATTGTATGTAGCTCCCCTGGATTTGCATGGATTTGCCCCAAGAGTACGCGCTGCCATCAAAGCACAAACAGAAACAAGAAACGCACTGAATATGATAAATATGTGGGGAGTGCTGCCATTCAAATACCCTAGAAAAAAGTTGGCAAAAATCAAGTACTTAACATCTTACAGAAATTCGAATTTTCCACAGTCTACATAGAAGTTTTGTTAACCTTGAAGAGAGAGAGTCCTTTATTATATATTCCCAGTAATATCACGAAAGCCTCACAAAAAGAAGGGTAGCTTACACAGAGAGCACTCACATACGTACGTAGTACACATTTTATTAAAAAATTCTAGAATACCCTCAGGGAAAGAAAGCCACGTGTGCAAAAAACTGCAAGTGAGTTCATATAATGCATTCATTATGAACAGACAGAATATATTACTGGAATAACTGGGGCAGGCGACAGGGTGCACAGCTGGAGTTATGCAAATGATTGACGGTGCCCAGAAGTGCGCAAACTTTTATGATTACACGAGTACACTGTGGATTTGTGAAATTAACTGCAAATGTCTGGCTTATATATAGAATACCATATATACCTGCATGCATGTCTCTCACAGTTCAAGTCCAAGAGTCCCACATCAACAAACCGGCTGTCAAAAGTTGCAAGTTTTCGGTTTGCATCATGGAAATGGAATTCATACTTTGTCTGCGCCAAGTTTTGTGTACGCCCTGCAACTATCTTGAACTGTTTTAGTTTTGGCTCATTTTCATTGGGCCCCAACTTGAAGCCGCGTAATTCACGCTAATGGCCAGCTCGAGGAGTCACACTTAGAGCCCAATTGGGCGACACGGGCTGTTGGATGCAATCACATTGCTCTCAAGTGGTTGATTTTCTCTACAAACTTTTAAAAATACTCTGCCTTGAAGTAGTATAATATTGTCAACAAATATGTAAGACCCTGAGAAATACATCTTTGTTTGCATATTTATTTTCGTAATTATTATTTGATTTGAATAATATCATTTTGAATAATAAAGATCTGAATATAAAGCCTGAAGCCTTATAATATCTGATTGTTTGTAAATCTTAATATGATAAGATTTGAATAAAAGATTTAATAATCTGATTCTAACTAGGACAATATTAAAACTTAATGGAATGGATCTGACTAATATAATATATGACTTAAGTAGAATGAATCTTTTGGATCTACCTTATATCATATATCCGAATTTAATAGAATTTATCTCTTGGATATTAAACATATATTGTGAATATAATAGAATTCATCTTTTGGAGCTGACCAATATAATATATGAAAATAACAAAATTTTAAATCTGACTTATATCATATCTGAATATAATAGAATGAAACTTTTGGTTGTCCCTTATATAACATCCGACTTTAATAGAGTGGTTTTTTCTTTCGATCTGGCTAATAAAGCATCTGACTTTAATAATAGAATATATCATTTGGATATAATATAATATCTGAAATAAATAGCATTATAAATAAATAGAATAATAAATAAATAAATAATATTTGACCTGAATGCTTGTACTTAGCATTATACTTAATCGGACCTTATTTCACATTGTTTAAACCCATTTTCAGTGCAAGAGCATTTAATCTTCGGCATTCCGCAGACAGCTTTGTTTTCCTACTTAACTTGTGGTTGTTTTTGCCCCCTTTTTTCTTGTTTTTGTTATTTTATTTTTCCTGCCACGCGCTTGTTTACACAAAATTGTGTTAAACGTGCGAAAAACACAAGTAAGTAATTTGCCATTACTCAGCCGCAGCATCTTTTGGTTCAGTTTGAGCTCTGGAGCTCTTATACCATTTACCTTGGCTGCGATTCCTGCTGCCTTTGTCTCGCCCGTTTATATATACAAATATACATATATATATATATATATATATGTATGCATGTATATATTTATGTGGCCCTTACTTAGTTATAATGAGGAAACTTTGCGCTGTATTAAGCAGCGTCTGCTGCAGAGAACCCTTTTTATTCTGTTGATCTCTCCATATAAAAGGAAAAACCATTTCTTTATTTTTTTTTTTTTTATCTTGTTGTGTACAGCTTAATTGAACATTTTCACTCATCTTACGAGCTGTGGAGCAATTTTCTTTGCGGGTAAACATATTTTCCAAATCATTTCAAGTGCGCACTTGGCCATGAAAAAAATAAATCTGTTGTGCAACAAATTTGGCTGCTAATGAAGGCCAAGTGGAGCAATTTTTGTCGAGGCATCAAATTTGCAACTGGGGAATTCTAACATTGACCCTTATCGATAAAAGTTGCCGGTCAGATTAATTGGGCAAATATAGACTAAGCACTTGACGCCAGATTTAACAAACAAATTTTAATAACATTTTGACAGCCACAAATAAATTAACAGATTTCGCTCGTTAAAAACTCTAACACAAATACCCTTCAGTCATTTGGCTGGGCAATTAAATGCTGCCCAAGGGGATCTCTGCATAGTTTATGTTATGCTTAAAGCCATAAAATTTTGCATTTTCAGAGGGCATAAATCTTCATGCTGTCGTCAGCATCGACGACACAAAGCAGCGCGTTTCGAGTATATAAATTAAATATAATTTTTTGTTTAACATGGCCAAAAACAAAACGTGGCTGGCAAACCCCAAAAAGGGTGCCCGCAAAAGGTGCCACAAAGCCTTTAAGCCTACAAGGAACAAGCCTCAAAAAAGTTGACAGACATTTTGAACGAAGTGTACATGCCCTTTTTTGCAGATGGCGAGCTTATGAAGTAAAAGTATGGAAATGATGTAAGGATTAAGGAACTTATGCTAATTACAGGGTATTATAATGTCCCATTTAAACGCTTTAGAAATATTTGCGATAATACTATAGAAAGTTATAATTATTGGGTAAGCCAAGATCTACAGCTCGAAATGCTTTCTTGATTTTTAATTTTAAAATTATTTCACTTTTTGTTTAGATATGAGAAGAATATATCTTTATTATTGAGAAACACATGTATAGAGTTGGAGATCGAGAATAAAAGATTAAGCTATAAAATATAGTAAAAATAATTAGAGTATTAGAAAGATAATTGCAGGAAAAAATTTGATGGAGTTTAAAAATTAAGATAGAATAAGAGAATAGAAAGGTAAATTAAGTACAAAATTTGCAAAAAATATATATAAAGTTCAAATCGAAAAATAAGTGAAAATTTATGTTGACTTTACCCTAGTAAATGCGATCTATATTTTCGAATAGTCCAAATCAAATCTAATTAATCCCTCGTAAATGCGATTTATATTTCTTGGCAGTCAAAATCGAATAATATTAAACTAAAATATACATAATTTTTAATTGCGATATATTTTTTTATAATGATTCGAATATTATTAAAAATGCTCAATTATAAAGTAAATTCAACTAAATCGAGTTGCTTTTAATCTCTCATAATTAAAAAGCATTTACTTTAATTTAGCTACAACCTTTAATTTAATAATCCACATCAGCCACATAGCCAAGCAAATGTGATCCGATTTTGTCAAGGTATCAACTTCGCACAAAGGACGTGCAGGCATTTGTGCCATAAGGCCAGTGGGGCATGTGCGGCTCAAGAGCGCTGCCGGGTTTTAGTTTTTGGCAAGGGGGAAGGGGGGAGGAGGAGGCTGCTCAAGTGGTTGGGGCCAAAACGTGGCATTAGAATGGCAACAGCCACGGCCACTTACGCACGTCGCAGTCAGCTGAGCAATTCGGGGCTTATAAAAAATTAAAATATTTACGCCACATTAAATGCAAAAGGGCGAGCATCGGCAACAAAATATGATTTTGTGCGCCAGGACACGCACACACGCACACACGCACAACCATTTTATGGCCCGCACATACGCAGCGAACGTTAGCTTATGGCCCCAATGGGAGCACACGGCGTATGCGCAACTAATAATTGCAATATTTAAACAGCTTCAACAATTTTCACGTGCGTTTAGTTCACGAACATCTGCAGCATCAAAAGCTGCTCGGTCAGCAGAAAGTGTCCGCCGGAATGAAGGGTTGCCCAGATATTTATTACTGCCGCATTTCTTTTTTTTTTCAAATAATATGCACCCAGCCCGTGTGGCGCACCTGAACTACCTGTGATTCGATAACAGTTGGCAACAGATGGCCCCAGTGGCAATAATTACAGATCCCTTTCCAGAACTACTCGTGTGAACTGCCTGTTTACTGCTCGTGTAATTTAATTGGCGCATTTATAAAGCCATTAAATTGTATTTACAAAAAATTATGCACACATGCGGAAAAAACTACAACTTCATTTGGGCTTAATTAATGGCCAGATAATTGTTGGCTTTTGGCCAGATAGCCACGCACATTACGTGCACTTTTTTTTTTAGAATATTTTCAGCTTTACCAATTTGTTGCCGCTTCAATTCCTTCAATAAGCATAAAGAAAACAAAATACAACAAGTTTTTTAATGAAAAATGGATTTCTGGCTACACATATTGAAAGTGCAACAACTGAATAAAAATTCTTACTTAAGACACTGTTAAAGTCGATTTCGCCAAGAATAGATTAAGAATTCTGTAAATCAGATCTGTTAGCCTGTTGCAGTTACTGTTAGTTGAAGAGATGTTAAATTGTGTTTCGTCAAGATTCTGTTAAAAATTCTGTAAAACAGACAGCCCCTGTTCATGTTAGTTAAGTTAAGTTTACGTGAAGCTGGCAACGTACAGTTGTTAGCCGAAATCAAGAAAAGATTTCTTCTTTTTACCCACGAAATGTTAAACCACATTTTAGCATTGTTCAAAATTCAGTTAATCAGACACATTTCCAATAGGTTAAATGTTAGATATTATATTCATTCCCACAAGCACAAACAAATTTTTGTTAGGTGCCGACAATGCAGCGCAAGGTGGCAACTCTGCTGCTAAGTTAGCTGACAGATATTTAACAGGTAGATGGGCTGCTTGTTTATATTCGACTAACGGAGCTGCTGACAAAAGCATAAATTAACGAGCTTTAGTTTGACAACATGTTAAACATGTGTGTTCACTTTGAAATGAATGCTCGTAACCTTAGTATAATATAATTAATTATATTACAATTTTTTTTATTTAACAGCAACAATATTATAATTGCAAACAATTTCCATAATAAAAGGCACCTCGCTATGCGATGTGTTGATGCGTACGGTTAAGCGATATCTGCCCACAGGATGTAGAAAGGATATAACATTAGCTGTAACTTTATTGCTGATGTAATAAATGCCCGGCTTGATGGGACACTTAAAGTAGGAATTATTAACCACAACATCGTTGTAAATGCCTGAGAAGACTTTGTTTATAAGCGGATTATTGAGAAATCGACAGGCATTCTTGTATTGCAGCTCAAAGAAAACACGTTCTGTTGTCTGCGATTTCACTTGGATGTCTAAAAAAAAGCTGTCCACCTGTCTGGTCGGCTTAAAGCTGAACATATGCGAGTTACCAGGCACTTGCTGACAATCCTGCACGAAATCATCATCACAATTCAAGAATATTGATTTTATATCCAGCTTCAAGTTGTTTTTAATGTACAACTGTTAAAGAAAGTGAAAGAGACATGCATTTATTTTTAAATACCAAATGCTTTCGATTTACCTCCCTCTTGGCTGCGGCTAGCGGCCAAATCATATGGCACAATAATGCCAAATAATATACTTTGGTTGTGTTCATCGCGTTGACCACAAGATAAATGACTAAACGAGCTAATGACAATATGACAATGGATTATTGGACCATTAAATTCCATTAAGCTACCAACTCATTTCCGGTAACTAATTTGAGAGCTTATATACTAATAAATGTTAAATGTTTAAGTGTGGCCCGATCGAAGTTATAATTATATTTTTGCCGTTATGTGTAAGTAATCTTTCCGCTTTATAAAAATATTATTTTTAAAAATTGTATACTACTTTTAACTCCATTTAGATACCCATATATCGAAAAATGTATAAGCCAGTGCTGCCTGGCTGTCAATATATACAAATATTAGGCAAACCTGTGTTAAAAGGGGACAAAGGGGGAAAAATATGATTTGTGTCATTTGGAGTTAGTTTTGGTTGAGACATTTTCAATGTGCCTGAGTTGCACATAGAGATAGAAACTAAAACATGAGTACAAAAACTATATCAAATACTCAATTACAGAATGTTAATACAATGCTGGCAGAATAATCTGGAAGAATGCTTAACAGCTGTTAATACTTTAACAGTTCTGTAATAATAAAAATAAGTTTGTATTTTTCATTTGGCAATAGATTTATTAGCTAAAAAAGTGTTCTTCAACTATTTTCGGTAAAAAAAAAACATTTCGATAGTTTTAAAATATATAGTACATAATTTCCACATTAAAATAATAATCATTAAATAATAATAATATTTTTTTATTTTCGTATAAAAATAATTATTATATAATAATGAAAATAAAAGGAAAAATAAATAAATTTTAAACCAGCTTTCAATTTTACATACTTATTTCTCACTTTATATTTTGGATTCCAGCCACTTTATTCTCGTACGAACTAAAAGGACTTCCACACTGTTGACCCAGCCAACAATGGAGCCACACACACACACACAATGGAGCCACACACACGCACACACACATGTGGGAATTGTGGAAATATAACAAAAGGAAAGGAAAATGAATTTTTGTTTTAGGATTTTCGCATTGCATTTCTAATTGTGTTTTATTTTTGGTTTTTGGTTTTTTCTTTTTTTTATGACAGCGACTGCACTATGAAATAGAATCCAAATAAAATCTGTGAATATCGATTTGTTTTATGCACATGCATGGAAATTCGTTGAGCTGACACTTAAATTGATGGGAATGGCGTGAAGTACAATCAAAAGTGCTTCTAAGGATTAATTTTTGGTTTCTATTTGTAGTTCCGAGTATGCGAAGGCAAACTTTGTAGCCAATGACATTAGCTGAACGTGAACACCGACTACATATTTTTGTGATTAAATAAGGTCTCCTAATCAAAAGCCTAGTAAACTGTCGGAGGTATTGTGAAGTAAATTAAAACATTAAAATATTAATTTTTAACATAAAAACAAAACACGTTTGGCCCTATTCTCTTTAAGGCTTTAATGTGCTTTGAACTTAACTCGAATTTTTGAACATTTTTAGTTGCCAATTATACTTAAAGCGAGCTCAAATGCAGTTTTAGTATTCTTTTTAAGATAGATTTATATGTTTAACTTGTTCATATGCTAGACCTTTGATCTACAATTTTTTCTCTTTAAGCTTTAATGTGCTTTGGTAGTTAACTTGACGTTTTAAAATTGTTCAGCTACTAATTCTGATAATAGCAAGTTTTAATTTGTCAGATCTTTTAAATACAAATTAAATCGTTTAAATTGTTGACAAACTAAATCCTTAAGTGAGCTTTATCTCGTGTTTAAGTAATAAAGTTGTTTTAACCTAAAGTGTTAATGTACTTTCCAATTAAACTTGAATTCTTCAAACAGTTGACTTACTAAAATTTAAAGTTTAAATTGTTCCAAAGCTAGATAATTAAGGGAGCTTTATTGCTCTTAATCTTTCCCACTTAAAGCTCAAGCATGCTCTTGAAAGTCAATTTAAATTTGTTGAATTCATTTATCTGGCTGACTAATTTAACAATTGACCCTTTTAAAATCAGCCAATCGGCTGTCAGACACGTAGTCGGGAAAATCGACGATTCTGCCATTCATTCATTTGCATTTCGATTGTTCAGCCATCCATTCGTGTGGCTCATCGCCAAGGGTAACGCGTTTTAAACCATATCAGGTCAGGCCAGGCCAGGCCAGGACACGCCAGGACACATTTTGCCATTTACAGCTGGTAAATAATTGAAGACAAAAGTGCGCGATTATTGAACCAAGGCGCGTCAGGACAATACACAGCTGCACACGAGCCCTCCACCTAATACACCCCCTCTCTTTCTCTCTCTGGCTCCCCCTGGCAATACCCCTGTAAGCATGTCAAGTAAAAATCGATAAATCGATTTGCCGACAAGTGTCATAAATTATGTATATGAATACTTAGGCACTGGCCCTGCCTGTTTGTGCAGTTAGCGAATGCAGTTAGCGAATGCAATTAACATTATTTTTAGTTCGCATTTAATTGCAATTAAATAGAACGAAAAAGGCCAACGAATCGGTTGGCTTAGAACGCACTTTTTAATACCCTTACGTGTTTTGGATAAACTTTAAAAGACAGCCAAAGATCTTTTGCCAGCCCATACTCAAGATATTCTTTATCCTAAATAAAATAGTAGAATTAGTGGTGAAATCTTGACTTAAAAGACAAGTAAAATAGATCGGTTTTAATTGTCAATTAATACAAAATAAAAATAATAATAATAATAATAATAATAATAATAATAATAATAATAATAATAATAATAATAATAATAATAATAATAATAATAATAATAATAATAATAATAATAATAATAATAATATATGCTGGTGCACATTTTTTTAAAACTTTACTTAACTTGTCCTCAAGCCAGCTAAATAAAGATTTAATTATTAAGATCAAATTAAATAATAAAAACAATTAATAACTTTTCTGAAAAAGTGGAAATATTAATTAATAAAATAATAAGTATTTTGTTCCTGTTAGAGCTATATAATAATGAAATACGTAATATCTGAGGATTTCTTAGTGTTCGAAAATTAATGATAAAACATTTTCAGTGTTAGAAAATGAATGATAAAACATTTTCAGTGTTAGAAAATTTATCATAAAATAATGATATTCGAAAACATTTCGTCCTTGTTTATACAAAAATATAATTTTTAGCCCATTGTATAAGCAAAGCCTGAGGCATTTGAGACAAACAGCAAAATAAATTAGTTTTAATTATTAATTAAAGATAATTAAAGATCAATATATAGTTGCACATATGCATCTACACAATTTATCTAAAGCCCTAGTTCTCGTAGATAGTTTATAAGAATAGTTAACATATTTGATTATAATAGCTAAACCATTTAAAATGCGTTACACATTTACTGGCAAAATGACAAAAACTCGCTGCGAGAGCATAAAAAGTCGACGCTAGCAGCTGCTGTCAACTGTCGCCTAGGCGTATGCGCAATATATATATATATATATGTAATTATGATATTTGCTGGGCCGGAGCACTTGTTTTAAGTGGTCACAGCTGCCTGTGTGCTTGGGCCCAAAATAAAAAATATAAAAATATATATACCCTGGCACAATTAGTAAACGGGACGTTGAGTATTGAGTATTTCACTTACCTTTCACCGTCATCGTTGAAAGAGAAATCGCCCAGCAGCAGATCACGAAAGCGGTAGCGAGGCTGTAAAATGCGTGACATGTTGTTGTTGTTGTTGTTGTTGTTATTGTTATTTATGTTGTTGATGTTGTTGTTGGTAATGTTGTTGTTGTTGGTAATGTTGTTGTTGATGTTTGTGGTCGTTATGCTTGGCACTCGCAATGCGTTGGCTGTCTCCAGCGTTCGGCGCTCAGTTTCAATAGCCTCTTGAAAATCACTAAAGTCCGTCACATTAATTAAACACTCGTTGCCAGCTGGAGCAGCTGTGGCCGCATCGTTTTGGCGCCAATCATCGGGCGTTACTTCAAGCCGCTTCCTGCGTCCTGTCACGCCCAGCAGCTCATCCTCGCGTGTCGCACTTGTCCCCGTCAGCAGATAGCCGCCGCCACTGGCCCGATTGGGCCGTGGCGAACGTAGACGCGTCCACAGATTGGCGAATATCTTGCACCAGGCTTGCACCTTGGCGCCTGGCGTGTGCTGCCTCCTCTTCGTCCAATCGACTCTATTGAATATGCAATTCAATTTCAATTGCAATCGATTACAATTGCCATCTCACATTCGTAGCAGGCGTGGCTACTCTTAAGCACTTGGTCAATACGGTTCTAGCAGGTGGGAAGAAATACAAATTAATTTAATGGAATACTGTGCTTAAATTAGACTTAAGTCTAGTTCAAATAAAGTAAGTATAGGAGTGAGGGAGACTTTTCACTAAATAAACAAATAATTGCCTTATGAGAATCACAGAGAAAGGCGATACTTAGAAATGAAAAAGGGGCAGCGTGAGAGCGGGCAACTAATTTACATATAACTACACAAACTCCTTACATTAGGCATAAGGAGCAACATCAATTGTTTCTGTCAGCTGAATTTTGGTTAAGCATAATTATTTAATTGCCTTCGGAAATTGCCAATAATATATGCTTGACACGCTAACGTGCAGGCAACACGCACATAGCTGAATTTAAGCATTAGCTCTCTTGAATACAAAAAATCTATTTATTTTCATAGCAAATCCTGATAACAGAAAAAAACAGAGGCTGGCAAACAAATCAATGTCAAATCAAGTATTTTTTCTTCTTTACCTTCAATATGAACCACTAAAAAACAAAGCAGGCAAAACAAACTCGCATATAAATAGCCGGGCAAGCAGACCAGCTGGCTGGCTGACTGACAGGCTGAGAGCGGAATGTCTGACCAAGTGGAGTCCACTTCAATAAATCCCGCTTCCGGCCGAGGCGGTCCCCCCTTCTGATTATTTTTGCTGTCTGCGTTATCAAATCATCTGCGGCAGCTTAGCCGGCGGAGGCTGTGGCAAACAAATTGCGATGCCACTTCAAAACGTGTTTCGTTTGCCCTTCCGCCCGCCCCTCTTCCCACCTGTTGTGAAAAATTTCACACACAGACAGAGTATCTGGTGTCCCGGCCAGGTGCAGGTCCTTGTGATCCTCGCGCAAATAAATTTTTGCCGGCTGCGTTTGGTGCGGCACATTAATTAGATTGGCGCCTTTGAGTCCCCAAAAATTTTGCGTGCTTTCCGTTATTGCATTTGGCCCATAAAATATTTTGGGGCTTAAAGCGTTTTTAATTAGTTACAGCAAATTTGCGCCGAGCAGCTGCCTGTTGCGCCTACCAAACCCCTACCCCTACCCCTACCCCCTCCTCCCCCCGCCTCCCTTGGGCAGCGTTCATTTGTCTCTTTCGCCGGCTGAAAATTGCGCCTAGCTTGTAATTAGCCAGCGGAGCAGAAGGTTCTGGCAGCCATTTTCAAATTAGTTTTTCAATTATATTTATAGTTTGACGCGTCACATTAATTCTCAGGCAAATCTCTGGCATAATTAAGTTTTTGCTGTTACAATTAATATGCGCCGCCTGTCAGCAAAAAAAAAAAAATCTGGAATTTATCAATTATATATACAATATAGGTTATATATGAGCGATGATAATTAAATTTTGGCTACAAATCGAGAATTTACAAATTATAGAGTGAAATATTCTCGGTCTGTTTGTGGCGTACAGTCCAAATTTGTTGCCTTTGGCCCTATAAGTTGACCCCTTAAATCTAAACTTATCTTAATACAAATGACTTTCTATACCCATAGTAAGTATATAGTAGAATATAGTATAGTAATATCACGACAATATCAGCAATGAAGTTAAGTATCTAACTTCAATTTGACTCTCATCTTAATATAGAATATCTGAGAAAAGACTCTTGTGAAAGTTACACATATTTTATATATTTTTAAAAAACTCTTTTATATATTTTATATGTAACTTTTACAAGAGTCCTTTTAATGATTTCATATTGATGTATTATATATTTTATAATATATTTTCTAATTCTCATATTTATATTTTGATAAAAACTTTTTCATGATGATCGCAAATTAAATTACGTTAAAAGCTTTTAGAAGCTAAGCAATGAAAATAAAATTAAGAAAATAAACTTTCAATAAAAAACATTGTATCTAAGAAAATTTAATTTAAAATATCTTTATAGATTTATTTTACTTTTATAAATATTGAAGTCTCTCAGATCAGCAGACGGATCAGACTCCACTTGATCATATACAATATATATTTATTTAATCTAATGGAATCATAAAAACACTTTGCTTCTCCTAATTTTAAATACCCTTCCCAGCCATCTAATAGTCACAGGGTACACTAAAAGTTCTTACGTTTAATTTGTACCTTGAAGCTCGTGAACAGATTTGTCTGCAAATGGGTTGTAAATTATTGCGAGAGGTTTAAAATACAAATAAATTTCATGAAACGAAAATGAAAATTTAAAGAGAGTGGCAAATATTTACTACTGGCGCAATATTTAGTTAAAATGCAATTATTCAATTAACTAATTGTTTAAAAATAGGCGCATCAGCACATTTGTTTGGCTTTTATCCAATTATATTTATGCTTGTGTCAAAATCGATATAATGGACGCACATTTGAAACGAATTTTTAATTAAATTCCGCTGGTCATTGGCTGTAAATTAAAAGACAACAAAGGTTCGCCATCAATACGTGCCCAAATGTAGGGTACACGCATTTAATTTTCTAATCATTATTTATGATGCGAAATGCAAAAATTGGAAAGAAAAAAGGGCGCGGACGGACAACCAAAATATGAGAGTAAATGTGTTTTTCTGGCCATCTATCTAATGCCTTAATTATGTGTTTCACACACACACACACACATAATACACACACTCGGGTGAAACATATTTTGATTTATAGACTGCGCGGGTCAAAGGACACTGCAGGACGCACAGCTGAGCCTGGGAGAGATAACAAATTATTGTATTTCATGCGGCGCTAACATTTCGAAAAACCAACCTTCTGCTATCCCATTCATTACTCGCATTGTATATTCAACCTATTTTGTGTGTGTTAAACCGAAATACCAAAGAAAACTTTCGCGTGTTTAGCCGCGGCGAGGGACGGAGCTGCCTAGGGGGGGGAGGGGGAGAAATACTTTTCTTCTGTTCATATTTCGTACATATTCATCAACAATAATTGCCTAGCCGAGTTTTTGTTCTCTGTTTCCTGTCATATTCTTGTCGCTCTCCCATAAGCCTTTCGCGTATTCCCTTGGCCCCTGCCTCCATCATCTGCTTCTTCATCAACATCCACAGTCAGTTCTTTGTGAGCGTAGACGAGACGAAAACCTGTGCCTATCTTTGCCTTTCTGTCCCCGAATGTTAAACACTTTTAGACTGGGCATTTGCAGAATGTCAAATGTTGTGCAACACTTTCAAAGCAAGCAACTGCCGCTAACCAGTGCTGGAAAAGTATTTGATAGTGCCCAAGTCGATAGCTGGCTTTAACAATGTTATCGATAGTTTTCGAAATTCCAAATGCTGATTGAATCCTGATTTGAAACAAAGAAAATGAATGTTAGAGGCAAAACAGTTAAATGTAACTTTTTGTTTGCCAATGATTGGCTTCAAAATCATTTTCGAAGATCTTTGTGAATGTACATCCAATACGCGTTTCATACCGGGAAATTCCCACAAAAAATCTGTTACAGTTGCAAAACAAAGCAGAAGATTAGACTTTAAGGAACTTTAGCGATATATTTGAAGTTATAATATGAATAAACAAGAACTTGAATATTTCAGATGAATATGGGAATTCTTCTTACTAACTAGAAGCAAGTGAAGGCAAGAAATTAATTTCCTTTTGAAAACAAAGTCTTGAGTGTTTAATAACTTAAACGAAAATTTCAAAAACTAAAAAATTCTTAAAAAGAAATATATAAAATAAGGGTTAAACATTTTTAAATTTCTTAAAATATGCTCGACAACATTGTTTACTTTTTAATACAATTATTTTGTTAACAACGAAAAACCTGAAAGCTGTAGCAATATTAAACATTTCAACAGATTCCAAACAAGTTTAGCTAGTTCTAATCAGAGAGTGTATTCCATATTCGGTACACGGTTTTTTCTCGTTTCACACCCGATGTTTTGTTTTACCTGCACGTGGAGGCCTCTGGGCTTTATTGTTCTTTGTCTGACAATTTGCCATAAGAAGTTGCCGTCAGTTGTGGCTGGTTTTGTGCGCCTTTGAGCAGCATGTTGTTTGGTTAGATTATCCGAAAGGCCTCCCCAAGCGGCGCGCAGCAGACCGCAAAAGTCGCGTTGGCGCCACGCACAGTCCCAGCTGCCGCTGCCCCGCTGCCCCTCCCCTTGTTGTTGTTGTTGTTGCTGTTATTATTTTGGCGACTTGTCAAGCACTTGGAATATTTTATAAGAAAAACTTGACCCGCTTTATGCAACAACAGCTTCAACAATGGACGTGCAAATTCGCGCGCACATCGCTCTACACTTCCGTGAAATAACCGCCTCCCACCGCGCACCCACCTCCCCCCCTCCATCCCCATCCCATCGTATATCATCATCAGCATCTCCTTAAGCACCTCCATGCTCACTTCATCATCCTTTCAGCCCCTGAGCTGCTCAGCTCTCTCACCTGCTGTTCCCTTCAGTCGCTGACATTTCGCATTGTTTCTGTTGTTCCGTCTTTCTTTTTTTTTATCATTGTTGCCATTTTTAAGCTTCTCTTTCTCTAATTCTCGCTCTTTCGCTAAACTGCTTTTTTTTCATCCTTCATTCCGGCTCTTAATTAAAATTAACATTTCATAAAGTGTCAGTTGGCAAAACGCGGCGCCAAAATTTTAATAGAAAAAAATATTAAAAAAAATAAGTTTATTAATATTTAAGACTAATGCTGTTTACAGTCAACTTAGCCCCGCCTCCATAGCTGTGCACCCCTCCCCACTCCACTCTTTCGCCCAACTTCTCCCACCCTCACTTTGTCTACATTTTATCCGCCAACTTTTCCAAATGATTATCCCTTATAAGCTTTAAATTATATTTAAATATTTATTTATTTAGCTTTTGTTTGCCATGCTTTTCTGTGTGTGTGTGTGTGTGTGTAGGTGTGTTGGCATTATCTTTGGTATTTTGGTTGTTTTGTAATTTGGGCCGCATAAAGGTCAAATAGTTGAACCTTTTTGTGTGTGTGAATGTCAATTTAATTGAGACATTAAATATGAGAAAGGTTCCTCAATTTGCGGCATTTTGCGGCCCACACTTTGTTGAAAGGTTGCCCGAAGATTAAATCAACCTCCGGCACATATTTTAATCAAGCACAATAAATCATTTTACCAAAACTCGCACACAATTTTAACTAATTCCACACAATGGTCAAGTCAACTTGTAATATATCCCAATTTAAGCTCAACTTTTTGCAAAGATTACAAATTTCATGACTTTTCTAAATGCTGCCAATTTTTTTTTTTGATTATTTTTAATTGTGTGTGTTCTTATTATTTTTATTTTCTCTACAACAATTTTTTAATCCGGTAATTTTAAATTTGTGTTATTGAAAATTAATTAAAAGCAATTAAAATGACTGAACTCTTTTTACGCATCCAAAAAATTATATAATATAATATTAATTATTAGAAAAACTGAAAAAAATGAACCCTTGCACTTAAATTATAAATCCTCAATAAAGCTGCCTCGACTCTATTTATAGAAATATATAGTTTTATTATTTTATTATATTATGTATTAATTTCCACTTAAAAAATTTATATTTATATTTTTTTTATTAATTGCAAAAGAACTTTCCATCATGCTTATAAATTAATTAACTTTTTCATATATAAAATATTTATGTTCCCAACAAATAAATTCAATTTATTTAAATTCACAAATTAAAATAACACTTTTAATATAATTGAAAAAAAATAAAGATTTATTTTAATATATTTTTACCTTCAACACAAATATTTAAATCTGTTTAATAAACTCTATAATATATATAGATATATATTTATACATATGTGTGTGGCATAATGCTCTGTAAAATCTGGAATTGTCATATTTTCCCAATGGAAAGGAAATTTAAATATGTACTTAAAAAAAATCTTTTGTAGACCCGTTTATATCAATTAAAACACTCTATAAAACGGATTAAACGGTTTTTCGGATACTTTACTTTTAATTGATTTTCGCATGGGTTCGCTTTGAACATCAAATTTCAAAAAGTTTACGAAGTGCTCTTAACCTGCTCCAACTTTCGGTTAATCAATAAAGTTTCATTTCCTTTAACGGCAAATGCAGAAACCAATCAAATATTGTCGCCATCTGCATGCCAACTAAATGAGTTCGAGGACCCTAGGGACATGGGTAAAGCAGACTACCAAAAAAAAAAAAAAAAAAACAACAACAAAAGTCAGCAGCAAAGGAAGAAAAACATATTTTTTTTTGTCGTGCACCGTTTCGCTTATTGTTTTATTTTATTTTTATCTTTTTGTTAGTGAGATAATTGAATGCATTATTCAGAGAGTGGGTAGGGGAAAATCTTTTACCTTTTAAGGCTCTTTAACACTTTACTGCCAAAGATGGAAATGTTGCCAGCATATTTTATGCGCAAAGTCATCAAAACTTTTGACAACAGCAAACTTTTTGGCTGATTTTTGTTGTTGTTGTTTTTGTTGTTGTTGTTGCTGCTGCATTTGCTGCATGGACACAAAACTTTTTTACGGCCCGTTTCACATTAAATTTCGTAGTTTTTGGCATTGATAGAGAACGAGAACGAGATGTGGATAAAAGTGAAAGAAGAAAAAACACGACACGACACGACACGCATAAACGATCAGATCACTTAGGCACCGTTATGTGCAGGCATTTTATGTGCCTTCCTTTCGTTAAGCTGCTATCTCTCTCCCCCAAACTTACACACATTAACAGTAACACACTCGTCGAAGGGGAGCTGAAGGGGAGCACACGCGACGTTTATCAAAGAACGGACAATAAACAATTGGGCCCATCAGGTAGCGGCGACGGCAGCAACAGCGGCAGCGGCGAACACACAAAATTGTTTCGACAAATGTAAATACCGAAAAGGAACACACACAAAATATACAACGAATACCGTTACCGTAACTATTAATTTTTATTTTCTTTGCCAGAGTTGCGAACCGAACGCGCGCGAGGCTCAATTAGAACTGAGACAGAAGCGAAAACAGCGCCAAGCGGCGTAGGTGAAGAATCGCCGTTAACGGTAAAGTTGTGGTTGTTGTTCTTGTTGCTGCGCCTGCTGCTGCTGCTACTGCTGCCGTTGTTGTTATGCTTATCAGAAACAGCAGCGCGCCAAACGTTACAACAGTCAAAGCGTTAAGCTTTGTCAAAAGCTTTACACTGCCAACAAAAATATTGGGCATAGTCCGAGTGCATGCTCATTTTGCAACTATAAATTAGCCTAATTGTATTATTTAATTTAATTAAACTGAAATTGTTTAATATGCGATATTAAAGGTAAATTTAGGTAATTGTTTATATAAAAATTATATAAAATGTTTTAAATGTAAAGCGTATTTAATTTAGCTGGTTATTCACAGAAAAATTAAGATTAGTGTGTAATATAAATAATTGATAAATATTTAAATTATAAAAATATGTATGTGAATCTAATTAAAGATGAATAATAAGCAACAAATTTATTAGGTATATATATAATTTCAATTTAACTGTTTTTTTCTGTACTTTTACATTATAATTTATTATATGATATTATATTATGTATATTTTTTTTATTTTATAAGTTTTATATTTTCATGCCAAAAATGAAAAACAAATATAGCTTTAAAATAATAAGAAAAAATGGTTAGTAAAAAGTGCATGAGGCTTATAGCTCTATCTTATCTTTATCAGCAAATAAAAGCCAGGTGTAAAAATTTACAAGCTCTAGATACACTCGTAACTAACCTTAACCCTGAAATATAAAACATAACTTAATACTAAGAAGTAAATATAGCTAAAAACTATTAAAAAAAACACACACATAGATTTCAACTTTCGCAGCTGCACTTACAAAAAAGCCAGATTTGGTTAAAAAGCTAAATGGGCAGCACTGGCAGAGCCTACACGCAAGTGCATTCAATGTCGAGTTCGATTATAATGCACTTTTCAACCTGACTTGACTAACAATCAATATGTTAATACAAAACAAATAAACAAAGCTCAAATTTGTATAAAAAAGTAAATGCTAATTTATTAATGCACACAAAAACTATATAAGAAACTTTGGATAATTATAAAATTAAAATGTAATAAGTAGTGCGTAATTTTGGCCCAAGAAGTTGAAAGCAAATGGAAAACATTTTAATAGTTCTCCGTGGTGCGAACATAGTTAACGCCAGATGGCATCGATACCTTGTCGAAGCCCTTGGGGAACAGCTTGTGGGCCTCCTCGTCGGTGACGCTGGGCAAGATCATGACCTTGGTGCCGGGCTACAGTGAGCACAGAAAGTATGCGTTTAATGAAAGCTCAACAAAAAATTATATAATATACTCACAGTCCAGTTGGCGGGCGTGGCAACCACCTTCAAGCGATCGGTCAGCTGCAGCGAATCGATGGTGCGCAAGATCTCACTGTGCAAAAGAAAGGAAGGGTATTAAATGAACCTAAATGAAAAGAAAAAATGCCTCCTTCCACTCACTCAACGTTGCGGCCCGTGCTCATGGGATAGAACATGGAGAGACGGACCTTATGATCCGGACTGATGATGTATAGAGCGCGTATTGTCTTGGCCACTTCGGGATCCTTCTTCTGCTCCTCGTCGAGCATGCCCAGGGAGACGGCCAGATCGCGTGTGGGATCAGCAATAATGGGATACGGAAAATCGCCGGGAATGTCCAGGCAATAGGACTTGATGTCATTAACCCAATCCACATGCGAGTTCAAGGCATCCACCGAGTGCGCCAGGCACTTGGCATTGCGCTTCGCAAACTCCGGCTGATGCACCGCAATGCGGCCCAGCTCCGTGGTGCAAACGGGCGTGAAATCGGCGGGATGCGAGAAGAGCACCACCCAGCTGCAGGGAAAGCGGAAGATGTTTGAGTAAAGATCAAATAGACAATATAGGGTATGTGCAATGCTCACGAGTTGCCCTGCCATTCGTAGAAGCTAATGGGTCCCTTGGTGGTCTCCGCCTTGAAGTTTGGCATAGTCTGGCCCAGACGCATTTTTAATATTTTTTAATTATTGAATATTTTCAAAAAGAGAACGAAATTATTTGCAAGATTTCACTTCACTTGTTGCTTGTGCAGTCGCTGAATATCGGAAGTCGACTGAATGACAACTCGACGAAGGCGCGGCCTTTTATACAATCCACAGCGCGCGAATGAGGTGGAGAACTAAGATCGACAAGGAGAGGCAGAGCGAACGAGAGAGGCAGTGCGAGCGAGAGAGGCAGAGCGAGCGAGAGAGGCAGTGCGAGCGAGAGAGGCAGTGCGAGCGAGAGACCGGTCGGGCAGCGGCTCGTGGAACGTTGTCAAGCGCGGCCTTATCTGGTATACAAATATTATATGCAAGTGTGTGTGTGTGTGTGTGTGTTTTGTGCTTGCCATAAGCTCAAGCACGCATACATATATACATGCATACACACCTACCGATATTTGTATATATCTCTCGATGCACACTTGTGTATTTACCGCAAATTTAAAATTAAAAAAACAAACAGCTGCACATAACAATAACAACTATTGCGTCTACTCACATTATCCATATACCATATCAATAGTATATATGTATACACAAATCGGTTTCAGGTTATTCGCTGGCAATATTAATTCTTACTGATGAAATAATCAAAGTTGCCAAGCTGCCAAATGACATAACCAAATGCAATTTGCAAGGAATGCCAAAAAAAATGACGCTGCAATTTATCAAAGCTCACATTCGAACTGCAGCAAAACATAAACAGAGAGCCGCAAAAAGAAGAGCGCAGCAGTTGCTTTAATAGTATTAGTGAGCGCCATGCAAATCGCAATACCAACGCACATTTTACGCTCAATTCAGAGACTCTACGTGAGCTGTGTGAAACGCAGAGAGCGGCGCTGCCTTTGGGTGTGTTAGTGAGTTCCATGCGTTTACCAACACACGCAAACTTTTACGCTCAGCGAGGTTCGCGTCTACATGAGCAAAGGCTGTCCGTGTGAGCTCATGTACGAAAGCAACCTGTTCAGCTGCTATCGACTTCGTGTTTTTGAGAGTTTGACAAAGAGAGCAGCAGATTGTTTAAGTGTATTGGTGTGTTCCATGCAAAACACCAATACTAATGCGAATTTACACTCAAATTTTGCTCTGCGACAAATAGGTGTAGGTACACTCGGGTTCTAATCGTGCAAACTCAACCTAAGCTGCGCAGATGCCTCAAGACAGCCAAGCAGTTAGGATCATATTGAATAGTAGAAAAAAAAACTGTTAAAAACCTATCTTGCAATTTCTATATTATTTGAAGAAAACATCATTTGAAAGTGCAACAAACGGCAATAAGTACAGTCTTTGCCCTTGTCAAAGTGAGCTCAGTTTTTTTTTATATTTTGTTTTTTCAGTCTGAAATCTAAAACGCAATAATCTCTGTTCCGCTTGAAATTCTCTGGTTATTTTCCATTCCGACTTGTTTGTGCAAAGCAGCACAACAACAGGCCACAATCTCATTTGTATGCCCGACGATAAGAAACCTAGTTAGGCAACGGGCAAGCAGGTAGCGCTGCGGCGGGATGGGCCACGTGTAGCCTCAAATCTGTCCCTGAAACACCTATATGATATTCATACAGGGTGTCGCATGTGCTTGTTGTGGTTCAAAGTCGTTTTAAAATAATGAATGCCAAAACATAACTCTGGGTTAGTTCTTAAGCTGCAGTTGTGCACTAATGCCCGCTTGAACCCGAGTGGTAGCACACCTATTTGTCTAGAGCTCACACCTATAGCAATAGAGCTCTTGAGTGAGCGTAATTTTAAATTTGTATTGGTAATTTTTATGGAATATACCAATACTTCTGAACATTCTTCTGATCTCTTTGTCAAACTCTCAACAACACGAAGTCGCAAGCAGCTTTCGTACATGAGCTCACACGTACAGCCTTTGCTCGTGTAGAAACGAACCTCGCTGAGCGTAAACGTTTGCGTGTGTTGGTAAACGCATGGAACTCACTAACACAGCCAAACGCAGCGCCGCTCTCTGCGCTTCACACAGCTCACATAGCGTGTGGGAATTGAGCGAAAATGTGCGTTGGTATGGCGATTTGTATGGCGCTCACTAGCACCATCAAAGCAACTGCTGCGCTCTTTCTTTTTCGGCTCTCTGTTTATGTTTTCTTGCAGGTTTTTCCATTCAACGAGCGTCTTTTGCCTCAGTTGATTATTGTGTTCTTCAGCTAATTGGACAGGTTTTCAAGAATTGACAAAGTTATTGACGTGGGGCATTGGTTTTGTTGTAGCATAGCTGTGTTAGTTGAGATTTGTGAAGTTAACAGAAGTTGGTATTTAAATTTATTCAAAGAAATTAAAAGATGCGCCTATCGAAATTAAAATCATATATATAAGTGTTAATTTATGTACATATATCTACGTATATTATTAATAATGAAGTTTTATTTTTATTTAAAATATCTTTTTTTATTTTAATTTTAAATTAAATTAAATTTTTACTTACATATACTCTACATATTTTTATAATATTGGGTATTTATTTATTAATATAATATTTAATATAATTAATTAATATAATTAATATGTGGTCTACATGCTATATTTATTTTTAAAATTGTATGCATTTAAATAAGATTATTTGTTGCTGGTATTTTCTTTATTATATTTATTTTTTGTTTACGTATTCTCTAATATTTTATAATATATTTTCTATATATAAAATATTTCTTTTTGTCTATGTAATTTATATTTTCATATTATTTATTACTATTTAATAACTCTTTACTATCTATGTATTTTTTTTTTGACGTATACAATACCTATGTATTTTTATAATATTTATTATTTATTTATAATATTACTTTGTGTCTACATAATAAACATTTTTATACAATTTTTTACTTAGTAATAACCCTCTTTTAAATATTTCAAAGCATATATTTATATTTTTCAAATACTTATTATTAATTTGTAACCATTTTTTAAAATTTTTAAAATGAGAAACATATTTTTTATAAAGTACGTCCATATGGCATATTATATATTTACGCTAATTTTTTTATTATATTTACACTTTTTCTGTGCACACAAGTAAATATGTGAGATAAGCGCCGGCTGCGTCCGTCTCTTCCCAATTACAGCCGGAATCCGGCTGATATGAGTATAAAAGCGAGCATTTGGCGCGACTTTCGCTCAGAGAGCAAAACAGCAGCTAACTGAAGGTTAAACAGCTCAAACATAAATCTTGCTATAAAATAAATATATATATAATATATAAATCGAAGCCATGTCGCTGATTTGTGTCGCCGACTTTGAGCAAAGGGCCCAGCAGCAGCTGGAACGAACTGCCTTGGACTTTTACAGGAATGGCGCCGGGGAGCAGGTGACCCTAACTCTGAACCGTGACGCCTACAAAAGGTGCACATCTACCCCATCCACATAAGACCCATCTCTAGAATATAGCCCACATTTTCCCATACAGATTGCGTTTGCGTCCGCGTTGCCTACGCGATGTTTCCCAGCTGAACACGAGCTGTCAAATTCTGGGCCAGCAACTAAATTGGCCACTGGGCATTGCGCCGACGGCCATGCAGAAGTTGGCCCATCCGGACGGGGAATTGGGCACGGCACGCGCCGCCGGCCAGGCTGGCTCCATATTCATACTGAGCACACTCTCCACCTGCTTCATAGAGGAAGTGGCCGCGGCGGCGCCCGAGACCTGCAAATGGTTTCAGCTCTACATCTACAAAGATCGGTGAGTGTCCAATCCGGCTTTGAATTTGCCAACTGAATCCCAACTCGTGTCCATTCGCAGCTCCCTCACGGAGCAGCTGGTGCGCCGCGCGGAGCTGGCCCAATTCAAGGCGCTCGTCCTGACCGTGGACCTGCCCATCAATGGAGATCGGCGCGCGGATGCACGCAATCAGTTTAGCCTGCCGCCGCATCTGTGCCTGGCCAATTTCCAGGACGAGCTCAAGCAGGGTTTCGTGTCCAAGTTGGGCGGCTCCGGCCTGAACGAGTATGTGGCCAGCCAATTCGATCCGAGCATCAACTGGCAGGACATCAAGTGGCTGCAGCAGCTCACCCAGCTGCCCATCGTGCTGAAGGGCATCCTCACCGCGGAGGATGCGCAACTGGCTCGCGATTTCGGCTGCGCCGGCATCATTGTCTCCAATCACGGCGGACGGCAGCTGGACACGGCGCCCGCGACAATCGAGGCCCTGCCGGAGATTGTCGCCGCCGTGGGCAAAGATCTGGTGGTCATGCTGGATGGCGGCATTATGCAGGGCACTGACATATTCAAGGCCCTGGCGCTGGGCGCCCAAACCGTCTTCATAGGCCGCCCGGCGCTGTGGGGCTTGGCTGCCGACGGGCAGCGCGGCGTGGAGCAACTGCTGCAGATTATGCGGCACGATCTCGAGGTCACCATGAAGCTAGCTGGTTGCCCCACACTGCGCGATATCCAGCCCGCCATGGTGGTGCATGAGTCCAGCTATTCGCAACTCTAATTATCCATAACGTTAATTTAAATATTTAGCACTTAGTTTAAAACAGCATTTTGTTTATAGTTCAGCACAAATAAACCCAACAAAAAATTCATTCATAAAGCAAATTGAATTCCGATCGCAGCTAAACATAAACAGAGAGCCGAAAAAAGAAGAGCGCAGCAGTTGCTTTGATAGTATTAGTGAGCGCCATACAAATCGCAATACCAACGCACATTTTACGCTCAATTCCCACACGCTATGTGATCTGTGTGAAGCGCAGAGAGCAGCGCTGCGTTTGGCTGTGTTAGTGAGTTCCATGCGTTTACCAACACACGCAAACTTTTACGCTCAGCGAGGTTCGTTTCTACACAAGCAAAGGCTGTCCGTGTGAGCTCATGCACGAAAGCTGCTTGCGACTTCGTGTTTTTGAGAGTTTGACAAAGAGAGCAGCTGATTGTTTAAGTGTATTGGTGTGCTGCATGAAAAACACCAATACTAATGCAAATTTACGCTCATCTGGTGCTCTGCGACAAATATGTGTAGGAACACTCGGTTCGTTTCGGCTAACAAGCCGTTGAGTTAGTCAGACAGTGTAGAGCCGCCAGACAGTAAGGATGAATTTTAGGGATCTACTAAAAAAGGCAACCCAGTCTTAAGCCCCAGTTCAGAACTACTGCAGGATGTGGATTACCTAAATATAAGTATACTTGAAAGCGGATTACTTGTGCTTTATTCAATAAAATCAACTGTACAAGTGTTGTATAAAAACCCAATACAGTCTATGCCCTTGATAAAGTGAAATCTATTTTATCCGTTTCACAGTTTTTAAAATTCTACAACGCAATAGTGCTAGGTTCATTTGAAATTCTCTGGTAATTTTCCATCGCATTTGTGATTAGTAAATGTGTTTGTCAACAAAATAAAAAAACAGGCCATAGACATATTTGTATGCACAGCGTTTACGTAGGTCGTAGCCGTAGATAAGAACGAGAATTTTGAATAGGTACAGGGCGCGGGGAGGGGACGGTCACATGTAGCGACCGTATACAGGGTGTTCAGCTGTTTGAAAAAGCAAAGCAAGCTTTGGCATAGACCTCACGTACAACATCCATATATTTTTGCCTATACTGTTAACATTCAAAGTAGCGGTCTCTGCGCGCCTTATCGATAACAGCTAGTTAAGTTCGTGGCGAATGGCTACACTTAACAGTGCGCCGCCTTTTACAGTGCATTGGCATAACATTAGCAGTAACATAAATTGGCAAACAGTTAGAAAACCCGGTCACACTGCGCTCAATTCGAGGTAAAAATCTTAAACAAAAAGTCATTTGTGTGATTTTAAAGTGCACTGAACTTTCGTAAAGGTAACGAAATTAACTGTTTAATTCATGCAGTCAGTTAACCAAAATAGCATATTAACAACAATATCACAAGCAGACCAAAAACACAGACCTCATCATTTGCAATGCATTTATTTGGCCACCAGCAAATTTTTTCTGTATGCATGAGTGTGTGCGTGCGTGTACATATGTTTTGCGTGTGTATGTGTGTGTGTGTTTAGTGTATATGTCGTGCGACTGTGTGTGTGAACTGTGACTGGCTGCTGCTGCTAGGGGGAAAACAAAGAAAACTTCAAAAAAGAACGACGTAAAAACGCATTTGAAACGCATTTTGTTAACAGTTACAAAAGCGAAATGTACTTTGGCTAAAACGCAACAGTGTAAAAAAGTTGGTTATTGATTTTATTTTTATTGCATAGCTGCATGTAGTTGTAGTTAAGTTGTTGTTGGTGGCTGCAGCTGCAGCTGCTGCTGCCTCTGTTATTGTTGTTGTTGTTGTTGTGTTTGTTGCTGCCTGCAGCTGCGCGTCGAAAAACTGTAAACTGCTGTTATTGCTGTTGTTGCTGTCTCACAAAATTGTTGCTGTACATTATTTTTCTGCTAATGACGGGTGGCGGGGGGATCGACAAAAGGACATTTGTTCTAAATGCATACACACGCGCACGCATACAGTTGCAGGATGCCATGTTGTTGCTGTGTTTGTTATTTGCTGCTTTGCACCTGCATTTACCCTACACTTCATTCCACCCTGTCCTGCACACACACACACACAGTCAGCATACTTTCATATGTTTTTCTGTTCTTCGCTTTTAATTGCTTCTTCCAAAAAATCTCTCTCAGAGTACAACAACAACAGCAAACAGCAAAAACAATAAATAAAAAGAAACATGGATTTTGAGCATGCCGATAACGATAACGACAATGAGCATAATCCGAACTTATCCACGGAAAACAGCAACGCGAGCAGCAGCAGCAGCAACAACAGCAATTTACAGGCAGAGGCCACAACAACAGCAACAGCTGCTGTTAATGCAACTGCAGCCAGCAGCAGCTCAGCTGCAGCCCTGTTATTTAACATAGAGGCTGAGCAGGCCGCAACAAACACAATACAAGAACAAACTGAAGCTGAACATGAGCATGAACATGAACATTCACCTACTCCTACTCTACAGCAAACACCACAGGCAGACGAAGCACGCGTCGAGGCAGAACAGGAGCACGAGCAGGACGAGCAGCAGCAGCAGCAGCAGCAGCGGGAGCGGGAGGATAACGAGCCACAGCAGCATCAGCAGCGGGAGCCGGAGATAATCGACGCGGACGCCATTGCCGACACGATTGACGCGGGCGCCATTGACAACGATAACGACGCCGTCGTGGAGCGCATTGACGATTACGACGACGAGGACGAAGGTGACGACGACCTCGAAGCGGAGGAGGAGGTGGTCGAGGAGGAGGAGGCCGACGCTGTCGCCGCAGACGCAGCCGCTGCAGCAGCAGCAGGAACACCGCCACCAGTCGCTGCCGTAGCAGCCGCCGCCGCCGCCGCAGCCAGTGGCCAGCAGCGTCTGCATTCTGTGGCCGTTCTGCCGAACTATTCCACGGCGCGTGCCCCACTGCCACCGCTACTGCGTGCGCCGCGCAGCCATCACAACAGCAGCAACAACAACAACAATAATAGCAACAACAATAATAGCAACAACAATAACAACAACAACAACAGCAGCAGCGGCGCCTCCAGCTCGCGACGCACGCGTCACTTTTACAGCAACAACGGCAGCCACTTCAGCAACGACATGTACGCCGGCGGCCACAAAGGAACCAGCCAGAGCCACAGCCACAGCTCGCCCCGCTTGGCCAGCGGCAGCAGCAGCGGTGGAGCAGCAGCTGGCGGGGGAGTGGGCGGACGCAATGCGAACCAATCGCATCAGGGCGTCGATCCGCTGCGTCTACTCTATCCCAATGTGAACGAGATCGAGACGCCGCTGCCGCGCTGCTGGAGTCCCCACGACAAGTGCCTGACCATTGGACTCTCGCACAACAATCTGCGTGTCACCTACAAAGGTGAGTTGACAACAATGCAATAGAATTCAGTATCAAGATGCACAGATAGATGCATTGTCATTATGTTAATTCAGCTGGGTTTTATCTAGGAGAATAATATACATGTACGAGAATAGAATAATGTAGGAGAATCTTATATTCTGATATATATCTATCAAGTGCATCAGTTCACATTTTATCTGTTTAGAAGTCTTTCTTCTAAGTATATACATATATATATTCTTAACTCGGGCGCTGATAGATGCATTGTCACTATGTTAATTCAGCTGGGTTTTATCTAGGAGAATAATATACATATACGAGAATCTCATATTCTAATATAATTTATCTATCAAGTGCTTGAGTTCAGCTTTTATCTGTTTAGAAGTCTTTCTTCACAGCAATCCCTATAGTATAGATATGTTCCCATCCATCTCTTATATATGAACCTATTCGAACCCAGCTTATATCACTTGTATTTATTTATTTGCTTTTATTTTCCAGCCACAAATTGTCTTTAAGCTCTTTAATTTGACTATTCAAACTGTTCCCAAGAACTTTCTTTAAGCCACATTTTGGCTTCAGCAGAAAAAAGAAACTAAGAAACAGGTTAAGAAATATTCTAGGTATCTATCTGTCCAGCTTGTATTATATGTATATTATAGGGCAACGTTTAATACTAATATGTAAATTTTTATTATACACTCGAAAGTAGTATTCATCTGCCCAGGCAAAGTATTTTTTATACAAATTTAAAATTAGTTTTCCTACCATTTTTCAACATTGAAGGAGCTTTATTTAAAATTCACACACATATTTCTCAAATAGCGCAGATATAATACATAATTAACAATTACTTCGAATATTTAGGGCAGATATAATGAATAATACAAAGGTCAAAAATATTCGAAGGAATAAGATTTAATCTATTTAATGTTCGACTGTCTAGCTTCTACGTGTTAGGCTTTCAGTAAATCAAATTAATCAGTTTTATATATTAACTAGTTTAAACACAGCTTTGATCTGCTCTAAAATCTCAATTTCAAAGTTCTTTGTATTATTATATTCCTTTTATCTGTTGAGTTCCCAAATTTTCAGGCCCTTTACAGATAGTTAACATAAAAAACAAATGTTAAAAGGCTGTTAAGAGCCTAATTGTTTTTAATTATAGGTTATTAAGTTCGCGACAACTTCCTAAAAGTGAGTCATCAGAGCAAGCAGAACGTTAGAAATATTTTGTACATATGTATACATACATATATATATATATATATAGATGGCATTAAATAAGGTTATATGCACAACGAGCGAAAGTTAGAAAACGAAAAGCATTTCTTCAACTAATTACATACAACATTAGCTTTACATATTTCTTACAGTGGAGTTAAAGTGGATTTAGTTGATAAACTTTAAAATTACATTATATTGAGCTGCCAGTGGTGCTTCTTCTTACTCGCATAACAGACAGCAACAACAGCTGCTTAAGCTGCCATTTTTGGTACAAAACGCCAACGCGCTGCTTTGTGTGGCGACCCCACGGAATGTAGGCACAGCAGTTGACTCGCTCGCACTCGCGCAACTGTAATGGCTGCTGTTTTGTTTTTTGGCGCCCACTTCTCACACGCTTATTCGCGTGCTGACCTGCGCTTGTGTGCGTGGTTGGCAAACAGCTGATTGGCTGCACACACTTGCAAGTCGCTGTGGGAGCGAGAAACGAGGTGTAGCAAATACAGTGCGTGCTCATTATAATGAACTGGCAAAATATGAAAAAAGCTTAGTTGAACACATTTATTAAATATGTTAAATGCACCATGAATAAGCAGGTTTATCAGATAATAATGTGTTACAATATTAAGTAATTGTTCACCTAGCATGTGTTTACTGTACTTCTCTTGTATACTCTGCTTACAGGCGTGGGCAAGCAACACAGCGAGGCAGCAGGCTCTGTGCGCACCGCATACCCGATACCATCGTCCTGTGGCCTGTACTACTTCGAGGTACGCATCATTTCCAAGGGCCGCAACGGTTACATGGGCATCGGACTGACAGCCCAGCAGTTTCGCATGAATCGCCTGCCAGGTGCGTATTGTGAGAAGCGAAGAACTCATATGCCATACCCACTGTGTTCTTCTGCACTTCTCTCAAGTAGGTGGGGACAAGCAATCGTATGGCTATCACGGCTACGACGGCAACTCGTTTAGCTCCTCGTGCAACGGCCAGTCGTATGGGCCCACCTTCACCACCGGCGATGTAATTGGCTGTTGCGTTAATTTTGTGAACAACACTTGTTTCTACACCAAGAACGGCGTCGATCTGGGCATTGCATTTAGAGATTTGCCGGTGCGTGCTTTTTACTATAATTATCATTCAAATCGAATTGGATTAACTCGAAATTTGTCCACACAGACCAAACTCTATCCGACGGTGGGTTTGCAAACGCCCGGCGAGGAGGTGGATGCTAATTTTGGTCAGGAGCCTTTTAAATTTGATAAAATTGAGGAAATGATGCGGGATATGCGCGTCAATATATTGCGCAAAGTCGACAGATATCCCCATTTGCTGGAAACTCCCGAAAACCTAATGAACAGGTAAGCATCTAAATATTTTCAATTGGTAAAAAAGAAACTAATGCTCCACACTTTCAACAGGCTTGTCTCCACTTATCTGGTGCACAGTGGCTATTGCAAGACGGCTGAGGCTTTTAATGGCTACACAAATCAGCCCTTCGACGAGGACTTGGCCTCCATCAAAACACGTCAAAGTGTGTACAATTTACAAAGTTTACATTTTAATGATATACTCTTGGAAAAAAAATTGTAACTTTATATTGAAATGTTTCATGTAGAGAATACTCTTACCCGATAGATTATGGTTATATATTCTTGATCAGATGTTGTCCGTTTGTGAATATGTCTCTATGCGAGACAAACTCTTACTTTCAAACATTCCTTACGTCCGTCTGTTTGATGCACGCAATTTATTTTGTTATTCGATCAACATAAACAGCATCAATAGGTTATATCGTCCTTATCATCAATCGAAAGGTTATTTTAACATCGCTTCCCACTGCTTTCAGAGATAATCAAGCTTATACAGACTGGCAAAATGAGCCAGGCCATTGAGAATACACTGCGCTCCTATCCGGGCCTCTTGGAGAACAATAAAAATCTTTGGTTTGCACTAAAGTGCCGCCAATTCATAGAGATGATAAATGGCGCTGATATTGAGGTGAGTTTCTCAATTGTTTCCAGCAAATAAAAAAAAAAAGTTAACGCGTTGTCAATTCATTTACAGCACGCCAATAACAAAGTAACCGCCACCACACAGACCATGCCCACAAATCAAACCTCGGTCATACAGTCGACCAAGGCATTCAAGCACAGCAAATCCGGCGGCTCCGGAACCGGCACCGGCAGCGGCAGCACCAACAACCAGCCACAAAACAACACTGCGAACTCAGCTGTGATAAAACCAGGCGATAAAACAGATCCCAAAATGTTTGTACCACAAATAGAACTATATCATTTCGTTGAATCCTAAATTCTTGTCGCATTTGCAGCATGATCATTGATGACAACTCCAACAAGTGTCCGGAGCACGATTCAAATAGCATGGACGTGGAAATGGAACCTTGCAACAGTCACTCCAATGGTGCGTTTCAGTTTTTAGAACAATTATGCTTACATTCTAAAACGCGCTCAGTATGAATTCCTTAGAATGAGGCGAATATTTACCTATGTTATAACTCGAAATCTTAGAAATCCACTCAGGTTTGATTTAAAACTGATTAGGAATGCGGTTTGAAAAGAGTTCAAGTATGATAGATATAGATTATTATGGTATAGTTATCAAGCACTCAAGCAATGTTCAAACGTAATCTAAAGTTACTTTGTAATTTGAGGTTTGAAACTGCTTCGAGAATAGCTTAAATATTATACTATCTATAAGAAAAAACACTTAATTATCAAATGGTTCACAAAATCGTTTTTGTGCGTTGGAAAACTCTTGAAGAATTAAGGCAGACATGGTTTGAGCATATGTCATATTTTTATACAACTAAGATATTTTAAATAATTAAGGCATGAGTTTTAAACTGATTTAAGGCAGATTCAAGTTCGATGCGAAACTGTTGTAAAAGAAGAAGAAACTATATATTCAAGAAGACGTGGCACACAAAAAAACTTAGTCAAATGTGGTTCAAGAATTCAAGAAGAAGCTGCCATAGTCGAAAATGAATTATTATGCCTAAATTTAATTCAAGAAAAACTGGAAAAAATATGGTTCGGGATTTGTTATGCATGCTATATTTTCAAGAAGACTCGGCGCTGTTCAAGAATTACGTGTTCAAGAAGAAGACCCGGTTCGGTCGCAAAACTTAGTCAAGAATTTTTATATACCTACTATATATTAAAATATGCAAGAAGACGAACTTATATAAATTTTTGACGGGTAAGAAGAGCTCAAGTTGTAATTTAGCAAAAAGTAGAACGAAGATATCGTGAGTTTAATAGCGTTAATCTAGTAATTATTGAAAAGGAAACATATTGAAATGTATATTCATACACTATATATGCAATTATTCAGGCGATTCCTGTTCTAATGGCAATGCCAGCGTAGCACGTAACTCTCTAGATGCCATCGATGAGGAAATGGGTATGGGAACAGCTGCAAAGCCGAAGCCTATAAACAATTTATATAATTTCTATCATTTTTACAGATGTGGACGTGTCGCCCTCATCGCGCAATTATGGACGTGTCATTGAGAAGATCTTAGAATTCGGCAAGGAATTGTCCAGCATGGGCCAGCAGCTAGAGAAGGAGAACCTCATGACTGAAGAGGAGCGTCAAATGTTGGAGGTGCCTCGCAATAAATATAAACTTACCATATGTGATTATTTAAATTTATATTATCTGTAAACAGGATGCATTTAGCTTGATTGCCTACTCAAATCCTTGGTCCAGTCCCTTGGGCTGGCTACTGTGTCCCTCGCGACGTGAGAACGTTTCCACCACGCTCAACTCAGCCATATTAGGTAGGATTGGAGTATTTGCTATCCAACTTTTACTATATACTTTTTTCTACAATCCACAGAGTCGCTCAATTTTGAGCGCCGGCCACCGCTCGAGTATTTGGTGGCGCATGCGGCGGAGCTATTGAAGATAATTGGACAGCATTCGCTGGGCGAGGATGCTTTCATTACCATCGACGATGTGTTCCCGCAAAATTGACCCAGTTCGCCGACGCTGCTGAAGATGTTCGAGACCACGCTGACTCTGCCGCGCACCAGCGTGCTAACCGAACCGCTGGGCAGCGTACCCTCCACATCGACGGCTGCCGTGCAAACCACCAAACGGCGGCGTCGTCGGCGCAACAAGCGTCGCCGCAAATCGTCCATATCGAGCAGCGAGGCGAACTCAAATAGAACCTACGATCCCGTCTTGACTGCCACCAGTATACGCGGCGGCAATTCAGGCACAGCACGTCGTGGTCGACATAGGGGCGTCGGTTCCGCATCATCAGCAACGGCAGCAGCTGCGGCGGCGGCAGCAGCAGCAACAGCATCAGCAACGGCAACAGCAACGGCAACAGCAACGGCAACAGCATCCGTATCGGCATCCGCAGCGGCATCAGCAGCTTCATCATCGGCCATGAGCAGCGGCAGCAGCCCGGCGCTATTTGTGGATCCGCACGACTTCTTTGAAACGCTCGACTAGATTAAGATTATAAACGAACTGTAATCTGTAATGTGTAGTAGGTTAATTCTGTTGTTACTTCACATATTTTACACGCGTCAATGCGGCTATTTAATGCCCTTCTTTTAATGGTTTAAATTTATGATAACTAATGCTGGCGGAATTCTTTGGCGATTGTGTGTGTGTGTTTTGGCCTATTGATTTAGCAAGATTTTAATAACGTTTTACAAAATATTTTTATAAAATTAGCCTTTCGGTTGTAAGTCTAAAGCAAACAGTTTGTGTAATATTATTCTTATGTATAATTCAACAATATAGTTGCCGTGCTGCGCCACGCTCCCCTCTGAAACTAACTGGCAAACATGATTTTGCGTGCGTATTGTTTATTGTTTTAATTACTGAAGCGCAATGCTGCTAACGAGCGATAACACCAAAATAGTTTCTTAAATACCAACGCAACTCTTTAGCATATTTAAAAGCTGTACGTTCATTTAACTTTAAACTAGAGTTTACAACAATTTAATCGCTTAAATCAAATGCAATCCGAAAAAAAATATATAGCTAACTGAAACATTGTGAACAATTCAAATAAACTAAAATTCATTATACTTAATACGAGATGTGAACACTACCGGATCTGAGCCCCAGTTTATATTTGGGTGCAAAAAATTTAAAAACAAATTTCGATGAATTTTTCATAAGAGCAAAAGTTTTAAGTGTAATATTTCGCTGTAGTAGCAACTAAAACTTAATCGATAAGTATATACAACTGACATCGTTTAAATATACATATACGTATGCATATATACATGTAAACATATGTGTATTTCAAGAAAACTTAAAACAAGTGCATTTTTACTCCGCGTTAACATTGCAACAGCTGTTAAAGTTAACAGGGCTCAAAACTGTTAACTTAAGATACTTTAATATTGGTTATAGCACAGAAATCACAATAATAACAAGCACACGTATTATCTAACATGCAATTTTTATTATTGTATAATACTACAATCTACAAATCCGGCTGCCTAATGCGCTGCACACGTTCCGTATTCTTGACATGCTGCTTCAACAATTTCATAATATCCGTATCATATTCGGGCGGCGTGGGCTTTGTTTCTGTTGCCCAATAATAGATATCCCAATCGTTGCTAACCCCATTGATGAGCTTATCGTACAGCGCGGTTTCATCCTCGTCGAAATCCTTCAGATACTTAGCCACAAAGGTGCTCAGCAGCAGATCATTTTCCAACATGCCGCGTTTGCGCGACTGATACAAAAGCCTGGAAAATGGTGTGCGATAAATAATTAATTTTTTAATTTTTATTTTATTGTGTACCCACCGCTGCTTGCGTGTCGCGAGCGGCTCGTCGGGTCGTATTGGATACTCCGGCACCGGCAAACCTTCCGGATCCTCGTAGTCAATCACCTCGGGGGGCGTTGAGTACTCGCTTTTGTCGAGACCATTTGGTTTGCTGCTCAGACAGCGTTTGGGTGTGGCCAACGGCAGCAGCAGACGGCGCGCAGCTGTGGAGCACTAAGGCAGCAATTTAGTAAAGCCTTTAAGACTAGTTAAGCTAAATACTTGCCAAAAGTTGACGCAACATTTTATTTATCTGTCCACAGTTACAAAGCACGAAATTATAAACAGCTGTTCGAAGTCAGGGCTGTAAAAATGTATGAAACTGTTAAGAAATAACAGCGATCTAACAGCGTGACCAACTTTAACATTGCCAAAATGTTATAAGCAGCTGGCATTCAATTATTAGCTAAGAACTCTGCTTTACGTTAGTAAACGCAATTAGATGTACAAATTTAACGACAGTAGCTTATTTTAGTCATGCATGAAAAAACTGCGCACTGTTGCTCGCATTTGAATTCAACTGTGCGCAAACGACAATCGTTGCAAGCTGCACACTTTACAGTCTGTTAAACTCAGAGCGTTGCCACATACAGTACGCCAAATGTAAACAAAGTGCATGGACCTGATGGTCTGGCAATGCCAGAATCAGTTTGAAAGAGACAGCGAGAGGCAGCAAAAGTGTGTTACAAGTTTTTGCACACCCGAAATATTCCAATTAAATTAGAATTAATGCAAATTTAAAACAAAGTGCAAGTGCTAAACATTGTGCAACGGGTAATGGTGAAGATAATGTGTTGCCAAATGTGCAAAAGCAATCAAAGAAAATAGAACCTGAAAAGCTAACAAGCGACGGGCGAAGAAGAGGGTGGCCTCTGTGCTGCGCGCTGCGCTGCGCTGCTCTGCTCTGCTCTGCTCTGCTCAGCTCGTGTGTGCAAGTGTTGTGTGTATACGCTGGCGCTGGAAACTAGGCGGTGGTAAAATGTAAAGCCGAAAAAAAAACGAAACGAAGAAAATTGCGCTCACGCTGCCCGCCCTGGCGGTGGGTGGGAGAATGTGTATATGTGTGTGTGTGTGTGCAGAGTGCGTGTGCGTGAGAGTGCGAGCGTGAGCAAGTGAGCAGCGCGGCATGAAACTACTAAATGGAAATTTATACAAGCGCCCCAAACACCACCCAAGCAACCACCCAGCCGAACAACTAAAACCTAAACGCGACGCACCCACGCAAAAGCCGCATAAAAAACTAAACGTTTCTAAAAGTTACACAAATCGCAGCATCAATGGAAATCGAAACGGCGACTGGCAGATCGTCTCCAGTCTCCAGTGTGACCACGCGCCGTCTTAGCCGGCACAACGACCCGTTTAACACGTCTATTGCGTCTACGCCCACGCCTTCCACACAAACACACACACACACATATATATAAAGAAAAACGCAGGACCTGGCCACACCATGCACAATATTTCCCCAAAAAAAAACACTACAGATAAATTGCCAAAAAGGCGTACATTTTTTCCTCTTGCATTCTTTTAGTCATTTTCGATAGCATTTTCTGATTAGATAAATGGAATTGATGAATATGTGTGTTATATTACATATTTTCCATTCAAGCCATATGTAAATTGGCTAGAGCAGTGCCTGCTGCTGCTGCTTGCTCTTGTTGTTGTTTTTTGTCGCTGATAACAAAATACAGCAAGAACAACAACAACAACAAAAGCGCAGTTCAATTATAGCAGCGCGCGCCCTATTGGACGGCAAGACAGTGGCGGCCATAAAATTAGGTGCACTTGTCAAGTAGGCAACACTGTTATCTCAATGCCGGTGCGTGCCTGCGTCTGCGTATGTGAGCGAGCGTGTGTGTGTGCGTGTGTGTGTGTCTGACTCATTGCTCATTGAGTTGTTGTTGTTGTTGCTGTCACTTCCCGTGTCAGAACGGCTGAACGGTCAGTTGTTATTGTTTATGCATAAAAATCCAATTGGATGCTGCGCGCTCGGCTGCCATTTCCCTAGACAAAAAAAAAAAAAAAATAAAAGAATATTACATACATATACAAAAAAAATAACCACATATTCCATTATATTTCAGTGTGTATATTGTAATTTTAAGCATTTTGTAAATAAGATAAAAGTATAATCAATCAAATCAAATCAAAACATCAATAACTAAAAAGCAGCCACCTAAAGAAAATTCCCCTAAACTTTAACTGACAAGTGCTGCCAAAGCCACAAAAAAACAAAAAAAAAACAAAGTCAACAAAATGGGCTGCACTACATCGGCTGAAGAGCGCGCTGCTATACAACGTTCCAAACAAATCGAGAAGAACCTGAAAGAGGATGGCATCCAAGCGGCAAAGGACATTAAACTTTTGCTACTCGGTAAGTGCAATTTACAACAATTTATAACAATAACAAAATGCAATCATATTTTTTTTGTATTTTTTTTCATCTGTTTGTTTATGCACACACTCAGAACTTTCGCTCAGGAAGTCGCTGTGCGTTCCCCTTTCTCAAAAAGAAAACAATATCATCTTTTGTGTACCTACATAAATGGAATTTCTTTATCAGTTGCGAGTCGCAAAGAGCACTTGAGTTCTTTAAAGTTGTTTTCCTTTTACATTTCTTTTTTCGATAGAGCAACTGCATACAGGCTTAATTATTTTAGGCCCAGCACAGTGGTGTGTATTGCAGGTTTTATGGCTCTCCATTAGGAAATGTTTGTAAAAAAAAAAATTAAATGGGATAAGGTGGAGACGGTATGTGAAATGATAATTATTTAATTGTTTTACTTTGCTGAAATATTTGGTAAAGTTTTCCATTGAATCGATGAGGTGAATATACATATGAAACCACGTTCAAGTTCGTCTTCAAAGATTTTATTTTGGTATTTAAAACTTAATACAAGAAAAAAGTTCAAATTATTGCCTTAAACTTTATATAATAAAGTTTTACTGAAGTCAGTTTCTTACAAGTTTTTCAAAATCAAACAACAAGAAAAATCAATTCCTAATTTATTGTTCTGTACTCAATTTGTGTAAGCACATGGCGAGATATTTTGGCAAAACTTGCCACCAAGAAGAGAGTGAAAAGAGGAAAAAACGTAACTCAAGGCTGATGCATCATCCAGTGGCATGATAATTTATTCTTAGCGTGTGTTGTGGCCAAGGCAACAAAAGGCGACCGAAAAACTAACAATTGGGTCAAATGCGATGCTTGCATGTCATCCGTTGTCCGGCTCTCGTTTTCGTTCTGCCACTCATTCTCATCCCCATTTCCATTTCCATTCTCGTTCTGCTTCTTCTTCGTCTTGTTCTTGTTCTGGCCAAATTCGAGTACTTATGCTTGCGACTTTATACTAATGACAACTGACAAATCGTCGGGCATGCGGTGCAACGCATTTTAAAGTGCACTCAGACCACGGTGCAACTGTTGCGGCTGCTCTCGAGTGTCTCTGTGTGTCTCTGTCTGTCTCTGTGTCTGTGTGTGCAACAGCTATGTGCAACAGAGGCGACGCCACGCCAAGATGCGTCAGGCTCAAGTGCGCCCCTTCGCGCTAACCTTCTACTACACTCAGAGAAAATTTTGTTGTAAATTATAGATAGAGATTTTTTAACATTTTGTTATTTAAATTTCTTCAATATTTTAACTTGATTTAGAAATAAACTGTAACAAAAATAGTCAAAGAAAATTTTGAATTAAGTACAATATACTTTTTAGGAGAATTTGCTTGACTTACAAAAACAAATAAAGAGAAAAATAAGCTTGGATTAAGTCAAAAAATTTGTATATAAAGCATTTTCTAACTTAACTATATTAAATACTTGTATTTAGAGACTGCTGTAAACAAAGTTCAGCAAATAGGAATTTTGTTCTAATTTTCGTCACTTTCACACAAGAACTCGCCTTTTTCGCTGAGTGTAGCCAGTGGCGCGCCTGCATCCGCCAAAACGGCACTTGGCATTCAAGCGTTTGCACGTGTAGCTTTACCTGTCGATTGACACGAACCACAAGCCACGCGCCATGGCATGGGTAGAGGGCGGGTGGGCGGAGGATAGAGGGTAGAGGGGCGACTCTTGTAAACGGACAACTTACTCGGCTGGCAGTTGAGCACTTAAGCAGCTCGCGCCACTGACATTGACATTGGTGCCGTCCGTTAATCCCATTTAGCCAAATGCCACGCGACAGATCCTGGACAAAAGGCAATAAAAGAGAAAAAGATATGCGAGAGATGTAAACTAACTCGGAATGCCCGGTAATTGAAACTTAATAAAAGTGTAAAAAGCTAACGAAGAATGCTTGGAAATTGACACTTAAAAAAAAAGGGCATTTTTATTTGTTTGAACTTTTAATACGTTATCAAAAATCCCTTAGAATTCGTTTACTTTAAAATGAGTTATCGGAAATTTGATCTAACAACGTGCATCTGGAAGTTTTTGGAATATTTTTAAAATTTTAAATTAGGTATGTTAACGGAACAAACAATAAAAAGAGGAGGCATCTTCGGTGAGCAAAAGCTTGAATACCCTATCTGATTTGTGATATATTTCCAGATGTGACATTTTAACGATGCAAAGTTGTATCAAGAGAGTTCTTAAACTAAGGGATTAGTTGGCATAGAAACATATGAAGGGAAAGTCAGGGCGAAGGACATGACCCCATAGACTCGTCCGGCAATGCAAATCAAGAAGATATATGATATATAGTAATATTGAATGATATATAATACAATATATATTGAGGATATATACTCTTAACCGCGGCATATTTTGTGAATGGAAATATCTGCTTCAAAGGGTTATTTTTCTTCTGCATTAGTGGAAGAGATAGAATTCTTGGGAACTTTTCCTTTAAAGCGCTATATTGTTTATGCCAGGGTGTTAAAAAGAATACAATTGAAATGCTGTGCTGAAATGTGTCACAGTTTCGGAACAACTTCAGATTTCGATTAATAAGTTGATTCTAGGAAAAAGCAGAGGTATTTTATCATTAGTACTTATATTCTCATCTATAGAATCACAAGCTAATCCCTCAAAATCTTGTATTATGTTTGGAATTTGAAGGGTTTTTTCAAATCTGCATGACAAATTTACCTACTGCAGCTATTATAGTTCCCCTCTCTCTTTCTCTCTGCCTATCCCTCCCTCTCTCTCTCTTTCTCTCTCTGTTGGAATAATGACTACAGGTACCTGGCAATTGCATCTGGGCCAATATGGTTCATGTTGTGGCGCTCTCTTTGTTGTTATTGTTGTTGCTGCTTTTGTCGGTTGCACTTTGGGCCAGAGACGAATGGCAGGCCGGAAGCATCAAATGGCGGCAGGAAGCAGAGCAACAAACAATGAACGACAACAGGCGACAACACGACGTCGCTTGTAACTGTTGCAAGCTGAATGTACATGAGCTCCGCCCTGCTCCGACCTGCTGTGCCCTGCTGTGCCCTGCCCTCTCCTGGGTGTGGTTGCTTTTTCGGTCTGTGGACAAAACATCGATATACAAGTGCCAACTGGTCCTTGCCTGCCCCTCCCCTCCCTCCCCCTTGGCCTTTCTCGTGGCGAGTGCCCTGCTCCAACGGATGCTTAAACACTTTAACATAATTTTGCAGCCAAAAGCGGCTATTGAGGAAACATTTGCCGCTTGTGTTTTATGGCCCAAACTGCAGCAGCTAAGTGAAATGTGGCCAAAGACTGACAGAGAGGGAGAGGGGGAGAGGGAGAGAGAATGAGATAGTGAGTTAGCGATAATAAACACTTTTAAAACGAGCGAAAACTCAAGAACGTGATTTGTTAACTGAAATGCCAAATTCTGTAGAACAATTCGAATTTTTAGATATCAGTTATAGTTATGTATGTGCAAAACGAGCAGTCCCCATGCTGTGTAATAGTGCTGGACTAGCAGATATCCTATAATTTGTGAGGAGTTATCAACTAACTGGAAGATAAACTAGACTCTGATTAATGCTTCTTTACAAAAATATTCAAAATTGAGAAGGCAGTTTGATGACACAACAAATTTGTGTAAAAACCAAAGGTCAATGTGAAAAAGCTACAATGTGTATATTTTAAATTCAACTGCAAATTTTGCTGTATTCAATTATTTTTTACGTCGTCAAATATTTGTAAATATTAAATACTAAAACTATGCCTCTATAAATGCGTTTTTGTTCAATTAGTTTGTTCAAAAAGTAAAATATTCAGAATCTGTGTGCACTCTTCGAGATTCCACATGCCAAACATACTATCTATAGCGCCAAGATATGCTCGAAAACAGAAATTCGATATTGTTTCTAATTGATTTCATGGAAACGTGATAAACTATCGATGCTTGAAGGGAAACTCGTACTGCACGCGCACTAGTATAACCTACATTCATACAAACGAACAGACAAACAGACAGACTAACGGACAGACAGACAGACATGCCTAGATCAACTATGCTATTGACCAAGACCTACTGACTAAGAATATATATATAAGAATATATATATATACTTCTCTTCTGCCTGTTACATTTACACAAAACCTTTTTACACATTTTCAATAGATTCTAAGTATAAAAATAAAGAACAAAGAACATAATTTATAGTAAAAACTTAAGAATTTCTACGGCAAATTTTAACTTGCATTTTTTATATGCTTTTTTTAATAATTTAATGATATCTTTTCTTAAGACATCCATTAGCGAAACTTTACGTTTTTCTTTAGAAAACTGAATTTTCTTTTTGGAAGAAATCGCTCTTCAAACTTCAAAGCTTTTCTGCTTAAAAAGTGGTTAGCTCACTTGTTACCATGTTTTCAATGGCTTTAAGCACAAAGCAAACATTGTTAAATAAAAAAAAAAAAAAAAATAATGTCTAAATTGATTCGCAATTTTCAGAAAAATGTGCAGCATTCAATTTCTTGTTAGTGAAAAGAACTTGAAATTGATTTTCCAGCTAAAAAATATTTGTTCTTTGCCGAATGCACTTAACTAGAATAAACGAAAGAGATTGCATTTGTTAACCCCCTTTTACTGGCTTCTGCCTCCCCCCCCCCCCCCCCCCCTACATTTGGCGTGGCTTGTGCAAATAAACAAAAGATTCGTTAAATAAACTATGGAGAATATGCCAAATATAACACAAATCGAATTTAATTGACTCGAGTCAAATGTCGCACAAGAGTGCCAAAGGGTACCCCCCCCCCCCCCCTCCACCCCATTTACAAGTTCGAGAGAGAGAGAGAGGGAGAGAGATAGAGTGTGCAACTCTTTCCCCTGCCACTTTTCATCCCAGCTTGTTGTCATTTAAAAGAGTTCGCGTGTTAATAAAAATGAACATAGTTAGATGGAAGCAGACAATTTGTTTGTCGTTGTCATTGGCTGCGGTTGTCCCCCCCCCTCAACCCCCCTTCCTCCCTCGTCAGGGGGCTGTGCCCCTGGCCTAACCCAATTCATTCAATAATTTCATTTGCCAGTCGTTCACTGTTTTCACTTTTTGCCACTGTCCGCTCGCGACTGATGGATGATTCAATTGAATTTGTTGTTTTGCGTAGCCCCTACAGTACCCCCCCCCCCCCCTCCCCCTCTTCTCCTTCTACCCCTTGACAGCTGCCCTGTTAAACCAGGGCAGCCAATTCGACTGTGTCCGTCGCTTTGGCACGCAATTTGACCGTGCTGCCATGGAATGCAATTACCTTACGGTCTCTGACAACGACGTCAATTATCGCCGCATTTAACGTGGGGTCACCTACTTTGTGGGCGGCAGGTGGAGGTGGGCGTGGGCTGGTGATGGTTGCAACTGTTCTTCTTGGAAATCTCGGCTCGGGCTCGAGCTATCACTTACCATTGTGCAATTGCACTTATAATCAGGGGCAGATTCTAATTAAAACTAAAATTGAAGGTTAACTGCAACGTAACTAGTTGGAGTAACGTACGAAAATATTAATTTCCGATTTTCATGGCTAAAAAGGATCGTATTCCAATTGAAGGTCAATGTGGAAAAACTGCAATGCGTAATTGATTTTAAATTTTCTTTAATTTAATTTTTTTTGAGGCTTGAAAATAAGGTAAAATAAGCACCTGCACCTTATTAAAATTGAACAAATTGCAGAAATATAACTTATTAAATATTATTAATTAATATCAATTGAAATTGATTGATTGATTATTTTTGATTGAATGATTGAACTGAGAAATACGATAAGAAAAATTTGTAAAAGACGGAATCGGGAAACCTTTTAGACTCAAGAACCAGGGTCTAAGAGTGGAGACTGCATTCAAATAGATTATAGATCTTTTTTTTTAACTATAAAATATATCAAAAAAGAAGATAAACATTTAAGATTATGATTTTCATATTATAATACCATACTATAACGAATTATGTAGGAATACGGTAAGAAACTTTGTAAGAGTCGGAATCGCGAAACTCTAAGACTTAAGAACCAGAGTCCAAGAATGGAGACTGCATTCGAAAACTTAAAATATATCATTTTTAACTATAAAAGATATCAAAAGAATAGATAAACAAATTATTTATCTTCTAATTAGAACCAAAAATTAATTCAGTTGCGAAAATAATTTCTTTATTTACTTTTTGTTATAAATAATTGAATCATTTCCAAAGGAAAACCTTTCAAGCAAACTCTGCTAAGTCAAAAACCTGAACCAACTAACACGACAATTGTGAACTCTCGAATCTCAGGCAAACCAAACCAAAATTGAACTTGGGCAGTTTCCATATGGCAAGTTTTTCTAACTAATAGCCAATAAAAAACTATTAACTCGCCCATTGACATTCTTGGGCTGATATTTAGCTGAACTATGGGCACCATTTGGCATGGTAATCGATTGCAGGCTGTAATTGCCCTTCGAGCCTTGCGTTTTTATGAGCCATGCAATAAGATTAATTGATTTATATGGTGTAGTTGATTATTGAGTGTGCTCGCCTGGTTTTACCTGGGCATTGATTTGTTTTTTTTTTTGTTTTGTTTTTGTGGGGCGAGGGAGTACCGCAATGAAATACGATATGGCTCTAATTGAACGGCACTCGAAACGCAAAAGCTTTTGGTCAATTAACGCTGCCAGCTGAACATTCAATCAAACCGCCAATGACAATGACTGAACACTACATATGTATATTCTGCAGCCATCAATTAGCCTCAATTTTTCCAATTCTTTGCTTCTTTTTTTTATCTAATCTGCCGCCGGCGGCAGTCAATGCGGCTGTTCTTCTTCTTGCTGTTGTTGTTGTTGTTGTGGTATCGTTTTCCGGTCAAAATACTCGTCCTGTCGGCTGTCAACGTTCGACATTCTCCGCACTCGCTGCTTTTAGGCCGGATGCTAGCTGGGGCAGCTAGCGGGCCCAATGGCTGCCTAATTGTCAGCCGTTTAGAAGCTAAGCTGCCTAAAACTGGCTTTAAAATAGCATGCCTGCCTCTGTGTGTGCGTGCGTGCGTGTGTGTGTGTGTGTGTTTCGCGTGGGCCACACTCTTTGCTGTTGTTGTCCTTGTTTGGTCGCACTCGCTGCTCGACACTCGCTGCCCGCATTGACTAAACCAATTGCAGAAGGCGCGCTCGCTTATACACATGTATATGCTCTGCCCCTCTCTCTCTCACCCACTCACGCTCTTGCCCTCTGCGCAGCGCACTCTCTCGCCTTTGTGCTTTTTCGAACATTCCAGCCTGTCAGCCACTCACAAGCTCCTTGCCATGCGCGCGCTTTGTGCTTTCGCATCCCACTCTCCCACACGCGCGCCGCAAAGCTCTGCCAGTCCATTCACTAATGTGTATGCGTATATAAAGCTTTAACTTCGTGTGAGTGTGCGTGTGCGTGCGAGTGCGAGTGTGAGCGGGAGAGCGCGCGTTGGTGAGTACGTGCAGGCGCGTTTAGGGCGGCTCCATTTGCCAGTTCAGTCGTTCAGTCCAGCGAGTCCAGCGCCAGCTCCAGCCAACTCAGTCAGTTGGTTAGTTTAGGAGCGAAGCGAATCGTCCAAAAGCACAAAAAAAAGGCAAAAAGAAAAAGAAATTCACAACGGACGCGAATTTTCACACCGTGTAAAATTCAAAGTCAAAAATAAAATAAAATAGAAATAAAGTAAAAAAAAAAAAATTAAATTAATATTTGTGAAAATCTTTAAAAGAAACCTATAAAATATTAATCGTTCAACAACAATTGAATTTTTGCGCGCCCATTAGATATGTACAGACGCGACAAGTGCTCGATAATAGCTCGTTAATTGCACGCGAAAATTAAAGAAAATCTTTAGCTGTTTCGCCTGAATTTTTCTTGAATTTTTACGCGCATGAATCATAATTTTGTTGCTGCATGCTGTGCTGGAAGCGTGCAACAACAATAAACAAAAGAAAAGAGCAACAAAAAAAAAACAATCAGAAGGCAAAGAAAATTTCAATTTTCCATGCTTTTCACGAAAAGAAAAACTGTGGCAACAACAATAAGAACAACAGCAAAGTACTCGCATTCGCACTTGCTATTTGCTTTGCGTCAGAATAAGCAACCCCTCTGGCCGCCCAATCAACCCCAACACCTTCCAAACGTTCTGCCCCCCCCCTCAGTCTCTTTAGCCCTCTCTCTCTCTCTCTCGCTCTCGCTTTTAGATCTGCGTGTGAATGTGTTTATGGCCACTTGTAAGACCAGCTAGCGAACTGGGAAAAAACTCTTGGTCATGTCCATGGGCATTTTGCATATAATAATATGCCCCGCCATTCATTTGTCTATCAATATTATTTATGGCCACTCATAATAATCGTCTATGCATATATTTATATATATAAATACAGTATATATATATATGCTTATCCGATATGCAATATCGTTTTGCCTATAAAGCAACTTTCAATGTGTTTCGCTAGCGTGTTTTATTGATTTTTTGTTTTTGGTTTTGGTCACACGCTGCGTATGCGTGTTGTGCGTGTGCCAATGTGTGTGTGTGTGTGTGTGTTTTGTCAAGGCTCTAGTTGCAGGCACAACATGTTTTATGGGTGTATACCACCTGCTACCCCTACCCGCCCCTGGCCTATAACTTGCGAATCTAGCCAAAAATCTTGTATATGCGCTAATTGTATTCTTTTCTATTACAACTTGTGTATTTTTTTCTAGTTTAATTTTTGTTTGTCTAGGAGTCAAAAAGCACAAAACTTGCAAAAGCTTTTCTCGAAAAGTTTAATTTCGAACTCGCTCTCGCTTGGACTTGCACTCTCTCCCACTCGTACTCCCCCTCTCTCTCTCTCTTGTGAGCATTTCGATTTTGCCAGCTGGTTGCAGCTTCGGGTAGGTTGTTGGCAAAAAGCACGCGGCGCGAAGTTTTATCGTTCAAATCGGCGACTCATTTCGTGCAGCATCCGCATGGCAAACGAACGTGTCTCGGTTCTTATCCTGGGATCCTGTCTCCTGTTTGTCAACAAATGCGCATAAATTCAATTGTTGTTCGGTTATGTCACCCGCTGACAAGTGTACGCAAATAAATATTTAATTCCGCTCTCTTTCTCAATCTGCCCCCCGAAATTCGCGCAGTGTTAGCAAGTGTAACAATTCAACATTCTTAATCGCAATTGTAAACAAAAATTGTAAAAAAAAAAAAAAATAGAAAAGACAAAATAAGAAAGAAAACAATTTTCAGCTGAGCAGCTGAGAGTGTGGGCCAGCTAGTTGGTTGGGCTTGTTTATTTGTTTGTTAATTTCCGTTTCACTTCTGCCCCCCCGCGTGTTCGGCCATTGATTTGGCCGATATCAAACGACCTTCAAAACGTTTTGCGTCGAGGCAATACGCACCATGGGCTGCGCACAGTCTGCCGAGGAGCGAGCCGCAGCCGCCAGGAGTCGCCTGATCGAGCGTAATCTCAAAGAGGATGGCATCCAGGCTGCCAAGGAGATTAAGCTGCTGCTCTTGGGTGAGTTCTGCCAGCCCCCCCCCCCCTTCTCGCTCTTTGTTAGGTCTCTGCCCCCGCGTAATTACCATAGCATACTTAGCGGCTGCTCGGCTCTGCATATAAATTAAGAGCTGCCCCTGCCACACATTCAACTGGCATTAACGAGCTGTTGTCCTGCTGCTGCCGCTGCTGCTGCTGCTGCTGCTGCTGCTGCTGCTGCTGCTGGACTTGCCACACGAGTAATTTAACCAAAATTTGTTATTTTATTTATTTATTTTTGCTGATTGTCTGCATTGGCAGCGCAGACACGCAGCTCAGCAAAATTTGCTTGTTATTGCTGTATGTAAATGCCATAAATATAATAATCACAATAACATATTTTCATGCTCAGACAATTTGCTAAAGTTCAAGGTCAACCAACGGGTGTGGGTGTGAATTCTCCTCACTCTCTGTATGCGGGTGGGTGTGCGGGTGTGTGTGTGTGTGTGTGTGCTCATGATGTGCCTGCTTTGCACCGGGAATCGTTGATTGCAAACTGCAATTATATTATGGCCAACTAACTGGAAACGTAATGACTCAAGCATTAGGTCTGCGAGGCACTTAGATACTACATAAAAATAGAATCTTAATGTTATATTGATTTTCTCTACCTCTTCGGGCTCTTGATAGATTTTTAATTATTTAACATGATTTTACATTTGCTGTAAATTAGTTCTAGAGAATTAACTAGACTCAAAATGTGATATGAAAACAAATTATCAGCAGAATTTCTAAGCAAGTTGTCTTTACCGATTCGGTTAAATATATCTGCAAGTCAAATTCAAATGTTAATTCAAGAATATATTTTACATTTACGATGCAATTTTCTATCCGTGCAAAGAAATTCCTCAAATATGATTGCTTACCATAAATGTGATTTACTTGAAATCGTTTCTCTATAAAAATATCTTTATATTTTCTATCTAATTCGGGGTAATCGTTTTGAAGAAATTGCGATTGCAATTGCTCGATAATTTAAATAGAAAGAACAATAAAAGTTATATAAAAGTTAAAATGAGCCAAATTTCTAGAAAATGTAACTTTTCATAACTGCCTCGATTTGATAATGAAAGATGGTTTGCTTATAATTTGGCCTGCGTACACGTTAAATTTGTACTAATTCCTTATTGAATTTGGTTAATGTTACTGGAATTTAAAGCAAAGCTAAGCTATATGTAGTTTAAAGCAATTTTAGCGACGTTTCTCTTAAAAAATGTTATATCAACATAGATTTAAGCTAATAAGTAAAGCTTTAGGACAGAACTGTCGGCCACATATAGAAACTTAAGGTTTATGGGAAAGGGTATTTAGAATATTAATAGAAAGAAACAGATCTAACCTACTGATAATGTTCTATGCAAACGGCTTTTAAAGCTTATTCGTATCATTTTTTCACAAATATTTCACATAGCAAATGTTTACAGGGTATCTGCTGGGCTAGCTTTCAGCTTTGTCCAGCTCTTAGGCAATTTGTGGAGCACACATTCGCACACAAACGAGTAATATTCATAATTTGAAGAAATGGTCTTCTGTTCCACTGCGCTGCTCTCTTTTTCGCTTTGCGTGCTTGTGTGTTTCATTTTTCATTTCCCCCCAATTTTCATTTTTTTTTTTTTTTTGGTTTTTTTTTTTTTGTAGGTGCCTGCAATTTGGCTGATGTTTACATATTTTTTTTCGTATTTCATTTAATTTCCTCTTGCAAATATCAGCGTCCGTCTCGCGAAAGATTTAATTTCTGACAGTTTTGCGTGTTTGTACAAAATGTTAAATTCTGCTCAGCGATTCCATGTGTGTGCGTGTGCGTGTGTGTGTGTGTGTGTGGGTGTGTGTGTGCATGTTTTGTGTTTGCTTTTCTCACACTGGAAAAGTGTTTATTTAAAATAAGTTTGTCTGTATTGTGTGCGCGTATGCGTATTCAAAATCGAGCACAAATTCATAATAATAATAATCAAACAAAAACTAAACTTTTACCTCGACCCCACGACCGCACATCCCGCTCTCACTGAGTGCCTTTCTCTCTCTCTCTCTCTCTGTCTGTCTCTGTCCTGCTTGAGATATTTATGCAATTTACGTAGGCATTAAATTTAAGCACTCACCTTCACTTCCCATACAAACATCTCATTAATTTAACGTGCCTGCAGCCATAAACAACGTCTTCAAGAGTTGAGCTAGATAAACTTTTCGATCCATTTGCTCAACTCCCAAGTTGATTGTTATGGATTCAAAAAAAAAAAGTTCTTCAATAGGTGCATTCACAGAATTGTTGCATATACACATATTTTTAATCGAAAAACATTTCAGAACAATTACATTGCCAGCGCATTGAACTTATTTTTCACAGCAAAACAAAACAAAAACCTCGAAACTAAACAATTTCCATGGCGCGTTGTTAATTTATGGACAGAGTCCAACCTGTGCGCTACGGGTAAAGACCCTTTCGGTTTAGTCAAATCTATATATAGAACTGAACTTAATGGAGCCAACATTTGGAATGTGCTTAAACGGAAATTCCGTTTGATTGTCATAAATAGCGACAGCGCTCAAAGTTCCCGAAAGGGAACTGATATTTGCATTGTATTTTATTTGACTTTTATGGTTTTGGTTAATATCAGAAAAAGCTTTTCATTTTCTATTTGGCCAGATATCATTGAATACACTAAGGCATATGTATATAGTTTCTTAGATGTGGGAAAATAAACTAACACAATTTAATTAATTAGGCTCTTAAAGAATCTTAGACAATAGCACTTAAGACTCGGCGAAAATTAATAAAAAAAAACTTAAACTTAAAAAAATATCGTGGTTGTGCATTTCTTCAAAACTATTTCGCATTTTCTTTTTTATGTTTTCTCCAAGGAACTACACATCTTCTTTAGCGCTATCTTCTGTATAGATATATTTAAAATGGTTTTAAATATATGAATAAAATTATTTTTAAAAATAAATTTCATTTCTAAAATACACTTTGTTTTATTTTTTTTTATAAGCTTATTTGTTTATATCATTTATTAGCAACTTAATCTAGCTGTACGATAAGGGGATTCACTTAGTTAACATTATTTATTTAGTCTTGTACGTTATTTTTATTGTTCGTTTTTAACTCAACTTAAACTTTATCCAAGTACACGGTTTGGGTGATCGTGGGGGGATCCTGTAAAGTCTTCGTCGCTTTCTGCTGCAAATGCCTTCTTGCAGAGAGAAAGAAAGAAAGAAACCTTAAGATACCTTGCTACAGGTTGTGGCCCAGTATTGAAAAAGGCACTAATTTTTTTCCAATGCGATTTTGCTGATTTTCCAAAGATTTGGATTGCATAGCGCGCAACTGAAGCAAAGAGAGCTGTTATATTCAAACATTTCTCCTTGTTTTCTTCAAGTTCATAATTAATTAAACACTTTAAATGTTGATACCTCAATGCCTTCTGTAAATCGAAATTCATATTTATTTCGTGTCCCACATTAAAGCTGATTTCTTTTTAGCCTCTCTTCCAGCATATTTCCATCATTTTTTTATTATTTTAAATTCTTAAAACAGAACAACCTTTAATTAATATGTATTAAAATTCACTTTACAAATCGTTTTACAATTATTATTATACCAAATCAATGTCGAATTTAAGCCCTAAATATTTTCCCAGAATCATGCTAATCAATCTAAGTTGTATGCCAATAAAATTCTAACTTTTATGCCAATTAATTTCCAATTTCACACAAACTAAGCTCCTACTAAATTCCAAATCCGCAGAACAACAAATTACAAAATTCTGCAGAATCTTTAATAAATATAATTCGTGGCAATCATTTTCCAGCTGACTTAAATGCACAGCTTATCAACAAGTGCATGCAAAAGAAAAACAGCCCACTCAATTATGAAAAAAGAGAAAAAACGAAGAGGAAAATTCTGATGAAAAATGAGGGAAAATTGCAGAAAATTGTGCAGAGCGCGTGGAATGAAAGCAGCTAAAATTAGACACGAGCTGCAAACAAGCGTCAGAGGTTCGCGGCAAACGTGGGTAAAAACTAAAACAAGTAAAAAATGTTCGTTAAGCCAACAGAAAACCGTAAGCTAGACTCAACCAGAGCTATTTCGGGGCGTACAGCACCTAAGTTGACCAGAACCACAACCAGAAGCAACGAGCGCTACAATTAATCCTTTGTTTTGTCAGCGCAACTGTTGAGCTGCCCCACAGCCGGCAGGCGAGTCCGAGCGCAGAGCATAAGATGATTGCTCAATGCTAATGGTGATTATGATGACAATGATGATGATAATGATGATCATGATAATGATAATCATTGTGACGTAGTGAGTGTGTGTGTGTGTGTTGCGTGTGCTAAAGGCCACTAAGCTCTACTTGTATAATACAAAGCGCACACATTTAGAGCTCAACAACTACGAAATATGCACTTGTAATCTGTGTATAAATATTTATAACCCCCTCTCGCCACCCTCGCCCACTCCCCCACCACCATCCCCTCGCCCCTCACCAGCAAGCCACTTGCCCTGCCCTGAATGCCGGTTCTGCGTCACTGCACATAATCAGACGCCTTCTGTATTTTGCACTTTGCATCTTTGCCACACAGACTTGAGGCGATTTGCCATGGCAAAAAAAAAATATGCTCTTCAAACTATTTTGTTTGGGTATATTGATTTTGTGGGGGAATATGTAATTATTTTATTATTATTTTTCATAAATATAGATTTATACAAAATGAGATTAAACAGTTTATCAAACCATCTGCTTTTTTAAAGTTTTCAAGTTGTAAAGCTATTTTGATAAAAATATAAAGTATGTGCAGATAGCTTCTATGCCTTACGGGAGAATTGGTCTGACTTTAAGCCAGATTAAGCTTTTGTATAAAATTTCATGAGAATTTCGACCACACACTGCAATTGATTTATCTATTGTCTTATCTATTAGCTTTTGTTAGCCAAATTACTCTTGCCTCAATTCTTCTGCACAAGTGCAAGCAATTTTGTTGAACTAAGTTTCTTCTACTTACAAGTTTTGCTATAATTTGTCTATCCGACTTAGTTATGTATATAATATATATTTTCAATTTTCAATTACATAAATACTAAATAGTTTTTTTTAGTTTTTTTGATTATGCCTTCTTTAAGTCCATTTTTTCTGAACAGCAAATTAATCTGACAAAAGAAAAAATCACTCAAAATTTGAGCTTAATAGAAAGCTTAAAAAATTGATGAGTAAACAAAATAATATACATATACAACATATATTTTTTACACGACAAATAACATTCCTAGACATTTTCAAGATCAGCTTATTATAAAACAAGGGTATTTATAGCACGAATATAAACAAATTTTTAATAATTTGCTAGTGTCGTATCTTTCTAACATGTGTATCTTATCTTGTATCTTTCTTATTTGCAGGCGCCGGTGAATCGGGCAAAAGCACAATAGTCAAACAAATGAAAATCATTCACGAGAGCGGGTTCACTGCGGAGGACTTTAAACAATATCGACCGGTTGTTTACAGCAACACAATACAATCATTAGTTGCAATATTGCGAGCCATGCCAACTCTTAGTATTCAGTATAGCAATAACGAGCGGGAGGTGAGTGAACCAACATAAATGAAGCCATTTACTTGAATCTCTAACGTTGCATCTTTTGTTCAAATGATTTCTTATTTTTTTTGTTTGCAGAGCGATGCGAAAATGGTGTTCGATGTGTGCCAACGCATGCACGATACCGAACCCTTCTCAGAGGAGCTGCTGGCCGCCATGAAGCGGCTCTGGCTTGATGCCGGCGTCCAGGAATGCTTCTCGCGCAGCAACGAATATCAATTGAATGATTCCGCTAAATAGTGAGTATCCATTTTTGAATAGATTATTGTGAATATCTATATGTGTAAATGTAAACCAAGCCAACATCCTCATTCTCTAACTTTAATCTGACTACGGATACGGATTTGTGAGTTTCAAAATGTCTTTTCCTCTGGTAAAAGAATTTCAATGGAATTTTTATCAAAACAGTTTCAATTGCAGTGGTTAGCTGCAACACTCTAGTCGTTTATTCTCTTCAATTCTGTTTTGTCAGGCATTCGTAAACGTTTCTATTGCCTTGCATTCAAAATCTGTTAATGCATTCACACCTTTACTCTGACCTGTTAAGCTGTATAGCCTGTACATATTATACATATACGCTCTCGCTGCTTCTGAATTCTTCTTTCTACAGCATTCGTAAACGTTTTGCGTGCGCGTAGAGGCCTTATTATACATTTTTATTAGTGTCTTTTTCACAAGATAATCGCGTTTGATTTCTCCTGAGTTTCTTTTGTGTGTGTTAAGCACAAACTTATTAACTGAATTGAATAATATTTATTGCTTCAAAGAAACGAAAGAAAATGTTGTCAAAGTAAATTTGACATTGCTCATGACCTTGAACTTATTATACTTGCCCAAATGGGCAGCTTCAATCAATCTTGAATTCATCATAAGACTAAAACCATATATATATGCATTATCCAGCATAGATATCGCACATCAGACACATAATCCCAGTGAATAATCGTTTCCAAGACAATTTCTCTTTTCGCTGTGCTGTCTGTGTTCCATTTCCATTGCATTCCGCTCATGTTTATATGCATGATTAATGGATAAAAAGTGTTGCATACTTTTTGGCTCTTTATTGGCTACGACTTTTGGTTGCGTACAGTAAAACTAAATTGATGACTAACACGAATACATAAATATATACAGGCGCTTAGCTGCTGTCCAAGCTGAAAGATACACAGTTGCAGATACATTTGTATCTCAAGCCCATTTGCTTAATTAGGAAAAAGAAAAACGCGTGACAGTTAAACCAAATGAAAAACAAACAGCAGCAAAAAGTAATGCGTTCCGCTAAAAATATCACACAGCCGCCGTGTTGTGTGCCACAGTATTTTGTGGCAGATGTGGCAGCTGTGGCAGCTGCAAATCCTCAACGCCCCGTCATGCTACTCGTCGCGCGGTGTCAGTTTGAAATTTAACGGAGATTGCGGTATGTACGTGGAGTTGACGCGATAAATGAATTCGTCGGAATCATAGGAAACACGGTATTTGCGAAAAATCTGCAATAACGAGAGATAATTAAAATGTGCTCCTCATCCCGACTCAATCTCGTCCCGCCTCTCATCCTCACCTTGGCCAGCAGCGTGTGCAGCTCGATTTCGGCAAAGCGTCGACCCACGCACATGCGACGCCCGTAGCCAAAGGGCAGGCTTACAAACGGATGTATCTTCTGGCCGGCATGCGGGCAGCCTTCAGCTGAAATGCAACAACAACAAAAATAGCGTTAAAACTAACCAGCACAACTCCCCTCCCCCCCTTTCACTCACCTGCGCCCTGTTTGAGCCAACGTTCGGGCAGAAATCGTTTCGGCTCGGGGAAATATGTTGGATCATTCGAGACAACCAGATGTGGGAAGATGACGTGCGTCTGCATTGCATGTTGGGGACCAAAAAGGTTATGTATTAACAATCAGTTATCGTTACGGCCACGCCCACTTACGCCCTTCGGCACATGGTAGCCGTTAATGACTGCATCCGCCTGCAAGTTGCGTCCATTTGCAATGACAACCGGTTTCATGCTGCAAATATATACGTGCACATATATATATATATATATATATATATACATATAAATCGGATATTTATTTAATCTGCGTGGGTTGAGCTGTTGCACCTACCGCAGCGTCTCCTTGACGCAGGCCCGCATATAGGGCATCTGCTCAAGGACGTGCTGATTGATTTGCGCATCGCACGTTGGAAACACACGTTTCAGCTCTTCGAACAAACGCTGCTGCTTATCCGGATTCTTGGCCAATTGATAAATGGTCGACGAGGCCGCCACCGATGTCTGCAAGTGAAACAGGGGGACAGTTGGGCGCATTAGGGCGTTGCCGATATATATATATAGTATATATGGTATATTTCACTGTCTGCCCGTTAATTACCTAATGAGCTTTATTTATAGCCTGGTATTATACAAATAATGATTGTGTCATTCGATTATCTAGCATAGATTACGCTGGTATATACTTATATACATAGTCAGATATCAATGCTGTCATTACTTATAATGCATATGAAACAAGGCTTTAAGTGGAAAAAAAACTATCCTATCTATTGATAACTCATGATATAGAAAAACCTTTTAAAGTGATATGTTAAATATGTTGTACATATAAGGGAAATATAAACAAAAATCAGTTTTCGAATTTTAATATTTCAAGTATATGCAGCACAATATATATATCTCTCTGATTTTATGCTTATTTATTTTTTTATACGTTATATTTATTTTATACGCTATACATATCTATTTATTTACTATTCTTTTTGTATACGTTATACTTATTTATTGATTTATTTATATTGTTGTTAATCTATAGAAAAACGATCAAAAAATTACGTCGAATTAATCAAGAATACTTATGCTTTATGGGGTTGAGTTTGTCCATTTCATCTAAAGCTCAATTTGGAGTAAAAAAAACCTAAAGTCTAAAAACTAGCGAAATAGAATCAAATATTAGACTAAGTATATCTAACGTATTTCCTCTAGAAATACTCTAAAAAGTCTAAATTAAACTGAAAAATTAGAATTGAGCTTAGCTGATAAACTTGGTAAATAAACTAGAAGCCTGTTCAGCATAACCACAGGGAAAGAAAGAAATCATACTCAACTAATTCTAAAAGAATTAGAAATTCTGTCGAATCGATCGAAATGGTTTCAAGCTCGCAATGGAGAAAACGTTCGACAGATTCTCATCAGATTGTATGAGAAATTAGATTAGAATACCCGCTAAAAGAATATTTTAAGCCGTAGAATCTAATAATTTGTAGTACCAAATAGTTTTGGCCTTGAGTGGCTTTTGTGGCAATTACCCACCGTATCGACGCCGACGAGAAACAGATCCAGGGCCAGAACAGCTGCCAATTTTCGATTGCCCGTTTTGCGCACGATGCGCTCCACTATGGAGATGTCCGCCTCGTTTTTGGGTACATGCTGTGCCTGGTCCGCATCGGCCTTGTCCATGGTCTGGCTGATGTTCTTCATGCAAATGCTGCAGCGATAAATCAATTAAATAAAAGAATTATAAAAATTAAGATGGGTAGGCGTGTCTCAACCTACGCGGAAAACTGATCCAATGCGCGGACAAAGCTGCGATAGGCTTTTGTGGGAAAGACGCGCCACAGTGGCATGCGCAGCTCCAGCTCCGGCACCGCCCAGAAGAACGTATTGATTGCCTCAATAATTTGTTGCGCCTCGGCGCTGCCCTCCGGCTTCAGGCAGCCGAGTCGTGTGTCCAGCGAGACGCGACCCACAGCTGCAGGGTATAAGGGAAAGAATATAAGCTCTTGCCTACTCATTTAGTTCAACTGTCGCGTAAGACAACATTTTCTTTGCTTACATTCGAGCGCCCATTTGTACAGTTCGTGCAAAAAGTTATCGGGCAGCTGCTGCTGCTCATCGCGCATCTCGTCTATGCTATATGGCAAACGGGCAGCAACGGGATTATATAATGAGGTGCCTGCCTATTATGTCATGCCAACTTACCGCACCATAAACTCGCTGGCTATATCATTCAGTGGGGGTATATATTTCTTGGCGGTTTGCGGCTGCAGCAGAATCTGTTGCACCTCCTGGCGAAAGGCCTCCCACTTGGGGCCGTGCCTAATTGTGAGTGGATGGAAGGGTAAGCGGGCGTGTTGCGGGCTTTGCCAAATGCAACGTAATACTTACACGCCAATTAGACCAGCCACATCGCCAAAGAAGTCGCGCCGCAGCTCACCCTTGTAATGTCGCAGTGATGGCATCGAGGGTCTGCCAAGTAGAAGAACCAGAAGATATATATATATATATATAGAAATATACGTGTAGGCGGGCAATGCGGCGTATGCGCAATTTGATGCTTTTAAAGGACATGATGTCAAATAGGCCCACACACACACATAGCACAGGTTGTTTTTAGCTCATGGCTCAGCCTTGCCTTTTGCCATAAACTTAACTCACATTACAATAGGAATTTCACATAGGAATTTCTCGCGTGCGACACATCAAACAAATAGAACAACAACAAACCCGACTAAAATAATGACTCGCAGATACGTTTGTGTATCTTGATGATGTTCGCGCTCATATTTGCATTATTGCGACGCTCGCATGTCGCCATATAAAACTGGTCGCATTTTATTTTGTTTTACGACTTCAACTGGCAAATACCGCAGCTCGCATTTTATAGCAGGGTGTCACGTCTAGTAGGGTGTAACTGCCGTATCTATTTGTCTTTTTTTTTTGTGTGTGTTGTGTTGCCCCAGGCAACAATATTCAATTAAATGGCATAAAATAAAAGTCATGCGACTTTATTTACTTAGCCACTGTGCAATTTGCCCAAGCAAAGAACAATTACACACACACACGCACACGCATTAGGGGTATTCACTGCAGAGGAGTTATTTGAATATGTGTAGCTAAACAAACTTTCTTTACTATACGCTTAACGATGGCAATTGTATTTGTTTTATAGAAACTCGTAATGCTTAATCGTAAAAGTTGTCTATTTTTTACACATTTCACTTTCTAATCATCACATTTGCTCCATGCTCAATTTCTAAGCTAAGGATGTTGTTCGTGTTTAATCCTTTGCTATCTAAAAACATTTGTTGATTTTATATGAAATAATATTTTTAATATAAATGAATTTTTCATTTAAAAGTTAAGAATTCTTCTGCTCTATAACTTTTAGCCAGCTAAAGATCTTCACATCATATGCACTATTATTTTTATAGATTTCTAATTTAAATTTGCGCTAGATAAACTCTTCATTTATTCAAATATTTTAAATTGTGTTTAATATTTGAACTCAATTCGTAGTTTGCCGGCCTATTGTTCCTACCAATTCCCAAAAACATTTAAATGTTACTTGTTAGTTTTTTCGAATATTAAAAACCAGTTTCTGACACGTTTTTTTCTATTTCGGAATTAAACAAGTTCTCTAAGCCGCTGCCCTCAAGGCTCAACCCTATCTTTGTTGACCAAAGATACTTTTAATTATTTTGTAATTATTTAAATGTGAAGTAAGATATTAATGCAAAAGAGTATGATAATTTTATCGCTGAATGAGACTGGTTTGACTTCAAGATGCGAAACAACTACTATGTTATAAATACTCTTTTAATTATAATTATGTGTCTTTATAAGCAATTATGTCAAAGTCGTTCAGTTTAACTATATAATAGGAATAAATAGTCCATATTTACCAAATATGTTATCTGTTGAAAAAATTTGATAGTTTGATAACAACTACGTATTTTATTATGCTTTTAAGTTTATGCAACACTTTAAATTAGAATTCTTACAGATACAATCGACTTAAATTGAAGTTGCTTTTCTAAAGAACAAAGTTTATCAGTCACTTAAGACTATTTGCCAGGCTGCCAAAGTAGAATATTTTACTAAATACAACAGCTAACGTATTTTTACAAAAAAAAAAAATATGCGTATTGTAAATTGTAAGCATATGTAAAATGCATTTCATTTGCATGCAGATGTCGCTGCTGACCTCCGAAAGGTCGACAAAAACTTGAAAAGCGCTGCATTGCACATCTAAATGCTATAAATTATTGCATTTTGAAATTGTTTGCATAAATTGCGGCATGTATGTTATATTTATTATATTTTTGTGTGCGACAATTGTGTGGCAGAAGCCGACGTGAGTTAGATACGAAATTTGGAAATTGTAGGCCAACTAGTTGTCCAACTACCGAATGTTGTTCCACACTCCGCAGACAACTTGTCTGTCAGCAACAAAAACAACGACAACATCTGTGAATCTAGTCTTAAGTTTATGCGTTATTTTATTTTCTTTAACATTTTTCCCACACACACACAACCTTGTAGTTTTTGTATGTGTTCGCGTTTAAAGTTATGCGAGACATAAAATACGAAAGGTTTTTACTTGTCTGCCTGTGGCCAGCCCACACGCAAAGTGTTGAGTGCTGGAATGTCTTCATCAGTCAGTCAGTCAGTCGGTCTTTCGGTCAATTTGCGCTTTGTTTGCGTTTGGTGTGTGTATATCAATCAATTAGCGCTGCGGCGTTCATCAATCTTTCAATCTTTAAACATTTGCTCACCTTAACGCATCGCGTCTATGTCAATTTATTGGCTATTCTCTATATTTCCATCTCTCTCTCTCTCTCTCTCTCGTGCGTCTACAACTTTTTAATGATGACTTGCCAGTTTCAGCGACCATGCTGACAATAAAAAAAAAAGTTTACAAGAAAAAAAATACAAAACATTTATTTCTTTCGGCTATTTTTTTTCGCGCTCGCTTGAAGCTGTCGCGACGCCGCGTCTATTTGATGATTATTATTTGTATATATATTTGGCTATACAAATCTTAACATAACTGGCACATAAATTGGTTCATGGCCAAATGGGAGAGCACAAAAATTAAACACACACACACACAAAATGTTTTATAAAAGAAAGCTTAACAAGTTTGGCAAATCTTGGCTTTCTTTGCCGTACAGAAAAACAGAAAAAAAATAACGCAAAAGATAAATTCATATTCAAAAGCTACGAAAACCAAAATAGCTAAATATTTATTACCATTGGCGGCACATTTTTTATTCAATTTTTTCTTCTTCTTTTCTTTAATTTTGCGCGTCTTGTGAAGCAGCTTTTTGCTTTAAAAAATCTTTCAGGCCTACAACTCGACTGAGTGAAAGTTTTTGCCTGTTTGTTTGTTTTTTTGTTTTGCTTTAGGCTATGATAGCTGAATCGACTTTTGTTTAATTTCGTTGAGGCCTTCAAATCAGCTGCCACACATTCTAATTGGCCAAATCGTGCACGTAATGTTGCCCAATGGCATTATAATTACGTATTAATTAACAAACAAAATGGCAGAGCCTAACAAAATCCTTTGCAATGGCCAACTAATTGCGCACTCGCCTCTCTGAGCAACTGTCATTCATGCCACACACACACACACTCACACAGACGCACACATGCTTCAATAATTTAATTATGAATTTAATGCAATATGCGCATAAATAATAAACACATTTCTTCAGCTGCTCTCAGCTGTGCAAAGGCAACACGAAAGGCAAATTAAAACACAGCACAAGGATATCATATGCGGACTGTGCATGTGTGTATTTGTGTGTATCGGTGTGTGTGTGTGTGTGTATGTGTGGGTGGACTGTGTTGTATCACAGTGGCTGCTGCTTAAGTGCAACGATGCGGCAAATTACATATGTCAATTAATGTGCATTCATTTAAGCCGACTTCTGCTGCAACTGAATTAGCTGCCGCATTTGAATTACCTTCATGGCATTAATATTTATGTAATGCTAACTGTACTCAATTGGAAAACATATATTAAGGCTCATTTTAGCATTTCCTACAACGAAATTGATGTCGTATCATGTCTCGTTGAATATCTCAGTCTCATTTATGAGCAGTTGCTTTTAACTTTTTTTTGCTTAAATTTTAAATTTGTAAATGAAAATAGACTTTTGTTTTCCATTTAACTGTTCGTAAATGTCGCAAAATCCTTCTCAATGTCACAATTGGGCTTTGCACTTAAAATTTGTTTGTGAATTTCCTTGTAATTGGCCTTTTTTTTTTTAGCTCGCCAGTCACTTTAGATGTATCTAAGTGTTTTCCAGGGTCACTTTATTTTTATTTAACAGGCCAACAGCTTCTTCTTTATTTATTAGGTCAAGCATACTTCAGTTGATGCGTCAGTCTTCATTTACCTTTTCTTTGTTGTCCTTCATCTTTACATTTCACTTGAACCATTTAAACTGCAGGTTAACATACATGTTGGGAACATAACATGCATGTTATAATTTTAATATGCTTGTTATAAACAAAATGTGCATGTTATAAACACAACATGTATGTTATAGGCCGTGTTTATGTTAAAACCCCTTCCATTCAATATCTCAGTTAGCTTTTACCCTCTTTCAATCTCCCTTTCTCAATTTTGTTTTTAAAATATCCAGCATGTTCACATTTTTCCTATTATATACCCACCTAATTAATTAATTATCTGAATTTTACTGATTATCGCCTTAAAAATTATAACACCTAGCCAAGATTTACTGTCGAAATGTCAACTTTATAATAAATGAAATGCCGCATACGAGCAAACTAATCATTTAATATTAAATCCAGTTTAAAGTGCGCAATAATATCAGAGCACGTAAAATGTCGTTGCGCGGGCGGCAATGTCAGATTTTCCAATATGCACGTGTAAATCTTTTTGTTTACTGTCGACCCAAACACGCGCCTGGCATCCACGCCCAGCGCTGCTCACCTGTGCGGCATGGCCTCCTCCTTTTTGAATATATTGCGTATTTCGTCGCCATCGAACACAAACAAAAGATCCGGATGTCCAATAAGACCGCCCACTTTCGCCATTTTGCCATAGTTGACATGCAGCTCGTGCATCACCTTGTCGAGGTCGCTTATTTTGTACGTGCCTGTGAAAATGATTTGTCTATAAGCAACAGGGTATTTGTGTGTGTGTGTGCTAGTGTGCTAATCCAAAAGTATAACTAACCAATTAGCGGCGCAAAGCGCCAGGAATTGCCAATCAATGGCAACGGATACGGGCCGGGCACCTCCGCATAGGGTCGCACAGCAGCTGCAGTTGTTGCTGTTGCACCTATTGCTGCTGTTGTTGCTGCTGTGGCGCCTCTGCAAAGAGCGCGTTAGAGAGTGTGGCAACAACAACAACAAACTGCTTCCGAGAGATCTTACCTGTCAGCTGAAGTATTTATCCGCTGCTGCTGCTGCTGCTTCTGTTGTTGTTGTCGCTGTCGCTGTAGCGCTCCAGACGCAATTGATTTTTCAATTTCCGTTGCCACACCCACACCATCATGGGGCAGTGCAGCACCAGCGGCTGCTTCAACCGCACCGCCAGCGCCTCCGGCACCGGGCAGCAGCGTTGTCGTCGCGGAGTACGTTGTGCGCCTTATCAAAGCCGCCGTGGTTTTCCGTAAACTTGACATTTTCCGCAATCCTTTCAGTTGCTTGTCGTTGTTTGGTTCTTTTTGCTGTTGGGCTAAAGTGTTGAAATGAGTTGATATTTGTTGTTAAAGCAGTTGAAAAAAAGTGTGAAACCTTTTAAAATACTTTACAATACACTAAAAGCCATGAGTGCCTGAAGGCAGCACTTGAACTTATGAAACTCGCATAGAAAGGTGATATTTAAGAGGGCAAGAAAGCAAGCGAGTGCGTATTAAAAAATAATTTAAAGTACACTAAAAGACAAGAATTCCTGTAAGCAGCACTTGAATTTATGAAAATCACATAGAAAGGTTAGTTTTAAGAGAGGAAGAGAGCGTGTAACGGAGAGAGACAGAGAGATGGTGTATATGTATGTGGAGAGCTTCAAAGCAATTGGAAAGCCCTTAAATTCGATTTAAAATGTAAATAAAGCAAACACGAACAAAGTCTTAGTTGAATTCATGAAAATCGCATAGAAAGGCAATTTCTAGCAAAAAGTAAAATACCAAGAAAGACCAACTTTGTAAATATACCTACTAAACATAGACTAAAAATACCAAGTAAAATAAAATGCTCTTAATTTAATTCGGGGAAATCGCAAAAGGTAATTCGCTTTTGAGGGGGAAAAACTTTTTCCATTTTGTTTGTTTGTAAAGAAATTTTCAGAACTGCGCCTGTAAATAGTAATTATGCTACAGTTTTTAAGACTGAAAATGAACTGTTTCAAAAAATGCACGAAAGCCAATTGGAATATATTTAATTTAAACTCATAATAGTTTGAATGGGGCATTTAAGGACCAACCAATTCTCAAATCTCTTGCACGAGCTAGTGTTCTGCATGAGTAAAAGGACTCCTTGGTTTGCGGGCAATCAAAGGACTTATCATTTGGTCATTACATAACTCACAAAATTAGACACAACATTCCAACCATATACTAGTCTATACCTTGGGGCATACAATTTTAACTGGTAATAGGAAGAAGGGGAAGGAAAAATAAAACTTTAACAAGTTTTTGCTCTTTGTGGCGCCCACTTGAATAACAGTTGAGAACTGCCAAAGAGATTTCATGTAATTTTCAAATAAAAAAAACTAAATGTATTTTTCCATGTTTGTTGCGCAAAACTTGCTGTCACTTATTTCAGATGAGTTGGCATTATAATTTTTTATGCATTTTATAAAAACTTTAGAAGAGCGCAAAGTTTTTGCAATTATGATAAATACAACTATTATACGCTGTATATTGGAGTGCAAACAAGGTAGCTTAGCTATGTGAATTAGCCGGGCACACAACAATTGTTAGAGTAAACAAAGAACTGGTGAGAACATCCATCACAATATTTATGTGCAAGTTTAGCGAGTAGAAAGAACTTCTTGTTTGAGCATTGGAAGCTGCCTCTGTTCATTATGCAAACAACAAAAAAAAAGCGTTGTTGAGATGTCAATATTTGAACAATAGAAGGTTAGGCTGAGTAAACAAAACATTTATGCATAATAGATGGCACATGCATAAATATATGTGTTGTCATAAATGTGGGCTTAAACTAACTTTCAGCCAAGTGAAGACCTGACACGAGGCAAATTGTCAAAAGTCAAGACTT